>CP139505.1:283592044-283629185 GCA_021014915.2 Artemisia tridentata subsp. tridentata | reverse complement strand
AGTTGTGAGATTAAGCTGAAATCAAGTTGTTACTGGGCTTAAATTGTGGTTTAGTTTAATCTCATGACAGTTCTTGTTTGATGAGTTGTGGGGTTAAGCTAGATTTCAGTTGATCGAGGCTCAACCTAAACTACCGAAAGGATACCTAAGGTTTTTGACGGCTTTACTCAAGGACGGGAAAGCTTGCCTTACTGTGTGATTATTATGTGGTTTCATTTGTGTGATTTCTAGAGGTTAGGAGGTATTGATAGTACCAATTAGTAAGTAGCACCCGGTACTATTTGGATTGACACCCACACCATTTCCTTCTGTGTGCAACCAAATCGAAGGGTGAACATTGTCCGATCAAGCTCACACCCTTAGTCAACTGGGGTATACTGTAGCAACCAAAAAAATTTCAGGTCTTTACTCATCATTTTAAAACTCAATATAATTTATTTTTGAAGTTACATATTCCCCTTGCGTATAACTGGTAACTAAACTACGCGAATTGAGAAAATGATACCACACGCGTACCGACACCACATTAGTAAGGGTTCAAATTTTTAATTCCTATTCGGAGTCAATAAAAAATTACTCTATATCAGTTGGTAAAAACGTCTCCTGAATTATATTTTTCGTGCTCATGACAACCCATAAATCTTGAGTGACACCGGGATTCAACAAAACATGGGGTACACTTAATACACTTATTAATATTTATTTATAAAAATTTTATCTTATCTATACATCATCCCCGCCCCCCCCCCCCCCACCACTCACCACATATTCGGTATACTTTTACTTTTCTTTCCTCCCTCTCTCTTCTCCCTCATCCCCTTCCTGATAATCCATCACCATCTTCAATAAACCCTTCCCCAGATCTACCTCAAGCCGATAGAAACAAGACAAGCTGGGTTTTTAACCTTTCCTTCTGTCCAAGATGAAGATCGCTGACACCTTTGTCGAATCCTAAAAGTCAACGAGCCAGGACAAAGGAGTGTCGGCATAGTTTCTCTTTTTGGCCTTAGGAGCGTCTGAAGATCAATAAAGAGTGGGTTAAACCTTCTTGTTATATTCTATAAACTCAGTCCGATTCACAAGCAACCCAACCACACTCGAATCATCATCCAAAAACAATTTTAAGGGCGATATCTCGGTGGAAGAGGAAGTGGGTTTGCTTGGAGATCGGGTCCAGTCCGTGTTCTAAAATCAGTGTTAATCGATTTGGATTGTCGCGTGTCGGTGCCGTGCAATATTGTTACTTGATTTATTCATATTAGACGACTATTTCTGAGGTGAGTTCTTGTAGCCCCTTTTTTATTTTGTTCTCCTTGGGGGAAAATGGTACTCAAATGACATTTTAACTGTTTTCATGCTGTGATTATACTGTTTTCATGATTTTGGACATTATGTGTGTTGATACGATTATGTGCTACAAAAATTTTTGACTGTGTGTCCATTAATGCACAACTGTTAACTCTTTTGAGAGCCGAACCAATATGATAGATCTATCGGGGTAGCTCCCCTCTGTGTGTACTGTTTATGTGTGCAACCATCGTGGCAGGTTCAGTTGGCGCGACATTATTTGGTTTCGACATGTGCTTATAATTGGTTATCATGCTCACTTTTGTCCTGCACTATGCTATCACAGCTCAGCGGTTTTACTTTTAAACCTACGAGCTCACCAACATTATGTTGACGTTTTCTAGTACCATTTTCAGGTGTTATTAAAGCTGCTTAGAAGGTAGAGTATTGGCCTGACTTAGCAAGACTTAGTCAAGACCCTTCCGGGTTGTAACTCATGAAGCTACATTTGGTTATTGCTTAGTGATGTTATTTAGCTCTGAGACTCATGATAATTTGGATATGTGTACTCATCCCAGTTGTGGGAGTTGTGAGTATTATCTATTCTATGTATTACATTTAGTATTTCTCTATTGTGACACCTAGTGTTCTTGACAATGAGGTCATACCCCGTAAATGCCATTCCGCTGCGCCATTTTTGGGGTGTGACACCTCATCAAGCATACGTTATCTTAATTCTTGTAAATTTACACTTCTAGCACATACAGTAATACCGTATACAAACACTCCGCAGCAACGCGCAGGTTGAAATCCTTGTTTTATACATATCCCTCGTAAACTTCAAAATATCATATATGTCCAACTCAATTTCATATATATCATTTATAAACCATTAAAATATCAAATATATCCAAATTGCTAATTTAATTATTAATTATAATCTTAAATTTGTAACTCGACTATTATACCCTCTTCTTCCATCTCCTACACCATATATGCTAATGTGCAAGAGATTCAAAGTTTTTGTTTCATGTTAACTCAAAATCTAACCAAAAATCAAGATTTTAATATGTTGTATAAAACTCATGTTTTGCACCCCCGAACCATTTTAGTATTTCACTAACCCATATGTTTTGCACAAGAACCATATCGCTAACCAATGGCGGTTCTACAACACAGGTTATGCACGTGCATACCCTGTGATTCCTCCTTGTAGTGTAAAAAAAGTGATTTAAAGTTATAGTGAATCAATATACAAAGGTTGCATACCACAAAAATGAGAAGAAAATGGGGTGCATACCCTAAATCGAACGACTAATTTTCAGTTTTGCAAATGATTAAATGGGGAAATCTAGAAGGGATTGTGTTTTTTTGTATTGGAAAAGAAGAAGGTTGGCGAGTGGTTAATTGAATATTTTATGAGAAAATGGTCATTTTATTCTAGTTCTCTCTCATCTTTATTGGAAAAAGGCTCAAAACTTTCAAATTTGTGCCACTAAAATCCTCCATTTGACAAATCACAATACACTTTAAATCTTTTAGTTAATGATTACTTTTAGTATTTTATGCACGTTAGTTATTGTCGCATATTAAACGACGTATATTTCTTCTTAGGATCTCTACAGTAGTGAATTGTGGCATGGTATTTTGCTTCCTTGTTATTTTAAGTTGAGTAAGTTAAGACTATTTAAGTAAGTTAAGGCTTGGAATAACATTTTATACATGTTTAGTGTTATTTTTATTTAAGCCTAAATTATCAAATCAAGCCCGCTTAATATATGATAATTAGTAAATTTTAAAATAACCTTGATGCAAAGAACAAAACAACAACTGTAGGACCGATAATACTATGATTTATGTGATTCGGGGGGTCGAGGAAGCTCAAAATAAAGAGTATACATGGTAATATTAGACTGATAGAAAGGGAAGATGTGTGTGTTTTCTAGAGAGAGAAAAGGGAAAACACACACACCATAAATATACAAATGAGACATCCAACCCTCCTAGTTGTGACTAGGAGGGTATTTATAAAAGAATACAATCTAATCTATACTCTAATGGCAAGACTAATCCTTGTACATAAATACTATTGCAATTCCCGAATATGACTTTACTTTTAAGGCTAACAATCTCTCCCCAAAGTGATGTCATATGGGAATTTCTTACAACGTTCCCTACAAGTAAAATTAAATAAAAAAACATAAGCGCAACAGCTCCGAGAATGGTCTTCAAACTTCATTACTTCTTTCAACTTCCTGAGTCTTCTCAGCTACCATCTCTTTACATGCAGAAGAACAATGTGAGAAAATCTAATTAGGGACTAAGTATGACTTTTCACTCTCCCCTAATTAGTGCTCTCCCCCAAACTAACAACCTTTCTGATGAATGCCTTGAATCTGAAGAAGTCTTCTGATGAATATCTGAATACCGTCTTTAGTCTTCTAACACGCAGCAGAAAATGTCGAACAGCCTATAGACTCTACCTTCTTCAAGATTGTCCATTTAGGGGAACAAAATATCAACATCTTCATCTCACCAAATGCATACCAGTTATCTTACATATGAAAAATCAGCCCGTAACGTACACATGAAATGATAACACCAAAGTAACAAGTTGAAACACTGATCATCTTGAATTTGTTGCCCGAAATTGGTGAAGATGGATAAGGAAGAAGTGCGTAGAAGAAGATGAGAAGATAAGGATATAGAATCAACCAATCTCTGACAAAAATCATTTCATAAATCATTAAACCCGATTACGTGAACTTGTGCGTCCTTGATGTACACATTTATCTCCCCTGATGGTTACGATTTATCGGAATCAGCATAATGATGTGTACGTGAAGCATTAACTGGAAGCACTTTATCATTAATCATATCAGCCCATGAGAATATGTCGATAAACCCAATCTACTAACAATACCATTTGAAATTGTCTTACTCTTTCTCAACCCCCTGTATCAACAACAACGGCTATCTCTAGTAACCACATGTGGAGACGACCCAATATGACGAACTTGAGAATGAAGTAAAATCCCCTAGACTTGTGACATAATCTTGTACTATCCTTGTGACTAAGAACAGTGTACCCTATACCCCTAACAGAAGTGTAATAAGCACAATTCCTCTTGACATATCCTCAACTGTGTGAGACACTGAGCACTACAACGTAACCCCTTAAAGTGATAGCTACTTTGTGGGTATAGAGAGAAAGAATCACAAAAGTAACTAGATATTCAAGTCTTCGTCACCATCAATATATGCCCAAACAAGTCATCTTCGCGAGAGAGAAGAAAGAAAGAAGATGAAATAAGAGCACGTGAAAACGTTACTTCAAACTCAAATAAATAATAACGAATCATCCCCGCAGTCACAGTTGATATTCATTGAAAACTTTAGCCGTGAAATATGTATCCCCGTGAAAATTAATATGACCAAAATACCAACTTTATACCAATACTATATCATGAAAATTGTATCCAATATTATTCGGATTACATTTTTTATAGTCCATTCATGCGTTTGTAATACAAGCCCAGTCCATGTTTTTATTTGCAGCCCAAAACCAAGTTGATTGATAGACTCTAAGCCCAAAACGCAATTAATATAGCCCAATCCCATACATACAACACAATCCATTCAATATCAGTTATAATCTTACCAAATCCCTAATAACACTCATTTATTCCAACCCTAATCACATATCTCAAAACACTCCGCCTCCATCATAAACTCTCTCTCCCCCAAACTTAGATCTCATCTCTGCTATTTCATCTATCATTGTTACTCAATTCGTCTCCATAAACATCGAACACACGACAATCACCTTCATCCTTTCTTGTTTAAATTGAAACACAATCACATAGACAAACTTATTTCTTTAGAGCATGGATCAAGAGCCCACAAAGAGGACAGCTAGATCTTGATATAAGATCACGGGTAGGTCTAATTGTTTTTGTTTAATTTGAACGAACCAAAGAGGGTTATAACACATTTGTTATAGATCCATCTTTATTGTGTTCGGATAAAAATGAAGAGGCGTTGCTTCTAAATGATCCATGATGATAATGTTCCTCAAAAAATCTTTAAAGGATTATAAATAAAAAGGAACGAGTTTGAGATCTTGTAATCTTGTAGATACTAGTCTTGTACGATTGGAGATGGGATAGGAGTAGTTATTGATGTTGTTTGACGTGGTTGATGTTTGAAGATGGGTGTAGGTAGAGATGGATTTTTTATTGATGTAGTTGGGTCGTTGGTTTTTGATATAGATCTGAACTTTTTCTTCTGTCTTTTCTTTTGCGATTAAACTTTGGACTGATGATGGTTTGTAAGACTGAAGTCAAGTTAGAGTTTTGGTATTTGGTAAGTGGTCAAAGTCTTCTACTTCATCTTTTTCTTTTTGGTCACTTTTAGAGTTTGTTCGAAAAGTCTTGCTCGAAACTTTTAGAGTTTGTTCGAAACTTTTAGAGCTTGCTCGAAACTTTTAGAGCTTGCTCGAAACTTTATACCTTGCTCGAAAGTTTTAGACTTGTTCGAAATATCATTACAAGATACTCGAAAAATGGTATGAAGCTTGCTCGAAAGTTTAGGGTTTGTGACTTGCTCGAAAATTTCTTTACAAGAAATTCGAAACTTAAGGGTTTTGACTTGTTGACCTTCTGTTCCGGCGTCTTTTCCGACCATCTTTTCCATTCACTTTTTCCGACCAGCTTTATCCGACCAATTTGACCATTTTTTTACCACAAATTCCACGGGTTTTGTTCAAAACAGTCACAGAATATGATATATTTAAAAATTGATAACTTGTGACAGAAAGACACAATAAACCACCTTGATTGTTTGACCAATTTTTTAGATACAACAATCTGTATTAAGCTGTACCACATACGGATGATAAAAAAATTTATAGACTAGTTAAAAGTTGTGATAAAATAGCTGAAAAACATATTCAAACCAACATAAATGAACACAAATAATACAACCAAGCTCTGATACCAAATGTAGGACCGATAATACTATGATTTATGTGGTTCGGGGGGGTCGGGGAAGCTCAAAATAAAGAATAAACATGGTAATATTAGATTGATAGAAAGGGAAGATGTGTGTGTTTTCTAGAGAGATAAAGGGGAAAACATGTAGTATATTCATAATCATAACACACATACAAGATTAAGCTAGGTCGAATCTAGAGAGAGAGTGAGAGAGAATGGGAGTTCTAGAGAGAGAAAGAAACTTGTAATCTATTAGATTGAAAGAAGCTCCAACCCTTCCCATGTGTGGGAAGTGGTATTTATACTACTTGCCTAAATGCCATGTGTGGGCTGTGGAGTGAGCTGACAGTGGGTAAAGACCCGACCCACCTCCACAAATACTACGAGGACTAAACTAATACTACACTAATACTAATAAGCCTACGAGCTACATAAATGCTAAATAGATACTCGGGGTGACCGAGTCTTTCATATGAATATTTATATTCCTAACAATCTCCCCCTAAGGGAGGTCACCCTAGAAAATACACTTTGAATTCTAGCATTCTATTACATGACTGTAAATTCCTAGCTCGTAGTCTTTTGATTCTTCAAGTTCAGCACACTTTGTACTTTCAGCAGTGGACCTTTGATGACTGTTCATTTGTCTTGGATGATCTTTGAGGATTCTTTGAGGTCATCATCCAACATACGTCTTCAAGTCATCTTGTTGCAGTATTGTTTCCATGTGATGTTGTGATCTTTGGACCGACATGCTCACACTTTTCTGGATCATGATTTTCAGCATCAGAGTTGCGGAAGCAGTGTTGAAGGTCTTTCAATTACCATGATTCCTTTGAATATGATGATGAGGTGTGAGCATGTGGTGATAGATTGGCATCTTTTCGGCAATCAGCTGCAACCGCCAGGGATTCCTGCATACGACAGTTAGCAATAAAACGTCTGGTACTTACAGGTTCGGACTTCGAGATTGTTAACAGCATAGTGTGAAAACTTTTTCCGACCACTAAGTGTAATCCACAAGGAATTACCGAAGTGACCTACTTTCAGGGCTGTTTGATGTTGACCCTGGCAGGAGTTTCCATTCAATCACTGAGAACTACATTTGTAAATTCCCTCATGAATGTTCTGGCAGATTGCTAAGATCTGCGTAGGACTCATAAATTTACAACTGGTGTCCTTGATGTTGAACAACCAGTGTAGAAGTAACATGTGTTCCTATGAGATCTTATGATGCATCTCGTGGCTCTAGACTAGATAAGTGCATTTTTTGGTAGTCGGAGACTGGAGCGGTGTCTCCTGTTTCAATATCAACATAACTCGTAATGAGTAGTTGATAGATTATGCAGGGTTCCCCGTGAGAATGAAACAAATCCTTTTAAGAGAACTTGAGTGGCTTAGAAGGTTTAGTGCAGTGCGTCACTGGGTCCATGACGTCTTGTCTTCAATACCGGCGTCACCTTAGTAACAACTAGTAGCATATGAATTGAACCCGGTTTCTGCCCTATGGTTGAATAATTGGAGGGTTATTTCTTTTCACCCTTTCTCATTACTTTTCTTTTTAATTCTTCAACCCCTTCTTTCTCCTTTCTCATATTACTCCTTTTTTCATAATCATACCTAAGGACTTTCTAATACTAATTATTCGGTATTGTCCTTGGGTAGATCCCTCCGGCTCTGGCGGATCATAGGACGGTTTTCCTAACCTTAGCCACCTTATAACTTCATGACTATCCTATGTTGCCATTAACCAAATCCTTGAAAAATCTCTCAAAGTTTTTATGATTATGAAACACATTTTGCTAACACTTTGAGACTTTTATACTTTTCAAATGCTCCCCCTTAACATGTGCTCGGATGATTTTATTATAAATTTGCACATGTTGGGTGGAGTTCGCACTTTTTGAATTGATCCACTTTCAGTGAACATGACCGATTCAAGACATGCTTACATCACTAGTTAGACTAGCTTGAAATTATTACCCGGCCTGGTCAAGTCCACATAAAGTTTCTCAAAACGGTACACTCTACTCAGACAAGTCCTCTTCGACATACGCTTACATCACTGGTTAGACCAGCTTGAAATTATTACCCGGCCAAGACAAGTCCTTTCGATTGATGACAGTTTTTGTTTCGTCAATTCATTGGTGAAGTCTGAGTCGCGCTTACATGAGATGCCACATCCTTTTTGCTCCCCCTCAATATGTGCATCGATATACGAAAGAGTTTAGCACATATGAGAGAGGTTACACATGAGTTCAAACAATCACATTTTTTATCAGATTTTATATTTAAATCACATTTTCTCCCCCGATCAAAAATTTCAAACCATTTGAGATTTAGGATCTCAATTGATTTAAATGAGTTAGACAATTTGGGAGAAAAATGTGGTCAGGTTTAATATGTGCTGATAATAGAACGATACACTGCTCCCCCTCAATTTATGAGGGAGATTCACTACTTATTATGTACAAAGATAATCGTTACGACATAAATGATGTTGACCTTTTACGCACAGATGATGTGATCATTCGCTTCCCTGAGGGAGTCAGTAGTCAGCATCAATTATCCATCCACCAACAAAACTTCCCAAGTATTGTAGATCCCCACTCGGCGAGACCAGAATTAGTAATGCTTTGTTGAAGTGAAGGTGGTGGTGGTGGTGAAGGTGCTGTTGTTGTTAATGCTGCCGATGTTGTTGTTGTGGTGAAATCAAAGCCAGTCAATAGAGTTTGAACATCTGATCAAATGGTTAGAGCGGGAGTAGGCACATTCATATTGGTCATGAAATCTGCATAAGAATATCAATACAGATATACATACATACAGATTCACTCTTCATTACTCGCTACCACGTAGCAGCTTGCCTACTCATAATACCATATTCATCTCCTAATCAAACCACTATTTAGCATGAAGATCAACCATCAATCATGAACATGGCAATTCACACATATTTCAAAATTCAACTCAGGATCTTAGGGACAAGATTCTAACATGATAGCTACATACCTAAGCATATTCTGAGTGCACAAGCAATACGTCAACAACAATTAAACAGCTATCGACTAACAAAAGTCAATCAACATTTGAAACTCATTCAATCAGATCATACAAATACAAGTGGAGTATTAAAGAACATCAAACACAATGGATTTTCTAACTCCTTTTAGATTTTGGTTTTTAAAGTATTTAGGGGATTAAACGAGAATTCCAGAGTGACACAAATGAACATTATAGTAACATAAAGCTAGGATACTATAAGCAAATTGTACATAATGCCCTAATCTTTCTAACAACTAACACATTTGGCCATTTGAGATAAAGCTTAGTAAGTTCCTCTTTAACTAATACCCCATCAACTACAAAACCTTTTCTAATAATTATGAGATAACCAAGAAACCCGTTTGATGATATAAAATTTTAAATCACTCTCCCCCTCAATCAATGACCCGTATTCTAGTTAAAGAGTTGTAGTCATTGATTGAGTGACAAATTTTATGAACAATCCAAGTCTGAAAGAATTTCAAACAACACGTTACCTCCATGTGTCTCACAAACAATTTTCAGAAGAATCATAGAAGGAAAATTATTTGTATACAAAGAAGACTTCTCTTCCTATACCATAAATAATGCACTGAAGCGTGCACTAAATCGAAGAAACATAGATATAAAGTAATCCATGCCCGGGTGAACTTCACCCAGTGGGAGGAACAGCCATCTTTTTGGCGACGTGCTTTCCCCATAATGAAGAACGGGTTACAGTCTGAAGTAACTACAAGCCATCATGACATGTTTTAACAATTCATTTTAACTTCTACTCGAGCTTCATTTAAAGTCCCATGTCATTATTGAATGACATTTCTAGGACCGTAAATGTTATCGATAAACAGAAGACATGCCTAGAGGAACTATTTTTGGTATTTTCTAATTTTCTGATTTTTATGGTTTTTATGGGTTTAAGTTTTTCTCTTTACATTTTGTTGGTTTTATAATTTTCTATTTACATTTTGGTATAAGATATGTACAAAATATATTATTCAATTTAAGAAAATGTTGACATGAATACCGAAATAAGGATATCGTTCTGTACGTTGTAGAAGTCAGTAGTCAACATCTCTTAAACTTTCACCACCAAAGCTTTCGAGGCTCCTGAATAATCGTCTGAACTTGAGCCTTCTCAATTGTGAAGCTTTGATAGCTTCCCCCCAAACCGACAATCTTCTTTTGAGCAGTTTCAAAGCTCTCTTTCAAGCTTACATAAGGTAAGCGTACAGCGGAAATCGTAGCAAACCACATCAAATATTGCTGCTCCTTTTAAGAATAATCATCGTGATTCTCCGTGCGAGGGATCATCAAATAGATCAGCAGTGTATCATCTCACACTTGAATAATTCTTCTCACATTTCTTCCTGCTGAAGTCTGAAGTAATGCATACCAAAAGTATCCAGAGTCCACTTCCTCCAAGTAGTTGAATTGATGCAATCAGTCTCATTGTATGAAGCTCAAAAACCAGAAGTACACACTCAATCCCGTTAATGAAGTCGAAAACGTAACATCAAGATCAATTAAGACCCAAAAATCCCCTTTTCTCCTTTCAGGAAGTTGCCATTGTGAACCTCTTTTATCATCAGAAATTGTTTCTTACATCTCTTCCCCCACGTAGTTGGAATAATACACCAACAACCACGAGTTAAAACACTGATTTTCTCTGCGGTTATGACATTTGTCTTCCCGGAATAACTTCAATTAATAAGAAGTATAAAGTTCATCACGTGTACTCGTTGTGCGTTCAGATGTATGTCTCCTTCCCCCTTGCTGGTTTTGATACCTCAAAATCAGCAACACATTTTACGCACATATACTTGACATCTTGTGAGAAGAACAAAATTGGCTAAAATGTATCAAGTGAGAATCAACCTCTACCGAAACTCTCTCTGACTATCTTTACCAACCCTTATGTAGGCTAATTGAAGTGATAACTGATGGAGCAAACCCGATATACCAAACTTGAAACTGACGAAGAATTCCCCAAATTTGTTACTTAAGCTTGCACTGTTGTTGATTGAAGAACAATGCAAAAGAAAACCCCTAAGTACCCTTATACACTCAACTAATAGCCAAAGCAAGTACAACACCTCTTGAGACTATCCACATCTGCATCTGCGTGTGACACTGAGCACTACAATGTAACTCCTTGAAGTGATAGCTATAACCCATGAGAACTACAATGTAACTCCTTACATCGGGTATAACTAGATAATCCAAGTCCCAATCATAAATTTTATAACTTCAAGCAAGTCATCAATCAATAGATGAAGTCTCGATGATGAAATAAGTAGAAGCCTTCATGAAACCCACTTCAATCTCAAATAAGGGATGCCAAATAAATTCCGTGATCACTTGACATTCCATGTCCAAACTCTTAGCCATTTTGACGTTTTAGCCGACATTTTCCTTTATGTTCTTTCTTGTGGTTGATTTACAGAGTGCACATTGGAAGGAACAACAATTCGTGAATAAGGAGATTCTTCAGAACCTGGTTCTGGGAAAGGAATACCCAAGAACAGATCATTATTCAAGCGTGCAGCTTCAATATTATGAGAGTCATTATCAACACCTTGAGGAATAAGTGGAACATTAGGTGTTGAAGGAGAGTCGTATGACCATTTCTCAAATCTCAATCAACATGTAGTTTATTCACCCTTCTCCCCCTCAAAAATTGCATATGACTGCCAACTGCCATTTCTGATTGAACGAGTGAATAAGAATACAATCAACGGTAAGTAGATCCACTTGATAACTGGCAATTTGTTTATTCACCCTTCTCCCCCTCAAAAATTGCATATGACTGCCATTTTTGATTGAACGAGTGAATAAGAATACCATCAACGGTAAGTGACTCCACTTGATGACTGACATGTAGTTTATTCACACTTCTCCCCCACAAAAATTGCATTGGAAGTTGCCATTTTTGATAGAACAAGTGAATAAGAATATACTCCAATGTACGTTGATCCACTTGATGACTGAATGAGCATGGGAAGAGCATGAAGCTTGTTGATGAGAATGGTCATAAACAAGAAGATTTCTCTTCTTCCGAAGATAAAGCGCACTTAAGCGTACACTTCTCTTTTCTTTGATGAACGAGGCCTGAAGAGTTGTCAGCAGACGCCATAATGTTGACATTGAGGCCCGAGACTTGAACTGCAGTGTTCAAACATCATTGTCATTGATGTTCATCAAGCTTGAATTGCTTGAACCCCTAATTCATGAGATATCAGTCTTTTCGGCACCCAAACCCTGAGTCTTTCCTTAATAGGAGTGAACGATGTACCTGCACTTAAGTAAAGACTACCTGCACTGACATTAAGAGTTTGTTTGCATTTATATGGGTTAGTGATATCAGCATCTAGACCATTTGGGGTTTCACTGTCAACCTTGGTTTTGCACTCAGTGAACATCTTTCTAATAGGTATCCATCTAAGACCAACAATCTTAAAAATTCTACCCGTCGGTATCCACCTAAGACAAGATCTAAACAGTGGAAGACTTGTTGAGAGAAAACTTTTGTCATATAGCAATTTGCCTACCAGGTTTCTGTGTATAACTTTTTGGTTCTACGGGCTTGTTGTAGTTTCTAGTCTTAGAGGATTGAACCTTATCACGAGCATTCACTTCCTTCAGGAATTTTGTTATACAATCATCATGGTTTGCATTAAACACACATTTCTGACAAGTTGAGCAAACAGAGTGTTTGGATTCAGAAAAAGATCTAGAATTATTAGAGTGATCTGCTATGGGAATCGCTTTAATCGATACGCAACTACTCTTAGAAACAGGCAAATTCCTAGTCCTTTCATGTGTGTTTTTCTCAGCATCCTCTAGGTTGTGATTCTGAACACTATTTTTATGTCTAACATGTTCCTTTGGTGTCACAAATGACATACGCTTTGAACTAATCCTAGAAGAACTAGAGCCACTCATGTGATGAGGTTTCGCAAACGTATATTCCTTTTCATTAGGTCTAGACTGTGAAGTGACTGGTTTTGACAAAACTTGTTTCGCATCAACTTGGGAGGCAAACCGTGGTTTTGAAAATTTTGGTCATTCAGATCTAAACGCAGTCGGTTGTCTAACAACTGATTGGTTTCTAAATGGTTGTGAAACTGGTTTCCCCAAGATTGATGGTATTGCAAACTTAGTATTCACACTATTTCCTGTTCATTTTCTTAACTCGTTTTTTAATGCTGCAATTGTAAAGCCCTTTTCCTGAAGTTGAGCTTTGAATTTATCATTTTTTGCAATCAAAGAAGTTGTTTGTTCTGTAGTCTTAGTTCTTGTTTCTTTGATAGAATCATACAGGTCTTTGTAATGCTTTTTCAAAGCGTCATTTTCCTTAAGTAATTTAGCCACTTTAAGTTCCAATTCGATGTTTCTTGTTTCAATTGCATCAATGTCATGTTTAATCTTTGCTTCATTACTTTTCTCATGCATATTAATTCGAGTTTTCAAATTGTTGATCATTAAGTTTTTGGCTTGTAGTTGAGCTTTCAAATCGTTTATCTCAAAAAATTCCCGAAATTCTGGATTATTACATGGTTTGTTAGTTTGAAGACTTTCTACCTTTTGTTGTATTGATATTTCAAGTGAAATACAATGTTTTTCAAGTTGTAGGAATCTGTTTGAAAGTTCATTATAAACTTCTTTTTCAACCATATCATTCGTTTTGAAAAACTCAGCCTTAACCAAAGGACTTATAACTTGATCATGTTCAACATCCTGGTCAATTTCTCCCGCCTTATGACTCATATTTGTTGAATTAGGGGTGGTATTGTTATCAGCCTTTTCCAACAGATATGTGTCATAAACAAGTTCAGATTGATCAGTATGTTGTTGTTCACTAGCAAGGACATTATGTTGAACAGTTAAATGTACCTCAGCAAATGGCACTTGGTCATTTACTGGTCTGATATCAGCATCCACACCATGTGTGATATGAGTCACATAACTGCTGCTTGTATCATGCTTATCTGACTTTGTCCCTCTGCATTCTGTGACAACTGAACTAACACCCAGTGCTTTACTCGAATCAACCTTAATCTCTCTTGATTGCATCCGACTTTCATTCATCTTGATGTCATACTTTAGTTTGTGTTGTGCTCTTTCCTCAATGTACTTCTTAACATTACCTATGTGTTGGAGTAATGTTTCTCTGAACATGTTAACTTCAATCCCAGTGTAATCAGTAAAACACTTTTCTTTCATTTGACTGTCATAATCCCAAGTGTATTGTGAATTGATGAACGATTGAAGTTGTTTGTTGATCACCCGAAGAGCAGCCATGGATCCAATTTCATGAAATTCTTCTTTGTCAAGTTGTTGTTCTAGTTGATCTAAGTTCAGGAACATAGTGCCCATGAAAGTCTGAACATCTTGACCAAAGAGTGATGCAAATGCTCGTTCGAATCCTCCCATGGATCCAGGTCTTTCTGAGAGAACCTTGAGATGTGAATGAAGTAGTCGAAAGCATTCTATGCAACTTTCCTTTGCATTATCGTGCAATTGTTGTGGCTGAAGCAACTCTCTCTCTTGCGAATTCGAGCGCAAAGATTCCATATTAGCAATATCTGACCCAAAAACGTTTGCCTGTTCAAAAACGTTTGTTGGTTGTACTTTGTTGGGAATCTTATGTTCATCGATCATGTCGTACAATTTGAGTACCTCAGCAATGACTGAATCCGAAGTCTTTGACATGATATGAACGTGCACGGGATTTTACAAATCTATTATTTAAACCGAGAAATAGAATCTTTCGCGGGATTTTACAAAATCAAGAAGAAACCGTGATTTGATTACTTGAATGTGTTATGATAGCTGTTGGATCGGTAAAATGATTAGTGATTGTGTGTTAAAAGTGAAGATCGTTTGATAGACTAGGTGATATATTGTTTAGTAGTGATTTGGTTTGGTTGATGCAAGTTGTTATGGTGAAATTTTGGTCTGAAAACTTAAAACCTCAATAACTTCATTTTGGAGCGATTTCAGGCTTCGAAATTTGGGTTGAATGCATAAATTCATTCAATGTGTCCTTCTCCTCGGTCTCACGGTCGTTTTGACAGGTAATTCGCTAAAAACGAAGTTACGGTTCAAAAGTTATGGTCGTTTGAAGTTTTGACGTAAAAAGTCAACTTTGGTCAAACCGCAACAAGCAAATCGCAGGAGGCAAAATGCAGACTGGTCAAACCGCAGGAGCAAAATGCAGACTGGTCAAACCGCAGGACTTGAGGGCAAACCGCAAGACTTCAAAACGCAAGACGCAAGAAGACGAAGGGTCGCTTTCACTGCGTTTTGTCCTTTTCCCTTTTTAGCTACAATCCAAACCGCAAGTCAGAAATACCTCAAACCGCAACCAAAAACTGCCAAAACAACTCCAAAACGCAATCAAGAATATTACACCGAGACTCAAACCACAATCAAGAAAAATCTTCAATAATTCAACTAACACCACCAAATAAGCCGTAGAGTGCCAAGGAACTATGCTATAGATTATTTTGAATACAAAAGTACAAACTTCTAACAAATCTAAGCACCAACTAGGATCAAATCTTGATGTTTTCTCTCTTTTCTAGTCGAACCAAAAAACAAGAAAAAGCACCAAAAGTAAACCACGAATCCGAGACACACAATCACACTAACCAACCATGGATCTTGATACCAATTGTAGTATATTCATAATCATAACACACATACAAGATTAAGCTAGGTCGAATCTAGAGAGAGAGTGAGAGAGAATGGGAGTTCTAGAGAGAGAAAGAAACTTGTAATCTATTAGATTGAAAGAAGCTCCAACCCTTCCCATGTATGGGAAAGGGTATTTATACTACTTGCCTAAATGCCCTGTGTGGGCTGTGGAGTGAGCTGACAGTGGGTAAAGACCCGACCCACCTCCACAAATACTACGAGGACTAAACTAATACTACACTAATACTAATAAGCCTACGAGCTACATAAATGTTAAATAGATACTCGAGGTGACCGAGTCTTTCATATGAATATTTATATTTCTAACAAAACACACACACCTTAAAGATACAAATGAGACATCCAACCCTCCTAGTTGTGACTATGAGGGTATTTATACAAGAATACAATATAATCTATACTCTAATGGCAAGACTAGTCCTTGTACATAAATACTATTGCAATTCCTGAATATGACTTTACTTTAAAGGCTAACAACGACACACAAATATTTAAATAGTGTAGATCAAATGAGAAATAAAAATAAAATGAGAATAATGAAAAATAACAACAACCGCACATTTCAGATGCACCTATAATAAAAGATGCAACTCCTATGAATTTCTCCCTATTCATTTAAAATATATGGCTACAAATATTTCTCATTCTTCTTATTTTATTTTATCTTTTCATTAGATCTCTTCCCTATATATAAACCCACAACTGGGCTTGGGTCAGCTAACCTATTACCATCTATCTAATATAAACAAGAGCTTTATTTTTTTTAATACAAAGTGTTGGAGATAAACAATTTATAAACTCTAGAGTATTTATAAAAAAATTAAATTAGTCATGTGGATATATTTGAAATTTTAATAGTTTACACATAACATATATGAAATTTTGAAATTGAGTCGGATATATATGATATTTTGAAGTTTAGGGAAATATATATGAAATTTACCCGATGAGGAACCTCCTTGGTCATTATCTATTATAGTGGTGGACATCAAGTTATGGGCTTCCAACTTGCTATCTCATTTTCATGGATTAAGCGTGAATGTAATTTAATGGTTCATTATGTTGCTAAAATAGCTTTTAGATCTCATATAAAATTTGAACGGAATGTTAGTTTTCCAGATGTAATTACCTTTGTTGCGAGGAAGTTTTCGTTCTAGTACATAAAGGTCAACAACAGAGTTCAAGGACAACATCTGGTTTTAGGGACAGTGTTATGAGCTCTCATCAAAACCGGATGTTGTTTAGTTGCGAATGGAATTACTTTCATTGAATCAATTTGCAGAAATGTGATATGAGGCTCCCATCTGATACGGATCACATTCAGGTAGCTATATATTCTTCTAGACCTCAAAGTGGAGGAATATATGAGTTGATCGTATTTACTACCAAAATGTTCAAAATTAACTCCATCCTCATGCTCTCAACCTTATTTGATGAAAAATGTCAGACTCCCGTAGCGAATAGAAATGTGTTGCTAATGTCAGATATATATTACTTACACAATATAGTGACACCATTTGACAGCAGCTTTGTCACTGTTCTTTTGCATCTTACAAATGGATGACTTTTTATGAAAAATATATGAAGTACGTTTTATGCATAGGTTAATAGCATGGTGTTTTCTCTCTTATTTGGCTATGAAAAGATAAAGACTATATATTCATGGAAACCTTCATATTTTACAGCAACTTTGACACCGACGTCAATGAAGCCCACTATAAGAAACATGGGATAACACCAAAACAATGGGCCACACCGAAGTCAGTGAAGCACAACACCGAAGTCGACGAAGTCTATGAATCTTGAATATTTTGTTGTATTTTTTCTAGAAGTGTTTGTTGTAAAATTCAATTTAATATGAAATTGACATTTAATATATATTTACGATCTAATTACGATTGTCAATACGAATTTCAATATCATACGCGTTACGTTTACATAGCTTGTACAACCTTAGTTATTACAACGGCATAAATTTATCACATGTTAATTGTTACAACGACACAGATTTATCATGGAGAACCGGATGAAGCAGGCCGGATTTTTATAGACAACATGAAGATGTCAAGTCACCAACATAAGTATTCCGAACATGTAGTTAAGACTTACTTTTAATATCCAAGGACACGTCCTATTTTCACTAGATGAATCATGTTGGACTTCATCGCAACTTACTTTTGATTATTGCGACGAAGTCTATAAATCAACTAAAGTATTGACGAAGTTTGAATTTGTAATCTCTTGTAGTGGCCAAGACTTTGCTTTAAAAACTTTTTGAGGAAACTGACGGTTTGAAATTTGAGATGAGATTTTTAGTAGAATTAAGCTAATACAAAGCACGTATTTTCCGGCAGCTATAAACAAGGAAAATGAAATCGTAATAATACGCAATTCGATCGTAAATTCTAACACAACACGCATATTTAATCACAGTGCACGAAAGGAGGTTGTTTACCTTCGCAAACCATTACAGCTAACTTTTTTGGGATATCGCAGCTAAAAAGAATAGTATTTGGTAAATTATAAGTATGTGCAGAGTAGGTTGCACTCGGTGCGAGACACGGTAAAGACAACGATTAAGAGAAAGTAGAATGTGATAAAGGTAACTTGATATTTTAAAAAAGAAGTCATAATTTTAGCAATATGACACAAAAACAAATTAAGTTGAAAATAAGTGATGTCTTCGTCACTGAAATGCAAATTTCTCTAAAATCATATATGTGTGGCCTGTTCTTAGCATCCATTAGTGAATTAAATGATCCTTGATATCAAGTGGGGAGCTAAGTTGTCAACCGAGTTAGATATTTTTTTTTTAGCAAAAGACAGAACTAGATATTGATACGTCGGTTTATCCAAAATTGGGTGGAAGGGACCTCAACTTTGGACCTTAAAATATCGTTCACATCTATTGTGCTCTTGGCAATATCGGGTCCCACTTGATATGCAAGCATGCAAACAAGACACGAAAACAATGAGAATTTATTTTCAGATATAAGCATCCCCATCAGAAGACTTTGGGTCATTAAAAGCGCGTGTTACACTGCTTTCTTAAGTGTTTAGGCACTACTAAGATCTATAATCGACATATTTGAGTAAGGATATAAGTGATTTCACCTCTTTAGAGATGATGTATGTGCAAGCTAAGTAAAGTCTTCTTGTGAAAAAAATTTAATTGTGGAGCATATACATGATATGTTTATGCAAAGCAATGAGACATATCTAACAAATATAGTTATAGATATATAGCAATTAACAAATCGAGAAATGGTCCCAAATAAAATATCAATTAACAACCATCTATCATCTCCTCCCTTCAGTAAGGAGTTTATAATACCGTAAGCAACGATATAAATGCTTCACTTGCTTATGCCTTTTGAGGTGGGATGCTTTGCTCATGATAGAAGAAATTCTGTGGATCAACGGTAGCTTTCACCGTTGCCAGCCTCTTGAAATTGTTACCGTAATACTGGTTTCCCCACTTCAAGGATTCCGAGAAACTTGTGGCATTTGCATTCTTATTTTGACCTAAATCTAAGTCCCTGTAATTCACATAAGCCGACCTTGGATTCTTTGATACAAATGGTGTCATGTTTGTATACATCTTTTTCATCCAACTTATATGTTTTTCTGATGTTTCGGCTTTGTCCCATTTCTCAAAGTATTGTATTTTATACAAAAACCCTTTCCTGTGCGAGTATGGGATACTCGTTTCTTGAATCTCGTCCATCATTCCACCGTATGGGTCCATAATAAGAAGCGGACTATCGTCCTCCGACAACCATTTCCATATCTCTGGTGCCTTTTCTTTTGGGATTGGTTCTTTCACATAATCAGACTTAGCATTAAAGAAACTTCTAGTCTCGGGTTTCCTGTCTTTTAAAACATTGACGTTTCCTTTTTCATAATCTGCAAAAAAGAGTACGGATTCAATCCAACTTATAGCATTGCAATCTTTTGCTTGTAAACCCAATTCAGGAAAGCTAGTGGTCACAGTTTTAAGGAGGGCATCGGCGGGTCCAAAAAAAATCGATTTGAATATCAGTTGAATTGTTCTCTTTCCCCCAGCTGTAGTAGGCATGGCCACAACTCTAATGTGCAAATCTTTACTTAGTTTACTCCCTACGCTTTGCCACTTATTAAAAAGATCCGAACCACCTTGATCCACGGTCTTAATAACAGCAAAGGTCGTAACTTTATCAGGAATATCGACAAGCTTCACATTCCAAGCTACTACGACACCAAAATTTCCACCCCCACCGCCTCGTATTGCCCAAAATAAATCTTCTCCCATAGCTTTTCTATCGAGTAGTTTCCCGTTTGCATCAATAATCTTAGCATCAATAACATTGTCAGCCGCTAGACCATACTTTCTTGCCATATTACCGGCACCCCCTCCACTAAAGTGCCCACCAATCCCAAGAGTTGGGCAAACCCCAGCCGGGAATGCAAGATTTTTAGCTTTTTGGGACACCCAATAATAAAATTCACCAACAGTTGCACCAGAGTCCACCCATGCAGTCTTTTTAGCTGGGTCGATATTTATCGTCCTAAGTTGCTTAAGGTCAAGAACAACAAAGGGGGATTTATCATATGAAGTATATGATATTCCAGCATAGTCATGTCCACCACTTCGGATTCTGATTCGATAATTAAACTTTTTGGAACATGTTACTACAGATTGTGCATGTGCATATGTCAAAGGGGTGATTATAGCTAATGGTTTTGGTGTTGTGGGGGTCGAAAATCTAAGGTTTACTGCTGTTGATTGAAGAGTATTTGCAAATTGTGTGCTATTTGGGGTAAATACAGTATCTGGCTTCATAGCAAGGCATGGAATAAATTGATTATTCAATGGTTGTGAAAATGCTAAAGAAAATGAAACTATAATAACACTAAGAAAAAATGGTGGTAGAAATCTAGTGCTAATACTTAGCTCCATATTTTTTTTCTTGGGTAAGGAAAATAGATTGTTCATAGCTTATATACTTAAGGATCTATATATGGCCATTAATAATTTGTCCATACAAAACTGTAAATATCGTTACTTGTTAGGCAGGTAAATCATATGGTTAGAGATGTAAACAGTTTATCATTTAGGCGTTCAACTTTCTACACCACAAATGAGAATTAGGCAACCTGAATTTATGCATATTCAGCATATCCTTTCATTTCTAAATATTCATTCAAACCAATGTAAATATTGTTAGGCATGGCTAACTTTGTAGTTAGACATAGTTAGTAATATAATCTTATCAGAATAGATAATTAGTAGTGTCGTTAATTAGTTGAAAATGTATCTAGCTATCACTCTTTCACTATGTAGTGTATCAATCTATTTATTTTGTACGTGGCCGTACGTGGCGGAACTACATGTAACCCAGGGGTAGCGGTCGCTACCCCTGAACTTTTACCCGGTAGTGGAATTTTTGGCCATTTTTTACGTTTTTTGGCGATTTTTGGCAATTTTTTGACGATTTCGCTACCCCTGAAACAAATTTTCGCTACCCTGAACTTGGCTCCTAGTTCCATCTATTTATTTTGCCACTGGCCGTACGTGTTGTATTTTCATGTATGCAGTATGCATCCAGCACCATGTCGATCTCATGCTCCTTTTAAAGCTGCAACATTTTTATATATGAGGGAAACCTCATCTGATCCAGACCAAATTAGAAATCATACATGGTGAACTGGGTTGAAGAACCTTAATTTAGCATAGCTTGCTGATAGTCAACTTAAGATAACAACTTTAGTATAGAAATTCTAACTTCACTAGTAAAACTTGCATTACAACGTACGTCATCCAAGATTCATAACCAATCTTGAATTTA
Source organism: Artemisia tridentata subsp. tridentata (assembly GCA_021014915.2). Lineage (NCBI taxonomy): Eukaryota > Viridiplantae > Streptophyta > Magnoliopsida > Asterales > Asteraceae > Artemisia > Artemisia tridentata. The sequence continues at coordinate 283,607,311 of CP139505.1, read as the reverse complement.
ACTTTAACACATTGTATCAACATATATAGGAACTTAATTGACCAACATACCAAATATAAAAATCTTACATTAAACCTATTAAAATCAGTAACATGCAATCAAGATACCTTCTATATTAAACTCGTGTCTAACTTAACACCACCATAACGTATACTAGTTCCTGAAAGCGTAGTTGTATTGTCATTAGTGTGACAAACAAGTTGGATTAGGTTCCGTGAAAGAACTTTTCCCGTAAGCATTGTTGCAATACACAGTTGTGCTTTCTCCTGTCTTAGTAGAGGTTATGTTTATTTGATCCAAAGAAATCCCAGAGCATGGTACATTGTCGCTACAATCAAAATTTATTGCAGTTTGAGATGATGATGTTCCTTGGAATAATTTGTAGCTTATGCCACTAATCTCGACCGCCGAAGACTGCATATGAGAAATTTGTAAGCTTATGCTATCAAGTTTCTTTAAGTTAATAATCATATCGTTAAAGAGAAGTCTTACATTTGTAGGGCAATTATGCCCACCGGGACAATAGTATTGATCGATAAGAATAGGGTTATTGACATTGTGAAGGTTGATCTGCTCAAATGTGATATCCCTAGCATATCCCGAACCTCCCTATATGATTGCAGATGACCATTTGTATCAGTAAAAGGCAATTGAGTTTCTTTTACATAAAACAAACAACAACTACGTATTCATTTTATACTGTAGACAATCATACATAAACATACCTGCCATGTTTTGATTCTCGCTCCGTTTTGTGTTCCAGAAAAGTTGCATTTTCGTACGTAAATATTTTCCACTGTACTATATTCGCCATTTATGCCTAAACTTCCAATACTACAAGATAAACATAAATACATAATAAGTGACCACAGCTGCTAGAGGGTAATGACTTTGATAAGAATCATCTTGTATATTTTACCTTATACCATGACCCGGACCACAATATATGCCGGTAATATTAACTTGAGAGGTTCCATTGCTTAGAGCTATACAATCGTCGCCTAAATATGTAATGGAACAATAATATTATCATGTAGTACAAACAAAATGTTATGGCTAAGCTAAATAAATATAAGAGTAAACAAATATTTACCAGTTTTGATGACTGAATTTTTAATTCTTATTTGAGTCGAGATAGAAACGTCGATTCCATCAGTATTGGGGCTACTATCAGGTGCTGATATGTCTAGATTTGAAATAGTTGAAGAACTGCATCGGGAAAGACCTATATGGTTTCTAGGGCTATCCCGATGCTTAAGTTGTCTTAGTCGAAGCCCGTTGCAACTTTCAAAATGTAATGCCTACAAATATATACATTTAATTAGATTTTATTACCTTCTAACACTCATAATTGCTTGAAAACGACATTGTTTTGACAAATATGCACTTTTTTTGGTTAGCATTTTCTTACCGATGGTGGTATGGCACATCGGAATACTTCATTTGTCTACAAATTAAAATTGTAACAAATTAGTATAAATTCAATGTTGTTAAAACACGAATGCAAAAACTTTTTGATACGTAGCTAAAGTTTCATATCCATACATAGGTCGAAGATTTAGTCCACCAAGCGTTACCACGCCCGTTGATCATACCACCTCCATCGAGAATTAAGCCGTCCACGTTAGAAAATAATAGCCATGCCCCCGTTTCGCAGCTATTCCATGAATTAGGATCTTCGGGGGCAATAATCGTACCAAGTATCTGATTAGATAAAAATTTAGTTCTTAAGTTTCTTTGCTTTGATATTGTTCTTGTTAAAGGAGGAATGGAGCTTATTTATGTTATATTATCTAGGGCAAATGTTTTAAAAAGGTATCATACTTGTCACCATTTGTTTTTTTGGGTAGTGAATAAAGTTTTTTGCTTATACGGGTACTTTTCTTTCAAATTCGGCATTTTTGTGGTATTTTGCCAAATTTTGTGACATTTTTGCCCCTTTCAGGTAATAAGATTTTTTTTTTTTTTCTTCGAAGGGCAAAAATGTCACAAAAGACCTTAAGAAGGCCAAATTTGAGAGAAAAGTACCCGTATAAGCAAAAAATATATATATATTCGCTAACCAGAAAAACAAATAGTGACAAGGAAATTACATTTATAAAACATTTGCCCAAACGAAATTACCTTAAAATGGACCACAGTAGATTTGCATGGGCCTTGAAAGTTAATAGGGCCCACTAAGAAGGTGTTGACTAATGGTATTGTCAACCTTGACCTTGGTCCATCATCATTACACAAGTCTTGCCAAGCATCTTCAAAAGCCTTGATTGCCAAAATGCAAAGAAAACATGTTAAGATTGAGGTATGAAAAGTTGAAAACTACACTAGTTAGAATGGAAGAAAATCCTAAATGGTTAAACCGAAACCTGACCTTTACGTAAAAGAAGTCTTAGTGATCATACGTACCTTTGTATCGTCACTCACACCATCGCCCTTGGCGCCATATTGCATTATGTTATATTTGCCGCATGAGCTTCGATGTAGCAAGCAAAACAACAATGAGACGAGAAATAGCACTCTTTCTTTGTCCTAAGACACAAACGATAAACGCAATGATGTTGGTATACAATTATAGAAACTCAATAGTATTAAACTTTAATGAAATAGAACTAACCATGTTGCTTATGTGTGTGTACAAATTTGTTGGGTAATTCACATTCTTGATCAAATGTTGGTGTGTGTATATATATACACAAATTTGTGTGTATATTGAATGAGGTGAAGGAAGCATTCAAAGTACTGACTTAAAGTTTGGAGTTTTAAGACTTCCATAAAAGAAAATGAAATTAAAAGTGAATCCAAAGTTAACATATGAAAGAAACTTAAGAGTCAATATTGAACAAGGATTAATGTTCTAAAACTACTATATTTGTGTTTGTTTTTCTAAAAAAAATAAACTTGAAACAGCCATGAACCATTCTTGTTTTTTCTGTTTGTGTGTAGGAAAGAAAGTAGATGATTCATACGTCGAATCAAATATTGATTCTTACTTGTTTTGTTATCTTTAATTGGAATGTATATTATGAAAATAGATTAGACTTGATGCATGAGTACTGATATAGTAGTAATTTGTTTCGTATAGGTATCATTTATACTATTCTTTTGTTTTTATCATTAATACAAACTAAAGACCAACAAGAAAGTGAGGTGTACAACATGTTCACAATTAAAGAACGTACAGGTTTTTACAAGGAGTTTTTAGATTCACACTTTGTAATCTTGAATATTTTTTTGGTAGTTTATCACATTTGTTGTCTCTTTTGTTACTATGATTTTTCATTTTTTAAAGTGAAGTTGTTACTTATGGTTAACAAGTGAGATTTATCCACGCTTTGTGGCAAGATAAAAAATTAATTAACAATAAGTATTCGATTTTTTTAGTTTTGTAACACAAACAATCTTTAACCAACATAAATTGTTTTTTTTATTAAATTTTGAAACTATGCACGTTTTTTGTAAAGTGAGATTACAGAGATAGACTATTTATGTAATATTTTGTACCACAAACAATCCTTAAATTTAACTCAGACATGGTTTTCAAAATCGATAGGTAACTAAAGGACTATTTAAGTAAATTTTCGTTACACAAACAGTTAAAGATTTAACATATGATTGTTTCTGTAATTATCCATTATACTATATACTAAAGATGGGTATGTGGAGTGTGCACAGTAGTGTGAACACAAAGTTATTACACAAGTTATTACACATATTACACATGTAATTATAGGGGTGTTAGGTTAAAACATGTGGCTACAAATAAGCAATTACAAAAAAATTACAGAAAAATGCTGTTGCAATTAGACATGTTACAAAATCCTATTGGTTTTGCTACTGTTTGAAGCACTGTGCGAAGCACTGTACACCAGTAATTAATCCCGTTTGTTACTGTGCGAAGCACTGTGGATCTTTGATTACTGTTTTTGTTTGGTATACTTCTCAAAAAATACATCCATCTTAAGTAGTACATGTATCTTTTTTTCAAATCATTATCTTCCAAAATATTGCAAACACCTTCTGCACTAACCAATACGCTGCAATCCAACTTTGACAACACACAACATAAACGGCTTGGCTGTCGAGAAGCAAACAAAACAAACGGACCATAAATATTAACAACACTTAAATAAAAACAACACAACGACAAGAGATGAACACAAGAACAACCAATATATCATAAACACCAAACCCTCACTGAGTTGACTCGGTGAGTACATGAGTCGACTGAGTCAACTCAGTCAACGAGAAGGGATGAGGGGGAGCGTTTCCACACGAGGGTTTTAACAAGTTTAACAACCATTTTTATTAATAAAACAATATTCGGTATAAAAAAATACGAATTATAGTTTTATAAAAAAAAATTATTTAGGGTTTGATAAATTTTAAAGAAAATAAAGAAATAAAGCGCGTGTAGGGATTTTTACCGACAAGAAGATGAAGAGGAAGGTGGTGGTGGCTTGCGGTGATGGTGACAGTAGGCGGTGTGTCGCGTGGGTGGTGTTGTTGTGGGAACCGTGAGCTCAAAGTTTCCAGAAATGAAGTAAATAAGCCGATCTAATGATTCGGCAAAGAAAAGGGTTCGCCGGAAAAATTTTCCGGCACGGTGGTCGCCGGAAGTTGGGAGAACCGGCGGTGTAGAGAGAGAGATAAGAGAGAGAGTGGAAAGAAATAAAATGAATTAACTAATTATTATAGTTTATATACTTTTGAGGTAGGGTTTAAAATGAAAATATAAAAATGAGGGGTGGTTGTGTAAATATGGGGCGGAGGGGCTATAGTTGCCAAGTTGACTAATCTTTTGATGAAAACAAAGCGGAACCCATTTGACGTACCAAACGGACTCGAAAATTAACGAAACTTGCGCAATTATTCACGAAATAATTTTTTCAATAAAAACGATTATAAACATGCAATATTTTCAAAAATCAATATTTTTGACAAGTAAGGACAATATTCTTATATACTAAAACGTATCATATCCTGACATTTTGAGCACAAAAAAAAAATATATGTACATTACCAAAAAACACGTTAAATTTTTTTTTTACAAACCCGTACATACAAAACATAACTTTCTTACAAAACACCATGCCACACACACGTATTTTAAAACCCATACATACAAAACATATAACACAAACTATGAACACAAAACGTCTTACAAAACACCCCGCCGCAACGCGCGGGTTTCCCAGCTCGTTATATATAAAACCCAGGAAGTGGATTAGCCAAAAACGTGATTAAGAAAACGTTTGCAGCTTCATAATGACGAAATATGTGGCTAAAAATAAAGCTGCTACTGTTATTCCAACTGTTTAGATGATTAAGGAATTAATTTACTTTATGGTAAATGCCTAAACATGTGGCTACAAAGTCAGGTGCCACTCTTATTTGCACTGTTCCAGGGATTAGTAGCATCCAGCAACACAAAATCCTTAAAAAAAAAAAAAAAAAAAAAAAGTGAAAGGAAATAAACCCCACACACACAGATAAATCTAGACTCTTCTTCATTCTCCAAAACACACACACAGATACACACAAGATTTCATAACACACACAAACACACACATATCCACAATCATCCACGTTTTTCCACAGATCCATAATCATCCGCGTCTTCCACAAATCGTAAAATACATACACAAACACACACAGATCCACAAACATATCCACAAATGATCGGAGCGCAGATTTTTCGGGTGCTTTAATTTTTTGCAGGTTGAATTAGGTCTTCCTATGGTTTAATTTTGTTTAGTTTATATTTTTTTTATAAGCTTTTTTTTTTTTTTTTTTTTTTTTTTTTTGTAGGTTGAATGATCGATTCCAAACATGTTTTGAGCTTCGATGGTGTTGATTTTGTTGCTGCTAATCGGAAACGGGGTTATGGAGGTTAATATCATTTTCCCAGAATTTATTTTAATATAACTGATTTTCTTTATGAATTTATTCAGTTAGGGTTTTCATTGTTGATTAGAAGGTCGATTATAATTGATTTACTTTATACAAATTTAATATAAAACACCTTAGTTTGAAACTTTTTTTTTTTTTTTTTTTTTTTTTTTTTTAAATGTGGGTTTTGTTGTTTTATTAGGGGGTGTTTGGATTAGCTCATTTACCTGGCTTATGAGCTTATTTGCTTCAAGAGGGGATTAAAAATTCGAGGTGCGTTTTTTTTTCGGCAATTTTGTTTTTACGTTTCAATTTTTAATGTGTAAGAATTGGTTTGAATGTGTGAAAGGGTTTGGATGAAAGATTTTTGTTGGTTTATGAGAGCTTTTGGGATGAAAGATTGTTTTTTATTGAGGAGGAGTATGTTTTCAGCTTTAAGTAGTTATAAAAATTACATAGGAAGTTTTTGGGAAAACAATGTACTTAGCTATCACTTGAGTTTTTGTAAGCACATAAAAATTTAGACTAACAGGTATATTTTTTGATTTCTTAGTCTAAATTTAATTGTGATAATAGGCCTCATGGACAACATTTCTTAGCGTGCCATGTGGATTTGGAAAGTACTTTGATACCAAAGTAAATTCAACATTCAGACTTTTCACTTGCCATTAGTCGATCTCACTTTTTACAGATTTCTAATGTACCTACTAGACAATTGAACTCAGATAAACATTAGGTGCATATACAGTCTGTCGCATACATCTGTTTTTAATTACCTTTATATTAAACCTGTTTATGTAATTGTTGGTGTAGGTGTATGAGAGGCAGATATTGCATCGCAAACGGTAACAAATGTGACGAACTCAATGGCACGAGAGACGCCGACTTCACAAATAGGATGAGCAAACAGGTCTACAAGGCACACATTGCGTTCAGGTCAGCCACATGCCTGCTGCGCTGTTCTTCTGTTTTCTATTGTTGTGACTCATATAATGGGCTTGCTATAATCAAATTGTTTGTTTACTTTTCCTACGTTTTTTTGCAGTTTATTGGCTTAAGACTATGAAAGAATATATAATCTGAAAACTAACACATGTTTTGCTAAAATGGAAAAGCCGGTTGGCTGTCTACTTCAAAAGGTGATGTTGCTAATGATATAAATTGTGCTATGTGGTCAGATTGTTCCCGCGTGGTTAAACCGCTTGCCATTAAAAGTTGACTTGATTGAGGCTAAAGTTGTACAAGATCGGCTTTGTTCAATGGTGGAAAGGTAAAGTCTCGACTGTCAAAAGAGGATCTTTTTTGTAGAACATAGGAATCTGCCCAATGGTGGATTGAATGGGATTTTCACCAAGGGTTGAATTGGGTTGACCTGAATATAACCCAACTTGAACCATTTTTATAAAAAAAAAATTGAACTTCCTCTTTATCGTCACAATAAAATTTTATTTCGAAATCTGTATGTTAATTTGACCAATTTGCGCAGATTCAATCATCGATGCAGTGAGACATTTGCAGATCCGAAATTGGACAACCAATATGTAATTATAAAGTCCCACTCTCTTTTGAAGCTCCTGTAGTGCAGGTAAATTACTTCTATGACATCATGTGTTTGAGATTGTAGGCCTCGAGTTAGTGGTGATTCCGGTTATCTGTAACTATGTCTTCTTAATATAGTTTTTGGGGTATTGCCCTGTTTCCCCCAAAAAAAATATGTATATATTTATTAGTACTTCACTATTGATTTCAGTGTCATACTTGCAGCCGATTTTCAGTCTGATTATTAAATTGAATTCGTGTATCAGGTACCCTGTTCGTGATGTAATTCTTTGGGCTACTAAAGCCTTATCTGTTATCAGTTGTTCCCAAGAACTTTGTTCCAGTAAGAAGCTTCTTCATCTGCTTGCAACTCTGCTACTTACAGATAAAATTGAGGTATGTAATGTAATACGAGTAACTTGATATATGATGCTGTTAAATGAGATTTTTGGAATACAATATACAGTCGAGAAAGAAGTGCACAAGACTAAATAAGAATTGCAACCTTACAATGTGAATATACAAATAATTTTATTTTTATGAAGTGGTTGTTTACTATTGTTACTTTTTTGGCAAGTCAGGTCGCCGCGTCATGCGTTACTGCTGCTGTTCTGATTGCCAATCTTTTAAGCGACTCTGATGGTCTAATCTTAGAGACAAATCTCAAATTCCATTTTTACCAACATATTTTGGTCTTTGTCAAATTTACATGAAATCAAAATTGACACGTTAGATACATCCAGATCAGCACTATTGGCTCAAGTTCAAGAAGGAGAAACGAGCCCTTTAAAACTCCATCAGTATGTGTCATTTCTAGCAAGTGAATCAAATTCGATATAAGAAGAGCTCCTTGATTTTGGTTACTTCTAATGTTATTCTATAGGGTTAGACACAAAGGCGAATCCAGCTCCATTTGCGCATAAGAATAGTGGAAAGGTACGCCTCTTTAACTTAGTTTTATATGCAATTTTATATTGCTGGCGCATACTGACTTGCAGATGTAGCATCTCGAGAAGACACTTAAGATCAATTGGTCACAACAGAATCAACGTACTTTCAGATATTAGAACCGGGTTAAGAAAGAAAAGCAAGATGTCTTGAGGCAAAAGGTATTTCTTTTCCCTCTCAATTGATATTGGTGCGCTGGGGAATGCGTCGAGATAAATAATTAAAAATAAGTGAACACTTTTGTTTTTGCCCATTTGTAAGACCTTGAATTAGAGCTGGCAAATTGGGTACCTGTTAAGATCTGTTAAGACCTGTTAAAGGAAAAAATGTACTATGAAATTTTTTGATTTTTTAAAATAATTGTTTTCAGTATTAGAGGATTCAATATTTAACTTTTTTGATATATAAAACGTATATCTGCCAAACTCAAACTACCAAAGCCAAGTGTTAAACGAGTCATTTTGAGGTTTGAAACTTGTGTTATTCGCGCGCTCCAAACCTGTTAAGACCTGTTAAGACACGATTTGCCAGCTCTACCTTGAATAGGTTGCTATATGCTGTGTGTCAATGTGCTAGGATAGTTGCCGAGTTTGTGGCAGGTCTTGATTGAAGCAACACCCTTTACATAATATGTCTTTTTTTCAAACATTGATAAAAGTTACGATTGCGTGTACATGTTGGTAAAAAAAGCGAAGTACTTGGTTCAAATGACATTAATGTCGTGACTTATAATAAATTGTAGCTTTATTCTGGTAGCTTAAACAAAGTTGCAGATTCAGGTGGTGGTTGTGTTTGTTATATATGTCATGGTTTTTGATGATACATGCAAGTTTTACGTACTTGCGCCAAGAAAAAAACAAACATACGCTAACGCATTGCGCAATGAATTGAACTGGCCATATATATTCATGCAAAACAATCCCGTAGCAACGCGCGGGCTACCCCGCTCGTTTCTGTAATTGCATATAATGAGAGGGACAAATTAATGTTAAGAACTATTTTTGAAATGCAACTAAATGGAGGGACTATTTTTGTCATTTATTAAAATTACCGTAGATGAACAATAAATCACACTTTCACAAATGTGTAATAAAAGAGTAGGGTTAAATCACACTTTCACGAATATTATTATATTAATATAAGAATATTTAAGTTGGACAAAACTAGTATGTTTTTCTTGTTTTTAACACCAATTTGTCAAATGGATTTCTATTCATTCCCTTTCAAAATTATAGTCTTCATTTTCATTTTAAGATATCTCAAAATAATAGTTCATTTCTTATATTAACGAATTAAAAGAGAATTTAGTGGTTGGCGATGGTATTTGATTGGTTGAAGAGTAGAGTGGCCTCACTGTTTTTAAACTGTGTGTCTTGTTTGTCGGAGGACAATAATTTTGAGCGGAAGGAGTACGTTAGAGCACCAAATATAGCCTTCTTGGCCTTTAAGGTCATGCACCCAACACACGTCATCTAGCATCCCACACTCCATGTTCATGGTATTGGCACCCAACGCAGTGAAAATTGCCCTATGAAGACTCGCTTTCGCTACAGCTCCGGTGGGTTCCCGTAACCAAGCCGGTTGAGGGGCATGTCCTGGTGGGGAAGTTATAGATACGTTTCCATACTTTGTATCTGGAGTACTTCATTTAATTTCCTCCGCGTTATTGGGCTTTGAGACGCAGTATTTATCACGCACTTTTAGGGCTTGAGACGCTTGAAGAATCTCTACTCGCGTCCTAGCCCGTCGGAGAGCTAGATTTGCCTCAATTGTTTTGTCTCTTTCCTTCAGCTTTTCTCAAAGCAGCTTCAGCTATTTCTTGGCCTAAGAATCTAAGATTGGTTGAAAGAGATGAAACATCCAATGCCCGCGAATGCTTGTGAAAACAAAGGTAGATACCAACATTTACCAATCAAGTTAAGTTCAGTCTAAATTTAAGATGTTCCAGCACAAAATGAACTAAAACAATATAAGAAGTCAAATATCACTATGCTTTTCAAGCTCCAGCGATGCATCTAAAACTCTAGATCCAACTAACTGATTCAATATTCTAAATGTGTAATCAGGCTAATCAGACTCAGAGGTAACCCTCGCACAAAAGAAGCTCGGCTCAACTTGTCTGCATGTTTAACCAATTGCCTAGCATTCCAGTATAAGATGAAAACATTGCCAACATACTTCCAGATTTCAAATTGCAGAGTAAAAATCAGTAACTTGCCTGATGTGATCACAGTGTGGTACAAATATAACATAACCCAAAAATAAAGACCTACAAATGGACTGTCTCCAGTAAAAACATGTATCAAAAATAGTAAAACTCCTCTACAAACGACATTTAAGATGGTAAAAGAAAATGCCTAAAGGTAAAACATGTAACAGGATGAGCATTAATGAACGTTTCAACCCCATAATATTTGAAGTGCTGTAACGAAAACAATTATCTTGCAACAGTCACCACCAGTCCAGCACGATCACTGAATGATTGCTCCTAAGAAGGCACTGCAAGAAGACATGAAAAGTCAGTCCTAACTAGAAAACAAATAAAAGGACTAAAAAATTTTAGAATCAATCCATCGCTCTGGATTCCGATACCTTTAGTAAAATATCGAACATCTTTTAAGCTCACTATTATATGTTTAAACTTTTACATGCCAACTACAATGTTCGCAAAATCTTATTTCTGAAACAGATAAGAATCTTTTAACTTAAAGCCATATATACTGTCTCGCACAATATGTACACTAGCAAAATATCCACAAGCAAGAACCTACTTAACCATATCCAATACCTAAACCTAACTCAAACTGAAACAATCCATGAGCAACTAAAATGACATCCATAATAGAGTAAAAGCATTCTCGAAAACTTCAGATCCATAAAAACAATAGAATTACTAAAAAAACTAGTATTTTTGATGTATAGAACATACTGTAAGTTGAAGCATCGATCTGCTCAGGGAGTTCTTTGATATCCACCTCAAACCTCTCTTGAACCTACAATCACCCAGAATTGCAATTAATCATGCATGCACTTGTTGACAAATACTATGACACGCATTTATATATCTATATACCTGATTAAGAACATCTGAGTCGGCAGCTGATGACACAAATGTGATAGCAAGTCCCTTGGTCCCGAATCTACCAGCTCTACCAACCTGTCAAATCACCAAATAACAATCATCAGATACTGATATACCAACAGCAATAAAGATACTAGAATTTTAATAAAAGGATGGACAATCATACTCACCCGGTGAAGGTAAGTGTCTGCAGAATCTGGCATGTCATAGTTGATGACAATATTGACCCGTTCAATATCGATACCCCTACCAACCAAATCCGTTGCCACTAGAATCCTCTTGTGGCCTTCCTTAAAATTCCTGTATCGTGTCAACCTGCAAACACACACCAGTAAACATTATAAATTTTTTACAAACCTTTTACCCGAACAAGACCATGTAAAGTCAACTTGGCTCATCGTCCACATAAATTTCCATTGGCTGAAATGAATAAACGTCATAGTAAAGGACATTAGGCGTCTTTGGAAGTATACTAACTTGTTTAATGATACTCAGCATGATTATACCCACATGATTTTCTTTATACACACTCCCTAGCATACCCATGTTAATATCTAGTATACTAACTTGTAGCATGATGACTTGCACTCGTCTGACAAGTGGACCCCCTCCGTCATCCTTACCCATTTTAGTTTGATTATAAACTTTTTACAAACCTTTGACCATTTTGGCTTCTTTATAAACATCTACTATTCTTGAGGTGCTTATAAGCTTATTGTATTGTCGAAATACGTAAACCTTATCCAAACACTAGTTAAAAAGTGCTTAATAGCTTATCCAGGCTTAAAAGGAGCCTTTTGCAATAACTCTTCAGGGATGGCTTGTTGCAAAAATTAAAACTCCTTGTAATAAGCTAACCTTAATATATCTATAATAATTAGTTATTGACATAACAGAGTAGTGTGGCAGTGATGATATAATGTTTAGTGATAGCGGTGCAAATGATTTGTTTCAAGAGTTAGAGGGTACCTTTCTTCCTGGGACATGCCAGAGTGGATGCAGATGGATGGAAAATTACATTCAACGAGCAACTTGTTCAGCCCAGCCGCTCTGCTTACACTTTTGACAAATATCACAATTTGATTGAAATCCAACGCATCAAGCAGGTCATTCAGTTTACGGTTTTTCTCCAGCTCGCTCAGTTTGATGTAGTGCTGCCAGGAACCATTGTTAGAAATGACATTGGAGGATAGGAAAAGGGGAGTAAAAAGTCCAAACTTTTACCTGAACAAGACCATGTAAAGTCAACTTGGCTTCATCGTCCACATAAATTTCCATTGGCTGAAATGAATAAACGTCATAGTAAAGGACATTAGGCGTCTTTTGAAGTAATTGATTCTAGTACAAAATGAACATGAAGATCCGTGATCTGTGTTCTGATCCACTGCTTCTCTGCTGACACTTTAGATGTGACCAAGCATGTTGGGAGAACAAAGATACTATGGAAGTCCACCACCGACAACATGAACGACTCAGATTGTGAAATAGTACAATTTGTAAGTAAGAAAGAGAAAAAGTAGTTGACTGAATAATTCTCAACTACTGTTACTCCGGTTGATAACCCTCCACATGAAATAAATAGTTTTAATAAAAGCACTCATTTTTAACACAGGTTGACAAGTATGCAGTGCTGCAATCACTTGCTAACTTGACCATCTAAGCATCAACCGCATAAAGCAGAAAAGGTAGTGAGCTTTAAAATTCAAGTGAAACTGGCAACAGGACATTACATCTTGCATAAACTTCTTGCACACAGGGCGGATTTCCTTGCTCAATGTCGCAGAAAACATCATTACTTGTTTATCATGAGGAGTCATCTTGAATATATCTTGTACATCTCTCCTCATGTCTGTAAATCACGTAATCATAACAAGTTAAGATAAAAAATAAAGAATTAACTTCACAAATGTCCAATTGACGGGTTGACAAGGAAAACATACCAAGTGACTCAAGCATCTTGTCACACTCATCAAGTATGAAGTGCCTCACGTTCTTCAATGCAAGATTTTTGTCTCTAGCAAGCGCAAGAATCCTTCCAGGTGTTCCAACAACAATATGAGGGCATTCATTTTTCAGAAGGTCTTTATGAACTTTGATGTTAACGCCACCATAAAAGACGGCAACCTTGGCATCAGTCAAGTAAGTGCTGAACCGTTCAAACTCATGACAGATCTGTAAATAAAATCACGGGGTAAGAAATTGATATATCTTAAGTTAATATTAAGAGATCTTGTTAGAGATGAAATGCATGCCTGATAAGCTAATTCCCTTGTGTGGCATAAAACAAGAGCAGCAACTTGACCAGCAACAGGTTCAATCTGCTGCAATGTTGATAAGACAAAAACAGCAGTTTTGCCCATACCAGACTTTGCTTGACAGATGACATCCATACCCAAAATTGCTTGAGGGATACACTCGTGTTGAACTGATGAGGAACCAAAGAAATTCGAGCTAAGCAACCCTCATGTTCAAATATAAATTAACCAAACCATTGTACTTCTCCAAATGATCATGTAATAGCAGTTATTTACCTGCAAAATAAAACAAATAGAATTATTAAACAAATAATCTTCCAACAGTTTAGACGAGTGAATAAGATTTATCTATAAACAAAACTTAAGAATGAAAGTCAATGCATGCTACTCATCATTTACAAATTTCACAATCCCTCACAAACTTCAACGTTCTTAGTTCACATATATGATTGAGCACAAAAGCACATACAAACATTAAAATTAGCTATGATACACAGTTGTACCGAGTTTCCCTGTCACCGCCCCACCCACCGAACATCGCTTTTCAAATTTATAAACTCTAGCATCCAAACAAATTAAATAATGATATGACATAACCTTGTCCTTTCTTTGATAATGTTTACTTTAATAGTTTAATCTATGAAATAAGAGCCAATGAGATTCAATAAACTAGGTCAATGGTGGCTTCAAAGGATGAAAGCCCTATATTGTTACGAGATTTGTACCTAGACGGCTAATGTTACTATGTAAATCTTGATAATGTAGATCAAAATAATCCCCAATATAGCTTCAATCTATAATTTACACATACATCAAATGGATGCTAAACCAAGATTCTATATTGTAAAGTCAAAAACTCCTTTGTATAGAATAAAACAAGCTCCAGTCATATATCACAATATATATAACTAAATTTGATATATATTTAGCTTAAACCCGTTATTTAACGCTTATACAAACTTGTAATCACTCGGGTCATGCCCAATATTCAAGAATCAAACAGAATAATGTAAAGAATTTACATGAAACAACAGATCACCAGAGCCTATATCTAACGTCAAGGTTCTAGTATAGTAGTATGTTTCCAGTCATAACTAGATGGGCCAATGCAAAGATGAACGCTAAATCCTTTATACACCATATTCAATGTCAAAAACAAAAATACACTCATCGACAAATGTACTATACTGCCATACATATTACGTCTTTCATTCACCGTGAAACAAATATTTGCCAAAAGCTTCCTTCTATGCATATCAACTAGTTTCACACACCGAGAAACAGTTTCAAAACATAACTCTAGACTAATGACCAACAATCATGACAGTAGTTAGAAATCGGAAGTCAGAACAGTCCACCATATTTACACACGTATTCAACAATTGATATGAAATATTTATAATCTATTAGTTGCGTGACTGTAAAATAACTTAACCTTCATGAAGGATGTTCAAACCCAGAATCCACAATAGCACGAAGCAGCTCCGCTTCAAAAGAAAGTCTCAAATCAGTATGAATCCATAGTTGCGTGACTGTAAAATAACTTACCTTCAG
>CP139505.1:283576709-283591944 GCA_021014915.2 Artemisia tridentata subsp. tridentata | reverse complement strand
GTTGTAAACAAATGATGACTTAATATAAGGGAAATGTATAATGAGGCAATTTAAGCATATCTCTAGTTTCGTCTACCCCAAAATTTCTCATAAAATAGCATATTGTTTGACAAAAATTTTACTTTACATTTTGTTTTCAAAACCAGTATTTTTTTTATTTCCCAAAAATGTATACATGAATAACGATTCTTAGTATCTTCAAAATCACTTATTCAGCTTGTTCATTGTCAGATTTAATTTTAAACCCAAAACCCGCATACATTTTTGGGGTTGGCTCCTAATTCTTTTCCCCTCAATATAATTACTGAAGTACAAAGTAAAGTACCTGTGTAATTTAAAGCACTGAAATTTTTTTTTAACAAGAGAACTATCTCCCCATGTAAATCCACCAGCTCTGGGCCAACTTTCAATAATTCGTCGTTTGAATCCTTGGATGCTTCCAAGTTATCTTCAAAAACCCTTTAAACCCCCACCCAAAAAAAAATTTGGGGTTAGTGTGACAATATGCCCCCCTGTTATGGGCTCTTAAACCTACGACTAATGCTTTAGGAGACATAGATGCAAGCGGTTGGAAAAAAGGGTCACCGGAAAGGGTTTGCAGTCGAAATGCACCAGACGCTTTAATTACTGAAACATGGTCCAACGTATATCAGAAGACACCATGAAAGCTTTAAATGCTGAAGAAAAAAATTTATGAATAGGGGATATCTACGTGTAAATTCAGTTAACATACAAACACTGCCCTCACTATACTACGCATTTAAAATTTCACTTTTTATAGATAAAGAAAACTCCTTTATTAAATATGGTTGCATAGTTTATGGCAGCACGTAAACTTTAAAAACCCGATAAACTTTATATCCTTCGCTTTAAAAAAAAAAGACATTCTCAAATTTAAAATTTCATCCAAAGTAAAAACAACCAAACCTTGATGGCAAGTATAATTAAGCTATATTTGGTGTGGATTAACCTATCGAATAACTCTTTAATTAAGAGGCAAATAACCTATTGACAACTATGAGACCTTCCAAGTAACTCATCACTTTCCACCATCTCAAATATTAAGCTTTTAGGGGATGTTTGGGAAAGCTTAGTTAAACAAAGAAATTATCAGCTTATGTTGTACTAGAACAAGAGAACTATCTCCCAGTATAAATCTACAAGTTCTCGGTCAACTTTCAATTACTCTTCGTTTGAATACTTGGCAGCAACCAAGTTATCAAGAATCTTCATCCCATATAAAAAGAAACAATAACACAATTTGTATCAATCTTGTGACAGGATGTCCTGTTATGGTGCGTCTTAGACCCACGACTAACTATAAGAAATAAGATACCCAGAAGAAATATATGGAGTATTGAATTATTGAAATCTTAGCAAAATTCTATCCTCGCCTGATATCTATGAGCCCGGGAACCATAGCCCAAGGTATATCAGAATGCCCCATGACGCTTTAAATGCTGTTTAATATACATCAATTGTGATATCCAAACCTAGTACAATTAGCGAATGACCGCTATAGCTATAGCCTTAAAATTTCACTTTCATAGACCATGCTACTCCATGATTAAGCATGGTTGCATAGTTTGTGGCTAAAGGCTATGCAATTGAAACATAGCCCGCCATACTAAAACTTAATTTCCTTCAATTAGAAACAATATTTTTTCAAATATAGTTCCATCTAAAGTACCTCAACCAAAACTAGATCGCAAGAAATAGTCAATAATTAATGTGAAAAATCAGCTACAATTTGGTACGATTAAGCTTGTGATTACTATGAGACGTTCCATGTGATTCATCACTTTTCATTATCTCAAACTATCAACTTCTTGGGGTGTTTACTGTTTAAGAAAGCTTTGGCTAAACAGTATATCCTAGTTTACAATTTACAATAACAAATTATCAGCTTATATTCTATCAAAACACAATACAAAAGATAGTGCCTGGATTTGCTTATCAGCTTAGTCTAAAAACTAAGGGGGTGTATGGTTAGGCACATAAGAAAATCTTATGACTTTCGCATAAAAACCAACTATATATCCTCCGATAAGCTATTAAGCACCTCAAATAATCTAGTCCAAAAACAAACAATGACAACAGTTTAAACTCTAAACATCACCTTACCCAAACACCCCATAATCCAAAATCATCAAGTATGCAAACAATAACAATCAAGATCCAATTTTTATCTTCTAACAATCAAATATAACAAAAAAATTACCTTAATCCTAATGATATACCACTCTTGTTTCTCAAGAACAAAATCATTAAACTTATGAGTCTCATCTTTACACAAATTCACAAACTCATCAACTTCTTTCACAACACTTTCATCACTGACGCTCATTTTCTGTCGCTTAATTCCGTGGCTAAAATAAATCCTTTTCAACTGTTTTTTCAAATCTTTATATGACAGAAACTTGTCCCTCCATTCGGGTAGCATGTCATCTATTAATTTCTGTAATGCTTTTCTAAACTGCATCTTGTTGTATGTTTTTGGTAATTCTGTTGATGAAGATTAAATAATGGTATGATTATGTATATGAAAGAGGGATTTTATATGGAGTACTGTATTGTTTATTGGTATAATCAAGGAGTATATTCTTTAGTGACGAATATTCTTTCCTTGTTTGTATCCTTTAAAACACTCTAACCGTCCAACAAATATTAAAGTCAAACGATGTTTTCGGAGTCCCGTATAGTTTGGTGACTTGGTCACTAAGGTGAACAAGAATTCAAAAAGGGAATTACTTTGCGCATATACTTATTTTACTCTCAAGTAGGACCGAGCAAGATCGCTCGAAAACTGACTTGAACTGATAAACCTGTCAAAACTGGTCAGAACCGACCTGCCTTTATTCGGTTCGGTATTTAGTTTTGCATAATTATTTCGGTTTTACTCTGTTCGGTTTAGGTCAAAACACACTTGTTCGATTCAAAATAGCTAAACCGAACCGAACCGAACCGAACCGACCATATTTGGTTTGGTTTCGATTTCGATAGCTTTTACTCGGTTCAGTTCTCATTTCATGTTTTATTCTTATTCGGTTTTCGGATCGAATCGGATTTGATCGGTTCGGGTCATTTTTGATCTGTTGGTCAGCCTACTCCCAAGAGTAGATTATTTTTTCCATTCCGGTAAAAAATATTTTATGCACATTTAATTATGCATTGTAATTTTCTAGTATAAAAAGTGATCGATTCATTTGATGACAATGGATATAAAATCTTCAAACAAGGGACAGAATTAAATAAGACTGGGTTGCACAAAAATTGTGGTAAGTATACTAACTAAATAACACTAGAGACACATTTCGATAGATCGGGTTTATTTAATATGCATTTAGAAAAAATTAATGTATTTTTCAAAAATTAACAAACTACATCGAAAAAATTCATAGATGTAATGGGACCCACGAAACCCCCCAAGTTCCTTCCCTGAAAATCGTCAATGTGGAAATATATGTTCTTTATGTTGGCATAAACTCAACTCTAATGAAACAAAGTATCACTACGACTATTATCTTTTTCCATTATTTTTGTATCACAAATAACTACCGACACATCATTACTCTTACTATCTAAAACCAACAACCACCGTTGGCTTCTCCTCTCCAATACATCTGCATCACGCGGACATCTTTATAGTTAATTTTTATTTGCAAATTAAAGGGTACTAAGCCTGTGTGTGTAAATTAAAAATGTGCAATAAACATTTATCAAAAATTCAAAATAAACGTACGTGAACTAATCTTAAACTTTAATCTATGTACTTGTGTACATAAAATTTGCACATCGAGTGATCATCCAACATTCAGCACAAGGTTAAGTTATTTGTTTCATT
This sequence comes from Artemisia tridentata subsp. tridentata, assembly GCA_021014915.2. Taxonomy (NCBI): domain Eukaryota; kingdom Viridiplantae; phylum Streptophyta; class Magnoliopsida; order Asterales; family Asteraceae; genus Artemisia; species Artemisia tridentata. Next base: position 283,588,100 of record CP139505.1, on the reverse strand, counting down.
GTTTGACGTGCTTGGTGGAGTTTATTGCTAGGAAACTTGTTTGTCTAATCGGCCTTTTGTGTATCGCCTCGCTCCTTCCGATAATATACCACATAATCTTTGATTATTGTTGGGTTCAGTTTACGTGGGTTTGTACATATTTTGCAAATGACTTGTTACTTTATAGCAATAAGATTTGTACAAGACTATTTGACATTTTTTATTTCAGGTAAAAGAATGATCAGGAACAAGGCCACCCGGTGTCTTTTGAGTTTTGATGGCCCCATGCCATAATTAAAAATGTAGAGCTTAGAATACGTGTTTATTTTAACATATTCTCAAAACACTACTAGATACTTTATGATACACATAGACGGAGCTAGGAAATTAAATTAAAAGGGGCCAAAATTTCATGTAAATGAACTATTTTTAATTTTTTTCGTTAACTTTACACTAATTTGACTTGCATCTTGACTATATATTAAGAGCTCAACGACACAACTAACCAATAGTTTGTAAATGAACTCTTTTTTTTTTCGTTAACTTTACACTAATTTGACTTGCATCTTGACTATTAAGAGCTCAACGACACAACTAACCAATAGTTTGACACTTTGACTCATGTTATCTAGCGGTACCAAAAGTAATCAATAATACAAATTTCAAAGTAACCAATAATACGAATTTCAAATTGTTAAAACTTGGTTCATAGCCCACCATTTTCATGACTTTGCGAATTACTAACTTTTCAACCCGGCCAATTGGTGTTTAAGGTACTGTTATCACAAATACATAGACGAAATATGATAGCATCAAGTAGTAACATGTTTTTGTTTTTAAAATTTTACGATTATTACTCATTTTTATAGTGTTTGTAATTAACACGAAATCATAACACACTAAAGATCTAAGCTTGGGCCGAATTCAAGAGAGTTTAGAGAGAAAGAAATGAGAGTTTTCTATAGAGAGAAATAGAAGTAGATTAGATTAGAATGTGAAAAGCTCCAACCATTCCCATGGGTGGGAAAGGCTATTTATAGTTCTTACAAAACGCCCCTACACGGGCTATGGAGTGAGTTTACAGTGGGTAAAGACCCGACCCGACTCCATGGTGATACAATATCTAAACTAAAGCTATTTAAGACTACGAGCTAATTAATGCTAATGAGTATTCGGGGTGATCGAGTCTTTCATATGAATATTTATATTCCTAACAATCTCCCCCTAAGGGAGGTCACCCCGGAAATTACAATTTGAATTCTAGCATTCAATTACATGAATTTAATTTCCTAACTCATAGTCTTTGATTCTTCAAGGTCTTTAATCTTTGTACTTCAAGCAATGATCTTGCGATTAATGTTCCTTTGGCTTGTGTGATCTTTGAGCTTGCTTTGAGATCATCAGCCACAGTAAATCTCCAAATCATCCTTAGTAGTATTGCCTCCATGTGATGTAGTGACCATTGGACTGTCATGCTCACACTTTTCTGGATCATGATATTTAGCATCAGAGTTGCGGAAGCATTGTTGTAGGTCATTCTGCTATCATGATTTCTTTGAACGTGAGTGTGAAGTGAGCATGAGGTTATGAATTGACATCTCATTGGCCATCAGCTGCAACCGTCGGGAGTTCCTGCAAACAACAGTTAGCAATAAACAAACGAAAGTGTCTTTGTTCACTTTCGTTGAATAGGGTTGCAAGAACCACGGTTCCCCGTTAATCAGTATAAATACTGCCTGTGATCAGGTAGAATTCCAAAGAATCTCCTTGACAGGGTTTCGCAGCTGCACTAGCCGTTCTCAAACCGGAGCGTCTCAAAGTAGACAAAGCACGGAGTGAGTGAACCAGTGAATTATGATTCACTGGTTAATGAGAAATTGATTTGAAAATAACATTCGCGTATTACTGAATAAAGAGTTTTTGGAATACGACGAAAGTTTTATAAACAACATCAAGTTTCAATCACTAATACTTTTGTTTGAAAATTTATGCGCAGTCAATGTGCTCGAAAACAATTGTTGAGCAAATCGAAAGGTTTTTCAAAAGTATCCGTCAATTCATTTCCTAGAACAAGTTTGATTCAAATGCGAATCGCCCCATCGTTTCTTTCCAGTTGTCACAAGTTTGATCCATGAAGGATCTCACATGTCACCCACCAAGAGCTTGTTTGATGTTGGCTCTAGAAGGATTTCCATCTTCATTGTAAATACTTTACGTATCACTCGAATGTTCTGGCAATACCACGAGGATAATGCGTAGGACTCTTAATGTATATATATTTCTTGTTTTTCACGGTTTATGAAATAACAAGCACATTTTAAGTGTGTCCTAATGAGATTTATGGATGATCTATTGGCTCTAAACTCAATAGTGCGTTTTGATTTAGTGATCGGAGGCTGGAGATGACTGCCACCTTTTCAATATCGTCTAACTCAGAGTGAGAGAGACGATAGAAATGTATTGATCTCCGTGACAAATGAAACAAGAGTCCTTTGAGGGACCTTGAGTGGCTAGGGAGGGTTGTGCAGCGTATCACTGGGTCCATGATACTTGTCTTCAATGTCAGCAATTAACTAAGTGATTCTGACAGCATATGTATTGACCCGGTTTCTGCCTAAAGTGTAAGGAGGGCTTCTTTCTTTTCACCCTTTATCTTTACATTTCTTTTTCATTCTTCAACCCTTTCAGCGCTTACCGAGACTTCATCACTAGTACCTTGTTGGGTTTGTTCCAGTACCAGTTCCATCTCAGTCGGCACTCTTCCCTTATTCTCACTTTTCTCTTTTTTTCATCGTTCCTAAGGACTTCTATTCTAACTAGAGGATTGTCCCTGGGAAGATCCCTCCGGTTCTGGCTGGATCATGGAAACTGATACCTAACCTTACCATCCTTATAACTCCAGTACATTAAATAAAATGGTCGGTCTTTGGTATTCTTCCACCATTGCCATCATAAATCATTCGCTCCCCCTCAATATGTGCATCGATATACGAAAGAGTTTAGCACATATGAGAGAGCCTACACTTGAGTCCAAAAGATCACATTTTATCAGTTTTCATATTTAAATCACATTCTCTCCCCCAATCAAAAATTTCAAACCTTTTGAGATTTGTGATCCCAGTTGATTTAAATAAGTTTAGAAAATATGAGAGAAAATGTGGTCAGGTTTAATATGTACTGATAATGGAACATGACTATGCTCCCCCTCAATCAATGAGGGAGAATGTTAGTGTCAGGAATGATGAGTTTATAAATGATTTGGAGTTTAGCGAGAAACTCATGAAAAGATTCATATTCTGACACATAACAACACATGTTTATTCATTACTTATGATGTACAAGATAACTGTTACGAAACAAATGATGTTGACCTTTACGCACAGATGATGTGATCATTCGCTTCTCTGAGAGAGTCAGTAGTCAACATCAATTATCCATCCACCAAAAAAACTTCCCAAGTATTGTAGATCCCCACTCGGTAAGACCAGAATTAATAATGCTTTGTTGAAGTGAAGGTGGTGGTGGTGGTGGTGAAGGTGTTGTTGTTGTTGTTGTTGCTGCCGATGTTGTTGTTGTGGTGAATTATGAGCCAGTCAATGGAGTTTGAATATCTAATCAAGTGGTTAGAGCGGGCGCAGGCACATTCACATCAGCCATGGAATCTACATAAGAATATCCACAAAGATGGGCATACATACAGATTAACTCTACTTTAACCGATACCACGAAGCGGTTTGCCTACTCATAAAATCATATTCATGTCATGATCAAACCACAATCAGGAAATTTTTCAAACCGCTATCTAGCATGAAGAGCAAGTAGCAATCATGAACATGGCAATTCACTCTTATTTCAACATTCAACTCAGGATCTTATAAACAAGATTCTAACACGATAGCTACATACCTAAGCATATCCTGAGTGCACAAGCAATACGTCAACAACAATTAAACATCTATCGACTAACAAAAGTCAATCAACATTCGAAACTCATTCAATCAGATCATACAAATGCCTGTGGAGTATTCAAGAACATCAAACACAATGGGTTTTCTAACTTCTTTTAGATTTCCGAGTTTTAAAGTATTTATGGGATTAACCGAGGATTCCAAAGTGACACAAATGAACCTTCTAGTTACTTAAAGCTAGGAAACTATAAGCAAATTACACATAATGCCCTAATCTATCTAACAACTAACACATTTGACCATTTGAGATAAAGCTTAGTAAGTTCCTCTTGAACTAATACCCCATTAACTACAAAAACCTTTTTTAACAATTATGAGATAACCAAGAAACCCGTTTGATGATATAAAATTTGAAATCACTCTCCCCCTCAATCAATGACTCGTATTCGAGTTAACGAGCTGTAGTCATTGATTGAGTGACAAATTTTATGAACAATACAAGTCTGAAAGAATTTCAAACAACACGTTACCACCATGTGTCTCACAAATAATTTTCAGAAGAATCATAGAAGGAAAATTATTTGTATACAAAGAAGACTTCTCTTCTTATACCATAAATAATGCACTGGAGCGTGCACTAAATCGGGGATGCACAGATATGAAGTAATCCATGCCCGGGTGAACTTCACCCGTTGTTAGGAACAACCGTCTTTTTGCCGACATGCTTTCCTCATTTTGAAAAACCGGGTTGCATATCTGAAGTACTAGCAAGCCATTTAGGCATGTTTTGAGAAACAATTTGAACTTCTGCTCGAACTTCATTTAAAGACCCGTGTCATTGTTGAATGAAATTTCTAGGACCGTAAATGTTATCGATACCAGAAGACATGCCTTGAAAAACTATTTTTGGAATTTTCTATTTTTCTGATTTTTATGGTTTTTCTTGGTTTTATATTTTTGTATTTTGTTTTTGGTATAAAATATATACAAAGTATATTAATTTTTTATGGTTTTTGTTGGTTTTATATTTTTCTATTTACATTTTGGTTTAAGATATGTACAAAATATATTATTCAATTTAAGAAGATGTTGACATGAATACCGAAATAAGGATATCGTTCTGTACGTTGTAGAAGTCTGTAGTCAACATCTCTTAAACTTTCACCACCAAAGCTTTCGAGGCTCCTGAATAATCGTCTGAACTTGAGCCTTCTCAATGTGAAGCTTTGATAGCTTCCCCCCAAACCGACAATCTTCTTTTTGAGCAGTTTCAAAGCTCTCTTTCAAGCTTACATTAGTTAAGTTCACAGCGGAATCCGTAGCAAACCACATCAAATATTGCTGCTCCTTTTAAGAATAATCATCGTGATTATCCGTTCGGGGGATCATCAAATAGATCAGCAACGTATCATCTCACGCTTGAGTAATTCTTCTCATATTTCTTCCCGCTGAAGGCTGAAGTAATGCATACCAAAAGCATCAAGAGGCCACTTCCCCCAAGTAGTTGAAGTGATGCAATCAGTCTCATTGTATGAAGCTCAAAAACCCGAAGTACACACTCAATCCCATTAATGAAGTCGAAAATGTAACATCAAAATCAATTAAGACTCGGAAATGCACTTTTCTCCCTTCAGGAAATTGCAGATGAGAATTGTTACACCAAAGTCAACTAAGTCCCGAGTGTAAGCAATTTATCCCGTATGTAGTCGAAATGATAACACCAAGACAATACCACAAAAGCAACTGAGTACCAGATGTAGTCGAAATGATAACACCAAAACAGTACCGTAAAAATCAAATAAGTCCCGGATGAACACATTTCCTTCTGTAGGATACCGACTAACTAGAGAAATCATCATACAATTGTGTACCTCTTTAATCATTAGAAACTGTTTCTTACATCTCTTCCCCCACGTAGTTGGAATAATACACCAAAAGCCACGAGTTAAAACACTGATTTTCTCTGCGGTTATGACATTTGTCTTCCCGGAATAACTTCAATTAAGAAGAAGTATAAAGTTCATCACGTTGCGGTTCAAAATTGGAGGTTTGAAACTTACATGGATTAATTTCTTTATTGTTTCTTTCTTTTGTAATGGTGGATAGGTTCCTGTGGTAAAAACACAAAGGAGAAATTGCAAAATCTTATAGTTTAAGTCGATTTCATTCGCTTAGAAGGTAACTCATTAATTTTTTATCCGGGAATGTTCGATTTGTTTTTAGTGTACATAAACTATTATTAGTTGCTGCTTTAGATTCAAGTTTATATTACTTTATTTTGTTGTTTATTGGTTAACAACCACATTCGATTATTTGAAGCCATTAAAAAACTATTTGAAGTAGAGGAGACTCAATAGATTTTTGTGTCAAGAACACATATGTACTGATGAAACAGTGGTGTGTTGATATTGTGAGCTATGAGAATATGAATCTATATTCTATATGTATACCAATAAAGAAATGTTTTGTCATGCATTTGATTATGTGTTATAATGCCATACTGAAATTCAGTTATAAGACCAACTATACTACAAGTTTCAAGTGTAGACTAAAAATTCGGGTAGGTTATGTGTCAAGTTTAAGTCTTTTTTGTGATATAATTTCACCATCAGAGGGGCTCATTATACTATTTTGTAGTTAGAGGCCTTTGATTTAATTAGATTTTCAGTTTTTTTTTAATGATTTTTGGTTTTCTTCCTTGATGGCATACAGGCGGTTATACACACACACAAAATTCTTTTTTGTTTTTGGAGACGCAAGATGGGTGCCGTTTTTTGTCCCGGAAGATTGTTTTTGTTTATGCTCGATCCGTGTTTAATTAAAGGTAAGATTTTTCGTTAGATATAAACATAAATGTTGATTTGTTATATTTTGGTTTTTGAAATTAGTTGTTTTATTATGGTGTATTTCGTGATCATGTTGGTTATGTTGGCGGAAGAAGGAACACACATGATTATCACAGTCAAAAGTTGGGTCGGTTGTTTAGCTCTTCTGGAGTTGTTGAATATTTTGATGATTTAGATATAGGTTTGTTTGAACAATTAGAGCTATAATTTTCCTTTATGATTTCCAGTTCCATATGTTGTGATTGTCTTCCTTTACATATTAAACTTAATATATAATTTGTATTTGATATAGAGGTTGCCAATTTGGGTTATTTTGTGGTCAGTTAGAGAATGCCTATGATGTGTTTGTTGAAATGTCAAGTAAAAAGGAAGATTAATGTAATCATCAATTAACTAATAGGTAACGAGTTGAAAAACAATTATGTCGTTTTTTCTTCATAGATTATGGCAATAATGATATGTTTAATCTATTGAAGAAGATAATGAAGTCTAATTCCGTTTTCAAACCATCTCGAAGAGTTCATATTCTTTTTTATTTGTATCATTTTAAAGTATAGATACATCAAACTCACCTTTAAACACTTAACTGTGATCATTTCTGTCACACCCCCAAAATCGGGTTCAGCGGAAGCTTTCACATCGCTGGGGTGCAACTCAATTGGTATCATGACACAAGTGCAAAGAACGGTTTTCATTTCAATTATTTAGAACAACCTTGTTTAACAAAAATGTTGAATTTACATTGTTAAATGTAGTGCGGAAATAGGCCCTTTAAAATAGGTAGAACGGTCCCAAATGTTTGTCAGAGTCCTCTATGACCATGCCATGCCCTGCCAAGAGCCTCCAGTAGCGTGCTATTGCTTTATACCTGAAAATACATGCTAACAAGTGTCAACACGAGGTTGGTGAGTTCATAGAGTTTATTGTAAAATGTAATGCCTTTGAATGAAGATTTTCCCAGCAAAGGCATTGTAAATCCACCCAGTTCCAAGTCTCGCCCATAACAAGACTTGCAACCTGTGTGTTTACAACCCATTGCCAAATATGATTTGGTTTATGTTACTGAAATGTTATACGGAAACCACAAGTATAAAGTGTATGAAAAACTGCCACATGAAAATAATACATTAGCTCTTAAGCTCATGACCCCGAAGCTAGACTGAATGAAATGCCCCAACTGAGTGCTTTGCCAAACACCCTGAAATGGATCAAATGCAATGCGTTCGTATGACAAGTTGGTGCTACCAACCCGAACGGAGGAGTCACCCTCAATAGATCTATTCACACACTCTCGCTTGCTCACAATTAACGGTTCATGATAATAGGGGACTTTAACTTGGCAATGAGGTAACTTAAGCAATGTAATGAATTTATATACTTTGGTCCGCATGAAAAATTGGTGCAATGTATTCTCCCCCGAGAAATTTGAAATGATGTAATAACTTGAAAAACGGGGCTATGAAAACTCACGTTAATCCTTAGAAGATTAAAGTGCTTGTGAAAAATAATTGAGCATGTATTCTCCCCCAAAACGTAATCCAAAACGTATAAAGTAGGGGCTATGGAACTCACCTGATGCGATAGCAACAATGACAGATATGAATATGCTGAAATGAGGCTCGGTCTCTAACCGCGACCTAACATGAATGATATGATCTATTGTAAGCAATGAAATGATGCTACACATGCAAATACGTATGTTAACGATACCACTCGATGATTTTTGAAAATATTGTAACATGATCTTAATGCCGTCTCATTTGAGTTTTGGTTATACGCGCCTCGATCAAAGAGAAAATCGGCTCTCAATATCGTTACTTGAAAATATAATGTTCAACACTTAGAAAATTCTATTATAGTAAAAGCTGTCAAAATGATAACTTTGAAAGGATTTTTGGGTAAAAAGATGAGGTCGTAGTTTATTCGTTATAAGTCTATTCGACGAACGGCCAATTGATTTAAAAAGCTTGCTGGGAGATCTTGATTTCATATGAAGACGGCTCGGACTCAAACCATACCAATCATGGATAAAAACAGTCGTGAAAATGGTGTCTCGCAAAGACAGTTTTGCGGCAAGTTTATATTAGTAAAAGTTGATGGAATTATATATTTTTCGTCGGGTTTCAAACACTTGTATCTTTTTCGTTATAAGCTCGTTTTCTATGTTCTTTATATCCCTGGAATCGTGGGACAACCTATTAACATATTCTTGATAAGTCGGGACGGCTAGGTGACGGCTAACGCCTCAAAACAGCCCTTGAAAATTGTGACAGCAGTGAGTTTTTCTGAAAATATAGTTTTCCTCGCTAACTCGTATTTGGCATAACTTTCACGTCGTAAGGGCTCTTTTAGTGATTCCAACGGCTACGGTTTCGTTTTTGAAAGTATTTTCTGAATATCTAACCCAAAATTACCCAGAAACCCCTGAAGTTTCCAAGTTTGGAAAAAATGGACAGCAACAATATTTTCCAAAAATACTTTTCGTCGTTAAACTTCGGAAAACCATATCTCCTTCGTTATTAACTCGTTTTTATCCCCGTTTTCGGCCATAGTTTCGTCTCGGAATGTATTTTCTAAATCTTTGGTCCAAAGTTACCCAAAACCCACTGAGTTTCCCACGTTTTGCATTTAAGGACAGTAGGTATATATATTGTTCAAAACTTGGTTTCCTAGTTACTAACTTGTACAAAAACCTTCCAATCAACAACCAAACATCTCTTGATCTACCATACACCTTCTTAGGGTGTCATGGGGTCCTAGACTTCACAAAATATTGTAGGATTCAAGGGGATGATCATAGGATTAATATATATTCATAAAAACCATAAAACTTGTGAAGTGGTATAAATAACATATGTAATTTGCATGGTTAACCAATATATCTTGAAAATACATGATGTTAATGATCAAATGAAAGTATGAGATGATGAAAAAGTTCACTTGAAGCTTACTTGAAGATTGATGAGTTTGGATGAAAAAGATCACAACCTTGGAGTTTTTATCGCAAAACTCTAACAAGGAAGATATAAGGAACTTGTAAATCACTTGAACTATGAAAAACTATGGATTCTTCTTGGTCTTGTGGTTGTGCCGTGGGATTGAGAGAGAAAAGAGGGAGAGAGTTTGTGATTTTTGTAAAAATAAAGCTAGTTAAGGCTTTATATAGTCCAAGGGTAGTTTGGTAATTTCAACGAAAGGGTATAATGGTAATTTCACTAGGTTTTTGAAATATCTAGATATTTTTCAGAAAATATCTAGATATTTTAGGTTGGATACTTATCTTGACTTACGGAGTGAGTTTTGGTCCCGTTAATTGCTAACTGTAAGTCGTAAAGTCACAAAACTTAAAACCGGGTATCCTAAAATTCCTAAATTCATGAAAATGTCACGGAAGGTGGAAAACATATATTTCTCTTGTTGGTAATGTTGTTTGGACATATCGGGATGCCTAAATGATGTTTAAACCTTAAAGTAAATCTCGGACACGGTTTCGTGATTCTTGCAGAAATTATCCGACGAGTGCCAAAATCTCGGGTTATCATTAAAATAGTTTAACTTACGAGAATATGAAATAAAAATTTTGGAATGAATAGTGCCAGTGAATAGTAAAAATGAATAGTAACTCGTGAATAGTAAATTGTCGAGGTTCGGAAAAATGGCCTGAAATTACGAGTTGTCACAATTTCATGCTTCTTTCTTGACAGTTGGTGGACAAGAACTCAAGCGAACCTGAATAAATGTTTTGAGCTGCAATAAATTCAGGCGATCGAGTTGATAGGCCGCTACTGTAATTGTAACGTCTTCAAGTTGATAGGAGCTACTATTAATCAGGTTCAGTTGTCGGCTTGGATGCCTGATTGGATTGCTAATGCGTTTGATAGTAAGCTGTAACTTCTTAAAGTTTTAGGTAGTATATAGTTTGTGTATTTATTTGGCGCAATAATGTCATTACCAATTTACGAACTAAAAGTTGTTTGTTACTTATATTTTGTTGCAGAGAGTTTCTAGCGAATCAGTAGTTAGCAGGTTAGTTGCACAGAGGGCTATCGAGTTTTTTCTATTGGGTTTGACCTTACAAGGTACTTTACTTTTTCTTTGTTAGTCTGGATTATCAAGGCTAGATTGGTACGAAATGATAATTGACAGGGTAATGTCTACTTACATATTTTTATTTCTTATTGTGTTTTCCAAGGTATAAAAATATCAAACTATAGCATATTAGAGTTGCATCGAGTTTTTTTTTTTTTTTTTTTTTTTAATTTATTTATTTATTTATTTATTTATTTTTTTTGGCTAAGAGGGTGTTTGGATATGACTTTAAGTTGATTAGTGACGTTTGAAGTTGCAACAACTAGATATGGAGAACTTGGTGAAAATATCATGTTACCAGTATATGCAGTGAAACACCTCTTTAAATAAGGTTTATAATCTAAGGCCAAAAATCTTTATATGGTTTTCAAAGTTCTATAAGTCAAACTATAAGTTTCTAAACATTATGTTAGTTTGTTGTAATAAAATAAAATTTAGGTGATAAGGTTTAAATCTATAGTATACAAGGTGGATTTTTATGGCATTACATAATATATCTTTTTTGCAAGATTATAATCACCTTTCTAACTTAGCTATTGTTAAACATTCAGAGGTTCTTCACTTATGGC
>CP139505.1:283300080-283576609 GCA_021014915.2 Artemisia tridentata subsp. tridentata | reverse complement strand
TATTCATTTTTGATTGCGTATAGATATTTGTTATTTATTGATTCCACTGATATAAGCAGGTCACTAATGGTGCGGAAATTACCTCTGTTGATATGATCAAGGATGAGTCGGTTAATCAGCTTCGGATGAACACGAGAAAAGCAACTCATAATCAAGGTGCACAAAAGGGAACTTTCTTACAGTAATCAACAGACGAATAAACGAGGTCGGCTACAAAACTACATATGGTAGGTAACCTTTCCGACCGTACTTGCATCTTGAATTTCTTTGTACAAAACTACATGTGGTAAGCCATTTTTTCCCGAAGTCTACCAGATTCCCATGCCTTAATCCAAGATGTAAATCCGTAGTAGAATCAATGTTTGGTATAAAGTGCTTCAAAGACCTTATCTTTATAATTCAACCAAAAGCATAGGTCATTGTTGATTTTAGATGTAGTTGTCACAATAACCACATACAACAGTCCTATTTGATATTTGTTAGTGCTTAGTTTAAATAGTTCGACTTTTTTTTGGATACTTAACAGTTGTATATCTTAGTGTATTTGCTCGAACGAAGAAAGTGATATTTACAAAAGTGACAATTTATAGTCATTTAGGCGGTTTACCAAAATTACCCATATTTTCCCGTTGTAAATTTTACTTTCTTGGTATGTATCTGCTTTCTGCTTTCTTTCTTATAATGTCATTTAACATTACGTGACATAATTTACAATATTAGAATTTTTGTATACTATATGATAGTTAACACTACTAAAGTCACAATATTAGTTTTAACAGTTTCATTAGAATTTGGTATACTATGTGATGGTTACTATGAACTTCGCAACTACAATGTTTCCTATTTCATTATTAGTATGAATTAAGTATTTGACGACTCATGCGAAGAGTTTAGATGATGCAATAGCTGATATGTAAGCTATATTATTATAGTTTAGTCAATTTGTACAAGTATAAATTTATCCTATAACTCATTTGTATTCCTAATTATTGCTTAGCATATTTTTTGGGCGCATACTTCATGGTACTTGCAGTTGCGGCGTAGTAGTGGTGGACTGCAAAATGGACCGTGTGGTTGGTCAAACTGGAACCGCCACAGCAGACACCTGATGCCGAGTTGACCGCCACGCTAACGGCTTCAGGTATCGAACATCTGACGAGTAAAGCAACATTATGAAAAACCTCCTGAGATTTCGACCCCGTCAACCTAACAAGACACCACTTCAATGAAAAAGATTGCTGCTGAGATCGAGCCCCTAAAAAATTCAGTACAGAAAGAACTGAACAGGCGTAATACAGGAGGCACAGGTGATCCAATCATTATTTTTGAAAAACATTTTAGTAACTAGATGCCATTGACATATGCTTCCATGACTTCCAACATCAAGTTTCAGTTATGCTCCAATATCACGTTTACTTTTGAATGTTATTAGAATCGTATTTTTGGGAATGATCTTCATGGTACTTTACTCTATGATCACTGTAAATGCCTTTTTCCCATAGGTTGTTCATGTGGTATTTAGAGATGCCCGATTTATGTTGTAAAACGTTGATCTGTTGGTGACACATTTGTTTCTACAAGGCGTGTCGCTATATGGCAAATAAAAACATCATGCGCCAAATACAACGACAAAAACAACCCGCCAGGCCGCAACGCGGCCGGCCGACGTCATGCTTGTTTTTATTAATTCCTTTCTACAAACTGCAAACATCTTTCCTTCGTCACTCTCATTACCACCTTTTTAATGCCATCAACCCACCTCTCCTTCTCTTCATCAACCCACCTCTACTGCATCTGTGTTCCTTTTTTTTTTTTTTAATAACCAAGTCCAAGTGACACATTTGGGCCTTAAAGGCCATTATCTCATTTGTAAAAAACCCAAGTGCCACATCTGTGTTCCTTCTTTTTTTTAATCACAAGCAGTCAAGAATAACCAAGTGCCACATTGACCGGATCTTGGGATCCGGTTTGACCGGTTTCTAGGATCCGATCCGGTTCGGTTTCAAACCGGAACCGGTGCTACCGGTCCGTTTTTTTGGGGGTCGGATCCGGAAAAATCCGATCCGGTTCGGAACCGGATCCGGTTCCTTGACTTTGACTAAAATCCGATCCGGTTTAGATCCAGTTTTTTTGTTGAACTCGTAGCGTGTTTTGATTTTAGATTTAATTTGAAATACAAAGTAAACCAAGGAAAGAAAATTCAAAATGAATATTTTTAGCTGTCATAACATCATACTATATATATATATATATATATATTTAGCTGTCACAACATCATACTATATATATATATATATATAGTATGATTAATTATGACCTCCCCAATAACAGAGAGCTGTACATTCATCGTATTGGTCGATCTGGTCGTTTTGGACGAAAGGTAATTAAATATGTTTCTAACAGTGCATCAATTAAACATGTCATTTTGTTTCATCGTATTGGTCGATCTATTTGAATTCAAAGAAATGGAACTGTACAAAAGAGTTGAATATTTTTAGCTGTCACAGCATCATACTATATATATATATATATATGTTAAAGTCTGTGAACTCTGTTAAGTGCGAGAACCCCTTTTTAGCCATTAGATTTGTTGATCAATGGTCAAAATTAAAGATGGCAATTTTCTAAATAAAGAGAAAAAAAAATCTGATAAAATTAAAAAGGGTATTATAGACATTTAAAAAAATAATAATCACATACACAGCTTTTTATATTTAAATTGGTAACCACCCATTTCTTTCTCTCTCTCTCCACATAAAATGCCTCCATCTCATCTCACACTCCTCTCTCCTCTCAAAACCTAAAAACCAACTCCCCAAATGTATATACCGCCTCCCACTGCCTCCAAAATAAGATCTGGTTCTTGGCCAAATAATAATCATCTTTCATGGCCGATTAGATCGGGTTCGCAATAATTTCGATCATGTTCGTGACCGATTAGAATTTCTATTTTGATAAGGTAATGAAATCGTTATTATTTGAATTTAATTTAAGTCCGATTTGTCTTTGATTCGTAGTTGTCATATAGATTGAATTTCTAATCGGACTTTAAAACAACAAAACAAATACTCTTTGATTCGTGTATTTAGAACAAGTTTCGTACGTAATTGATTTTTCTAGTAAAAATGGTAAGAGATTGATTGAATAATCTTGGTTTCTTAAAAAAAATTAAGTGTTCTTTTTTTTTTCTCTTTTTCTTTTTTTTTTTTAAAGGCGTAAACAATAAGATATTAGTAACAAAATGAAAAAATTGTATATATGGTTAAAGTGTTTGAAGGGAAGAAACATCGTTTTCGAAAAGAGTTATATATAAAAGGATTATTTTTTAAATAACTTTTTGACAACTATACATATTTGAGTTTTCACTGCAAACAAAAGTAATGTCAGCAAGAAAATATCAGATAGGAAAATTAAAAAAAAATGGTACTCGATGTTGGACAAATGATTAGGCGCAAGTTCATGGTGATTTCGAGTGCCATAGGAGACTCCGTGTATTTCTGGGTCAATTATTCTTAATGCCATGATCATTCTATCACTTATCTCATAGATACTTTAATGTAGATGGTATTTTGCTTAATTTAACTATTCTTTTATAATTTCTTTTATAAATTCTTTTGGATTTCAAAAATGATGAGTAACTAAATGTTATTTTTTCTTCTTTTCTATGCAGTGAAGATGAAACTCGCATGGAGATGTATATATTTGCTAACACTTTAATTTCAAGGTTAATTTAAAATTAGTGAAAGTGGTGCATATGTGTTCAAAGGTTAACATACATGTTTTCTATGAACATTTATGTTTAGTCAGAATGTTTATTAAGGTGTATGGTAAAAAACATACATGTTTTTTATGAACATGCATGTTTATCTATTAGCTTTATTAAGGTGTATGGAAAAAACATAAATGTTTTATATGAACATGCATCTTTAGCCATTATGTTTATCAAGGTGTATGGTAAAAAAACGTACATGTTTTCTATGAACATGCATGTTTATCTATTAGCAAGGTGTATGGTAAAAACATACATGTTTTCTATGAACATGCATCTTTAGCCATTATGTTTATGAAGGTGTATGGTAAAAAAACATACATGTTTTAGCTTTATTAATGTGTATGGTTAAAACATACATGTTTTCTATGAACATGCATGTGTTATCATAGTTGTGATTAAATTTCGTTTTCTATTTGTTTGTGGTTTAATTGTTTTTGTGTATTATTCTTTCAGATTATTGAAGATGATGATCATTGAAGACCTAGAAGTTGATGAACATATTTATACATGAAGATAATTTGCAATTTATAAAAAGATGCGATTATTTCATGTGTGTTTTGTTGTATTTGTAATTAAATGAAATGTAACATATAAATTTATGAATCTTGTTTTTTATTTTATAAATGTTTATTTGATTCGTGTATCAAACTTTCAAAAATAATAATGGTTAGGCAAAAATATGAAGAGGTTGATAAAAAAAGTGTAAACAATTACATACTAGAAACATATTTAAAGAAAATACATGCACGAAAAAACATATATGCACCTGTAATATCTGGAACCATGCTAGCCTTAAAAAAAAAAAAAAAAAAAAAAAAAAAAAAAAAAAAAAACCCAAAATTTTGGAATATTTAAAAATCCGGATTTATAAAAAAAATTCAAATAGAATATAAAAATTGTATTTTACTATAATACCCTTTTGAATTAATAATAATTTTTAATATTTAAAAAAATTTCATTGGTTTAGAAGAGTTCTCGCAGTTCCCGCACTTAAGAGAGTTCTGAAAATAAAGCCCTTATATATATATATATATATATATATATATATATATATATATTATACCCATATATATATATATATATATATATATATATATATATATATATTTTGGATAGGAAGAGTTGAATTCAAAGAAATGGAACTGATTCTATTTGCATGATTGCATCACTTGTTTCATTAGAAACGGGCTATATAAACCCTCAAGTACTACAAAGATATCATCAAAACAATATGGAGCTGAATATCAGCACTAAAATATTACTACCATTTTTTCTAAGTGTTCTTGTAGTTTTATTCCCTTTAGCATTTTCACAATCATCAAATGATAAATTTATTCAATGCCTCTCACAAAATTCAGATTCTGTGTTCACCCAAAACAACACACAATATTCATCTATTCTACAATCGACTATAGTAAACCTTAGGTTTTCAGCCTCTACAACACCAAAGCCACTAGCTATTATCACCCCTTTGACATATGCACATGCACAATCTGTAGTAACATGTTCCAAAAAGTTTGGTTATCGAGTCAGAATCCGAAGTGGTGGACATGACTATGCAGGACTTTCATATAGTTCTCATGATCAAGTCCCTTTTGTGGTTCTTGACCTTCAAAAACTTAGGTCGATAAATATCGACTCAAGTAAGAAGACTGCATGGGTTGAATCTGGTGCAACTATTGGCGAGTTGTATTATTGGGTTTCCCAAAATAATAAAAATCTTGGCTTCCCGGCGGGGATCTGCCCGACTCTAGGGGTTGGAGGGCACTTAAGTGGAGGAGGGTTTGGTACTCTTGTAAGAAAATTTGGTCTAGCCGCTGATAATGTTGTGGATGCTAGGATCATTGATGCTAGTGGAAAAATACTCGATAGAAAAGCTATGGGGGAAGATTTGTTTTGGGCAATAAGAGGAGGTGGTGGTGGAAGCTTTGGTACTGTGGTAGCCTGGAAGGTGAATCTTGTTAATGTTCCTGATAAAGTTACGGTCTTTAGTGTTTCCAAGACTTTAGAACAAGGTGGTTCGGATCTTTTCAGTAAGTGGCAAAGCATAGGGAGCAAACTAAGTAAAGATTTGTTCATTAGAGTTATAATTCTACCAGCTTCAACCGGGGGAGGTAGCAGAACAATTCAAGTTGTATTCAACTCGATGTTTCTTGGAACAGTTGATAACCTCCTTAATACCATGAACAATAGCTTTCCCGAATTGGGTTTGGAAGCAAAAGATTGTAGTGAAATAAGTTGGATTGAATCCATACTCTTTTTCGCGAATTATCCAAGAGGAGACACAAGTGTTCTAAGAGATAGGAAACCCGATGCTAGAAGATACTTCAATGCTAAATCAGATTACGTGAAAGCACCGATTCCTAAAGAAAGATTACAAGACATATGGAATTGGATGTTGGAGGATGATAACCCGATCCTTATAATGGAACCACATGGTGGAAGGATGGACGAGATTGGAGAAACGAGTACTCCATATCCGCATAGGAAAGGGTATTTGTATAACATACAATACTTTCAGAACTGGGAAAATAGTGATGCATCAGATAAACATATAAGTTGGATGAGAAGGATGTATACAAACATGACACCATATGTGTCAAAGAATCCAAGATCAACTTATGTGAACTACAGGGATTTAGATTTAGGTGAAAATAAGAATGCAAATAACACAAGTTACTCGGAAGCCGCCATGCAGTGGGGAAACAAGTATTTTGGTAACAATTTCAGGAAGTTGGCATTGGTGAAAGGTGCTGTTGATCCACAAAATTTCTTCTATTTTGAACAAAGCATTCCACCTCTAAAAGCATAAGCAAAGGGAATAGTTAACTTTGGATTAGTTACAATTTCAGTTGAATATCAAATTGTTAAATGTTTTATCATTACATCAATAAACTTGTTTCTGAAGGTGGATGTGCAATTCAAACATCAATAATAATATGCAGGGGCGGAGCCATGATTTTTAGTTAAGGGGTGCCGAAGTTCATTATATAACCCGAAAAAATAAAGGTGTAAATAGAATGGTTTCAAACTTTAGTTTATACAGATAAACTATCACAAAAACTTATGAATACATTACTGAACATAATTTTTTCTAACATATTTAGTGCATAAAAAGTATAATAAACTCAAAATAAGGCCAACTTTTTTTTTTTTTTTTTTTTTTTTTTTTTTTTTTTAATCTATTTTTATGCTTCCAAGTATATAACTAAGGGAGAGCAACAAAGCCAAAACTTTCTAGGATTTCTTGATTTAGGTTATGGGTGTTCAAAAAATATTCGTATTCGGATATCCGAAAACTTGATAATAATTTATTGAAAATTTAAGTTTTATTAAAGGACAGTTTTGGAACTTGTTGAAGCAATTTCTTGCAACCACTTCAGAAAAATAAAGAGGGCCTACCGGTTGAACTCAGCTAGGGTTCTTCCGGGAGGCTTGGGTGCTGATCCCTTCGGCTATTGGAGGTCCTCCGGGTATCTGCACACAATAGCACACGTTAGGCTCGCCCCGGGTGTTATCCCAGGACCCACCTCCGGTGTGAGAGTAAGTATTTGGTATTCCGAAAGGGCTGTCAACTGTAGTGAGAAGTAAATGCGAGTAAAAACGTTAGTTGAGAGTAGTAAATGAGCTGAGTATTTATAGTACTCGACCTCGATACCTGGACTGGCGGCGCCGGATTTTCAGGAGACATGTCCCCGACATAATCCCGTAAATCCTGGGGCGGCGGCGGCGGTGTCTGCAGCTGCCATCTGTCAAAAGGTAAATGCCACCTGTCCTACTACTTACAGTGATACTGGCCGGAAGAGTCGTGTGCCCTCCGGTAGGTCCGGACGGCTATGTGTCGTTCGGACGGCCGGTCAAGACAGGCCGTTCGGACACATGCGTCAACATGTCCCCCCAGTATTGCATTATCGGTTGAAGACCGATGGTGTAATACTTAAAGAATATCTTTATACCTTTTGGCAAGTGCTTTCTGATATACACATGTAATACCGGTATTGCATTGTTAGTAAAATATTGACGTAATACTTCAAAGGGTACCTTATGGCCTTTTGGCCTAGATCATTCGGATTAATGCTGTATTTGCCTTTCGGTTCGGCCGATGGTTTAATACTTTAAAGAGTTGACTTTGACATGACATGGCTTTGATGTGCGGAAGCTATCATTGTATCTTTCCCGATCCTCTCCTGGTTTACAACATGTATTTCTTGTAGTTCAGATTAATAATTTCCCTTTGTTCGCGTCCGTTTGATCCTATTGTGCCCGAGGGTTCCGATTTGCCAAAGACCGTTGTTATTCCTTTTAGGGATTAATTGCTGCGCTTGCCCGATGGGTCAGGGTGTGCCGATGGTATTATATTTCAAACAAACCATGGGTTCACACTTGACCCTTTCCGAAGGATATGCCGTTAGGCTTGAGTATGTATGTACTGGTTTTACCGGGAGTTGTCTTGGCGCTTCTTCGAGCGTACCCCTTTTTTATACTACTTAAAATTCTTTATTATTTTATGGTCATTTAATATAGATCGTAATTAATGAGCGCTGACACGCATGCGCGTGCCCAATACGCGTGCTGAGGTGTTGCCACGTCAGCACCTTATTAGGTGTGACATTCCGCATTCTGTGTTCTTCCTATAAATAGCGTCGCTGGTGTGTGTTTTTTACTACCGTAATTCCACATTCTTCATTGAGACGCCTTCCGGTATTATCTTCCGAACGATCATTGCAAGTCTGCTCGAGTGATTTTATCCGTGCGACTTCCATACTGGTCTTTCGTCTGTAAAGGTACGTTCCGGTTCACCCATATCTTGTTTTTACTGTTGTTTGGCCGTATCCCTCTTTCCCTCGGTTAGACCATGTCGGTTCCGCCCGTTTCTACTTGTGAGGATTCCCCAGGGGTCAAGGGTTTCCTCCCAAAGTTTGTCATAGAGAGGTTCGCCTTTCGGTTGGACGAAGGGGCTGTGCGTAGGATTACATGGACTATAGAATACTGCCAAACCTATACCCGCGTCTGCCCCCGAAGGGCATGACGATGGATTAATTGCCGAATGATGCCATTGGTTTGTACTTGGAGTATTTTATTGGGGGTGGTTTCATTGTGCCTTTCTCCACATTCCTGTTGGTTGGAAATGTGACTTCTCCCTAATAGATAGGCGTGCCATCCCATTTGCTATGCCTTGGGGACATCATCCTTCGGACATGTCGGATTCACATCCGGAGGGAGATTTTAGCACAGTGGGTGCCGATTGGCTGTCCCAGAATGTGATAGACCTCTTCCGAATTCTTCGGAGTCTTCTGTATGCCGTTGGACTCTCGTCTGAGTGGGATTATCCCGATTACCGGGTGGCCCTAAGGGATATTGAGGGAAGGGTTACAACCTTACAACCTTTGTTTCTGCCTTCGTTCGTTATTTTGGCTGTGCTTCGGCCGACATGTATGCGCAGAGTATTAACCGTTTGATGTTTTTGTTTTTTATAGCTATCACAATGTCTCAATACTTAAGGAAGCCCAAGGTTAGAAAGGATGTGCCCGTGGTCCAGAAGGATCAGCACCGAGAGGATCAGTCCCACGAAACGAATGTGGCCGCTCCCGCTGCTTCCCAAGACATCATACCGGAGGAGACGGCCGAAACGACAAGGGTCGAAGTGCCTGACCCAAAGGTTTTGGAGGCCAGGAAGAGAAAACAGGACCAGAATGTTGTCCGGCCCACATCTCAGTCTCAACCACAGGGGACTAGACTCCGTCTTCATCCTGATTCGTCAGGTGGTGGTATGTTCCGAGAGGTTAAACGAAGTAAGCCAAATGAGGAGGCCGGTATGGCGGGTCCAAAAGAAAGCGTCAGTGCTTCGGCCGCAAGAAAACAGCCGGAGGGGCCCAATGCTTCGGCCGGAAGAAAACAGCCGGAGGGGCCCAATGCTTCCGGCGAGATGACTCGGCATCTTTGCATGTGCCGATGTGGAAAGTGCGCAAGGATGACCGCTTGGACAGCTGGGAGGTCTGTCGGGACTTGATGCTGAACCTACCGACTCCGAAAGAAGAGTCATTTTTGGAAGGTTTGGGGGATGCCGAGGCTGCTCAAAGGGCCTGGAAATTTTTGGGTATGGGGGCCGCTGCCCAGTCGAACTTGTTGCTTCGGTTCGAGGGCCTTCTTCATGATCACAATGAGCTGTATCATGCTCACCAACACTGCGGAAACCTCGGAAAGAACGGGGGTGAGCTTAAACAGCTGAAGGTTGAGCATTCTACTTGCATGGTGAGGGAGTCGGAACTGATGGGGTGATGAAGCGAAAAGTGTACCGCTTTTAGGGGGTCATTTAAGCCCTAAATCGTATTTATTTGATCAAATATTGCCCTAAATCGTTCCTTTTGTCATTTTAGGTACTTTGGAGATGAAATCTGGAAAAGGAAGCATTTTGGACGTTTTTGGAGCATAAAAGTGAAGAAAACGACAAAGTCTCCAAAGCTGCTGGAAAAGTACACGTGACGGCGTCAAGTATTGCTCTTGACGGCGTCACGGCTTGGCAAAAAAGGTGGATATGAAAAATACACATGATAAGCCAGGGAGTTTTACAAAGGAAGTCTGACGGCGTCACCCTTTGAAGTGATCAAGGTCGTCACGGTTTAAGCTAAAGAGAGACGGCGTCAAGCTTTATTCTGACGGCGTCAAGCCTTGATAGGCCAGAGCGGATTTTGGAGGACTAAAGAGGGACGGCGTCAGGAAGACCATCCGGGAACCCTAGACACGGCGAGGTGACGGCGTCAAGATCTATAACGTGACGCCGTCAGCCACTAAGTTCTATATATAGTTTTGCAATTTTTTGTCATTAGTGTGCAACTTTGTGAGGAGAAACCCTAAGACGAATTTCTGCCATTTTTAAGGGTTTTCATACCCTTGGATCTCCCATGTTTAATTGAAGATAAGTAATCATTTAATCATTCAATATGTCTATGTGTTGTTTGATTATATCTTGTTCTTGTCTTTTGATTAACATGCTAGGCTAGATTTATCTTGTGTTTGCTTAGATCTAATGAAACCTAACTATTGATTATTGGTTATTAGTGTGTTATTAATTGTATTGGATGATTGTTTATCGATGTTAGGCTTAAGAAAACTGGCTAACCTCCTATACGGTAACTTGCTTGAACGTCTTAAGAAAATGAACCAATGCGTACTAAGGTTTTTATGGTTGTATTTAATGCATGAGCGAATTCTAGTGATCCCATGTTAGGAGCTTCTTAGCCGGCTCAACATAGGAGTGAAGTAGGAGCTTGTAGGGTTGGGGAAGTACGTACGCCACCCCACGATTGGTATTAAGGAATACACCCGTCATCCACGCAATTAATACACACTAATCAACCGGTAAAAGATAGTTAGGGAGTAAGGAAATCTAAGTAAACACATTTCTCCCTATATAAGTTTCACACCTTTTCATTTTCAGTTATTTTATTTTATTTGCATTTGTAGTTATTTGGGTTAGTTGACTAGCAACTAATTCCGCCCACTCCTTCAAACCCGAGATTTTACTTGCTTTCATAAAAATATAAAAATACAAAATGAATCTTCTCTCACCCTTAGACCTATTAGAGTAGTTTTTCAATCCTAACGACACTATTCCCCTAGAGAACGATCAATCCCCCGGTACTTGCCACTTCACTATACTACATCGGTCAGGTACACTGCCTGGTGGGGATTGCAAGCCTCTTAAGATCCCTCGAGAGGTAAAACCTGTTGTAAGGTCGCAAAACCACGCATCAAGTTTTTGGCACCACTGCCGGGGAATAGTTATTGTTTAGGTTGAATTTTTATTTTATTAGGTCTACTCACTAGATTCCTTTCTAGTGAGATTTTTTTTTATTTTTCTAGGATTTCTTTAGTCTATCTTTTTTCTTCGTTTATTTGTTCGTAACCATTACCATCCGACATCATGAAAGGTGGTAATATCCTCGATCCCAACAACCCACCACCACAACAACACCCACCTCCTAGAGCCCGTACCTTAGGAGACTACTCTCGTCCTAGCCACCATGGCTATCGAAACACCATTGAGCTCACTCAAGGAGCCAATGTCACACCCTTGCGATCCGACACCATCCGGTTGGTGCAAAGCGGATGCGCATTCCATGGACTTCGTTCTGAAGATCCTAATCAACATCTCAAGGACTTTCTCAAAATCGTTGATTCCATAGACCTTGATGTTGCCACTCGAGAGACGACCCGACTGCGTCTCTTTCAATTCTCTCTGCGGGACCAAGCTAGTCAATGGCTAGAGCGTCTACCCACAGGATCCATTACCTCTTGGGATGATCTCACCACTCGTTTCCTTGCTCAGTTTTTCCCACCAGGAAGAACTACCAAGCTAAGGAATGATATCTTGATGTTCCAACAACGTCAAGGCGAAACCCTCTACGAGGCATGGACTCGATTCAAGGACTTACACCAAAAAGTCCCTCACCATGGCATAGAACTTTGGCTCCAAGTCCAAATCTTCTATGACCATATCAATCTCTCCACGAGGCAAACCATTGACCAATCGGCCGGTGGTAAGCTGCGTGATCTAAGTACGGAACAATCATGGGCTCTCCTAGAAGATCTTGCTCTTTATGACAACGAAAGTTGGAGTGATCCCCGTGATTTGAATAAAATGGTCAAGGCAATATCTTTGCCTTCGAACAATTCAAGCACTTCCGACCGTAGGATCATAGAACTTGAAGACCAAATCAAGTTTCTTATGAAATCCTACGAGGCTCCTAAACCTTCAAGCCAAGTGAAAAAAATCACTTCTTCGTGTAAATTATGTAGTGGTCCCCACGACACTCATGATTGCATGGAACTCCCCAAACAGGCTTTCCAAGAATTCGCATCCTCGCGAATCGATAAGGCGGGAGACAAGTGGCTCACCACTAATTATGGACCCAAGAATTCCGAAGATAGGTATGAGGCATGGAAGAGTAAGCCAAATTTTAGTTGGAACCAAACTCGAAGCGTATCATTCAATGACTCTCCCCCACTCACCTGGTCTGAACATTATCCTCATCAGCATACGCATAAACAACAAAATCGCGAGGAATCACTGCAAAAATTTATTCTCTCTCAAGAAACACAGCTCTCCAAACTTGAGAATCAATTCAGACAACAGCAAGTTGATATGAACAACAAGGTTGATAACCTGTTAAGGGTTATCAACGATCGCATTGCTGGCAGGTCAACTTGTAAGTTGGCACGAGTTAATGAGATCAAATCTGTCATGGTGACTCACCAAACACCCCCTCCTGTAAAAAGCAAGCACCCTAGTAAACTCTTCAAACACATATCACAAAACGGAAAAGAAACTGGAGATACTCATACCCCTTCGAAACCACTCCACTTCGTGAACACCATTACAACAATACCTGTTCCTAAACCCAATCTGGACCAACAATCAACTGAGAACGTGGACAATGAAATGGAGGGTGAAGTTCCCGAAAAGAACCCCGAGGCGCCCGGCGACTATCTAGACTCACCAAAGAACTCGAGTACAAGAGAGGTGAGTGATGAGGAGGGCTCGGAAGAGAAATCCGAAATGCCTCATGGGCTCCCAGGACTGCTAGACCGCCCCCTGATGGAGGAACTTGAGAGGGGCACATCAAAGTTGCCTATGGGATTTGGAGAGAGAATAGAGGATGGCGCTCCCAGAGTCTTTAAGATATCTTGCACCACTAGGAAAAAGTTTATAAAAGATGCCTACATAAACCCCAACTCTTCTATGAATGCAATATCCCTTTCTCTATATAACGAAGCCTTCACCAAACAGGTCAAATATGAAGGGTTTAATATCATCGGGGTAATAAGAAGGGTACCAATTGTGTTAGAAAAGTTCCTCTTTCATATCGAGCTAACTGTATTTAATAACATGAACTCTATCATCAACCCATCCTTAACTGGCCTTGTTCTAGGCAAACCATTCATAAAAGCAACGGGAGTAATACTCGATGAGGATGATCGTAGTGCATTATTTACCGATGGTGTCAGGAAAGTGATTTTTCGGGATGGCTGTGAAGAAGTGTATGAGTATCGACCATCAGCAATTTGCAACACATGGGGGCTACACGGTAGAAGGCCTGGCCGAATTAAGCGACGTGATCCGAATAATCTCAAAATACCTTGCATGATTGGTCACAAGCATTTTTATAATGTTTACATTGACACATGTTTACCCAAAAATGTGATGTCCTTGTTTCATTATAACAACATTTGCAGATGGGGAATGATTCATAAAGGGAAGGATGACATTGGCATAGATGATGATGTACAGGTGTTTGTAGGAAATATGACATTCACTATGAGCTTCGCAATCGTCGATAATATCAAAAAGTACATCGATCCCAGGTTATCACAAGTTGTTTTTGGGGCACCTTTTTGCAAGGCCACAAGCTTGGTTGTGGACGAGCTTAATGGGATCCTGACTTTCACCGATGGGATTAGGGAAATCTCATACCAAACGCCTTACAAGATGAGAGAATTCAAGGAGATTGATTATGGAGGGCTCGATGGGTTAAGTTCCCAACTCGTGTTATGTGACGATGATGTGAGACGGGGATGTAAGGACACTTTTGACCTGTCAAGTGGATTCTTTAAGCATGATAAGGAGCTTAGTTCTAAATATCAAAACAATCCTTTTGATCTCGAGGACCCGAAATACCTTTACTATGAAAGTGATTCTGATAGAGAATCAAAGGAGAATGGCCTAGGAACCGTGACCAATGATGGAGTCACGTAATGTACGGGGACTTTGAGTCTAGCTACAAGACTCGTTAATAAAGAAAAGCGCTTCTTGGGAGGCAACCCAAGCTTTATTTGCTTTGTGTGTTTATTTATTTGGTTGTTTGATTTTATTTGTTTCCGTATGTATGTTTAATTTTTATTATTATTGATTCATGTTCAAAACTAAATTGTGAAAATGCTTTATCTTGTTTTTAACTTCGTCTTAACTACATATAAAGGTATTTTGCAAAAGATAAGTGTAAGGGAAATCCAAATCGGTTTATTAGAACAAATGAACATGAATCGTAATAATAATAAATTAACATACATATTAGTAATTGTTTGAGTCAAATGCTTGTATCGAGTCATAATGATGTTTTGCAGGATTTCCGGGAAGTAAGGTATCGGTTTTTCCAGAAATTTTCCGGAAACTTAACATGAGAATTCTGTCAGATCATTTCTGACGGCGTCAGGCTTTACAACCTGACGGCGTCAGGTTTTAATTTTCTGAAAATTTTGAAAGTTTTGTTTTCATAAAAAGTTTTTATTAAATCTCTAACTTATAATCTCCAGGAATCTGCAAAATAATCATTCCACAAGCATTATATCCTTATATATAGATTTATCCCGCCGATGTTATGCAGGTTTTCGTGTTTGTTTTCTCAGGTTTAACAGGTTATTTTGGACAAGGAGATGTATGTGGAATCAAGCTTTTGGCGATGCTTTAGTCTTGGAGCTTCTACATTACCTTGGAAGAAGATCTAACCATGTTACCTCTTTATCCACCAAACGAATCAGGGGAGTATTTGATTTCATTCTTTTACCTTATTACTTTTACATCTTGTTATTTGAACATTGGGGACAATGTTCATCTTAAGTGTAAGGGGGGGGGTAAAGTACGATACTTTAGAGAATGCTATTACGCTTGATTTTCGTTTGTTTAATGGTAGATGTGTAATAAAACTGAGAGAAATACCTGTTAGGGCAATTTTAGTGCCAAATTTAAAATTTTTTACAACATATAGGAGTGAAACTTTGATCTTAATGAGCGTCTCATGGATAGGAGTTATATGACTAGCACAAAACCGTACCACTAAAAAAATTTTCCACCCCCAAATATGTGAGGTTCGCCCCTAGAATTGGTAGGAAAAACATTTATGCTATGATGTGTGTACCGGTAGCACTTAGATTCTAGAACTTGCGTTAGGACCATTCCGAGGCCACAAGTGAGACTACATTCATGTAGTTAGATTTACTACATGATAAGAGGCATTAGGATTAACCAATTGTTTTACACCTGTGTTTTTGTTATAATTACATTGGCTACATTGGTCAAGTAATTCTCCCACACCCTTTGTGTTGTACTCATTTTTAGTACACGATACCCCTAGTACACCCCTCAGAGCCTATCTTTTCGTTTCGACCTTTAAGCATTTTACTTAAAGGAAGAATTTGTTTACACCCCACTTAAATGTACACCCAAATCACCTTAGCCTACCTTGTATGCACTCATTTTTAGTGCATTATTGTGACAACGTTTGTTTAAACCCCAAGTTAATTATCTAATTGATTACATGGTTGCTAAGTCGAGTCATATCCTTGTACATATTGTTTTGGGACGATTGGGACTCATGGGTAAAGTACTAGTGTAATGGAGTAATGGGGAAGAACAACATTATTACCCCCATATGTGCTAAATATTTTAAAAGTACTCCAAGTGTTTCGATTATCTTAATTCGAGTCATTAGAATAGTTAATTGTAAAGTTATGTAAAAGTTCAAGTGTAAGGGAATGCAACGCCCCTATGATGTATTATTTTGGATGGTAGGGCAAAAGTGTATGCAAAAAAAAAAAAAAAAAAAAAAATTGAAAAAATCAAGAAAAGTACAAAAAAATGAGAAAAAGAAAAGTAGAAAAAACATACGGACTACCATCCCGTTTCATTTTATGTTTATTTTATCTTTTTGTTATTTTCTTTCATTAGCTTAAGTCGAGTCTAGTCTTGGCTTAGCAACGCCATATTGTACATGTAATTAATCAAGATCTTTAACTCGCCACCAGTAAAATATCCCTTATCCAACAAATCCGTGTTTATCATATCCCTACACCTCACGTTATAACCCGTTTAAAAGCCCTCTTTGATAGTTTATCTTAGGTGCTTACGCCTAGTGGAGAAGGTTTTTGATCCTTTCCCAAGCCTATGGTAATCTATTTGCTATGACAGGTAGTGAGAGATATTATCCGTTTTCATTTGTGAGATATACATTTATGACACCTGAGAGATGTGAGTATCTAAACACTACTTGTGAGGTGCTAGTTTGTAATCTCCGTGCTTATTATGATTAAAGTGGAACGACTATTTATTGTAATTACTTTTATATTAGCATTAAATGACCCCTAACTTGTATTTTGATTAGAATAAAAGAGCATTTGCTTGAGGACAAGCAAATCTCAAGTGTAAGGGTATTTGATGAAGCGAAAAGTGTACCGCTTTTAGGGGGTCATTTAAGCCCTAAATCGTATTTATTTGATCAAATATTGCCCTAAATCGTTCCTTTTGTCATTTTAGGTACTTTGGAGATGAAATCTGGAAAAGGAAGCATTTTGGACGTTTTTGGAGCATAAAAGTGAAGAAAACGACAAAGTCTCCAAAGCTGCTGGAAAAGTACACGTGACGGCGTCAAGTATTGCTCTTGACGGCGTCACGGCTTGGCAAAAAAGGTGGATATGAAAAATACACATGATAAGCCAGGGAGTTTTACAAAGGAAGTCTGACGGCGTCACCCTTTGAAGTGATCAAGGTCATCACGGTTTAAGCTAAAGAGAGACGGCGTCAAGCTTTATTCTGACGGCGTCAAGCCTTGATAGGCTAGAGCGGATTTTGGAGGACTAAAGAGGGACGGCGTCAGGAAGACCATCCGGGAACCCTAGACACGGCGAGGTGACGGCGTCAAGATCTATAACGTGACGCCGTCAGCCACTAAGTTCTATATATAGTTTTGCAATTTTTTGTCATTAGTGTGCAACTTTGTGAGGAGAAACCCTAAGACGAATTTATGCCATTTTTAAGGGTTTTCATACCCTTGGATCTCCCATGTTTAATTGAAGATAAGTAATCATTTAATCATTCAATATGTCTATGTGTTGTTTGATTATATCTTGTTCTTGTCTTTTGATTAACATGCTAGGCTAGATTTATCTTGTGTTTGCTTAGATCTAATGAAACCTAACTATTGATTATTGGTTATTAGTGTGTTATTAATTGTATTGGATGATTGTTTATCAATGTTAGGCTTAAGAAAACTGGCTAACCTCCTATACGGTAACTTGCTTGAACGTCTTAAGAAACATGAACCAATGCGTACTAAGGTTTTATGGTTGTATTTAATGCATGAGCGAATTCTAGTGATCCCATGTTAGGAGCTTCTTAGCCGGCTCGACATAGGAGTGAAGTAGGAGCTTGTAGGGTTGGGGAAGTACGTACGCCACCCCACGATTGGTATTAAGGAATACACCCGTCATCCACGCAATTAATACACACTAATCAACCGGTAAAAGATAGTTAGGGAGTAAGGAAATCTAAGTAAACACATTTTTCTCCATATAAGTTTCACAATCTTTTCATTTTCAGTTATTTTATTTTATTTGCATTTGAAGTTATTTGGGTTAGTTGACTAGCAACTAATTCCGCCCACTCCTTCAAACTCGAGATTTTACTTGCTTTCATAAAAATATAAAAATACAAAAAGAATCTTCTCTCACCCTTAGACCTATTAGAGTAGTTTTTCAATCCTAACGACACTATTCCCCTAGAGAACGATCAATCCCCCGGTACTTGCCACTTCACTATACTACATCGGTCAGGTACACTGCCTGGTGGGGATTGCAAGCCTCTTGAGATCCCTCGAGAGGTAAAACCTGTTGTAAGGTCACAAAACCACGCATCATGGGGCAGGTGAAGGAACTGGAGAAGTTGGTGGAGGACGAGAGGTTGGCCGCGGCGGAACGAATCAGTGTCTTGGAAGCTGATTTGGAAAAAGCTAAGGTTAATCTGAATGGGGAGGTGAAGGACAACTTGGCCCTTCGGGAGCAAAAGAAGGATCTTATTGCCCGGGTGGGACGTACTGAAGGGGATAGGTTCAGGGTTGTCAAGGAGGTCATCCCGGAGGTCGTTCGTCGTCTATTGGGCAGCTATGAGTACAAGGAGCATTTGGCAGGACCTTTCAGCTTGTCCTCACAATCTGGCTTTATGGAGGGCGTGATTGTGGGTCGCAAGCCGGAGGAGGTGGCCGCCATTTTGGCCAAGAAGGAAGACCTGGATGCGGATGCCGCGAAGAAGCTCGACCCGTTGTATGACGGGTTGTTTACCGCAGAGTATCCATATATCAAGAAGATCAGCAGCTCCTACCTTAAGTCTCTTGATGAAATCCTGCAAATCTTCCCCGATCCTGATCCAGCTTCTTCTCCCAAGAGTCTAACTGCCGGTGCCGCCGAGGGATCATCTTCCGGGGCTCCCGAGACCGGGGTTGCCAATGTCGAGGGTTCAACTGTTGGGAGGGATGAGTCGGCTCTCTGAATACTTAAACAATTTGGTTTAACTTGGTGTTGTAAGGCCTTCGAGCCAAGAACAATATATATTTTTTTATATCCGGATGACTGTAATAATTTATGACAAATAATTCGTATGGCTTATTCGTTTGTATATATCTATGACTGTTCTGTATTCCGTACGTGCCATGTTTCATGCTTCGTGCTATTACTTTTGCTTGTTTCTGGAGTGATTTTCTCTTTTTGGTTTATTGGTCTCAGTGTTGCCTTGCCCTTTCGGATTTTACATCTCGGTTGATATGATGAGGCGCTCTCTCGGGCATTTGAACGAACCTATCGGATTTTGTGAACTTGCGATTATTAATGGTTGCCCTATCCTACTTCCCCCCTTTCTTCCTTCATCATTTTTTTTAATATTTTGTATGGTACTGCATGTGTGGAGTGGAATGGGACGGCTTGGATCTTCAAATGTGGCGCTGTTTCGGTTTGCTCGTCCGATTTTAGCTTTCTTACGGGTCATCCCTTCATTTTTTCCTTCATCTGTTTTCGACCCCCGACGTATGCCTAACAATTGTTGTAGTTCGGCATTTGCCAGGGTTATGAATTGTACCACTTGTTTGTTGTTATCTTCGCTACTCGCATAGCTTCGGAAGTACATATTTACATTGGAGCAACACTCTTTTGATTACGAACGTATAGCACTTGTTTGTTATTACCTTTACTATTTGCATAGCTCCGGAAGTACAAGTCTATGCATTTTTGAGCGGTTGTATGGTACCCCTTTGAACATTGACCACAAGAATCTCCGGAGGGGGCCAGCCTCTCGGAGGGATCACTTTTCACTTATGTTCAAAGTACGACAAATGATTCAACCTCTCCGCAGGGATCATGGCAACCCCTTTCCGGGTATCAACCATCTTTGAACATTGACCACAAAATCTCCGGAGGGCGCGAACCTCACGGAGGGGCCACTTTCTAATTATGTTCAGTAAACATTGAACATTGATCACTAATCTCCGGAGGGCACGAACCTCTCGGAGGGACCACTCTCTAATTATGTTCGAGATATTACAGGTGGTTCAGCCTTTCCGCCAGGATTATGGCAACCCCTTCCTGGGTATCAACCATTTTGGACATTGACCACACATCTCCCCGGAAGGGCGTGAACCTCTCGGGGGGGGGCACTTTCTAATTATGTCCAGCAAACATTGAACATTGATCACTAATCTCCGGAGGGCACGAACCTCTCGGAGGGACCACTCTCTACTTATGTTCGAGATATTACAGGTGGTTCAGCCTTTCCGCAGGATTATGGCAACCCCTTCCTGGGTATCAACCATCTTTGGACATTGACCACACACTCCCCGGAGGGCGTGAACCTCTCGGGGGGGGCCACTTTCTAATTATGTCCAGCATGTCAAGTATCCTTGAGATGTTCCTCAGAAATATTGCCTCCCTCCAGTGGTGGGGTAGCTTCTTTCAACGGTGGGACAATTCCCTCCAACGGTGGGATAACTGCATTTAATATTAAAAATAGTCAATGTCGGGTCTTTTTGGGAAGTCATAAGCATTTCAAGGAGGTATTGTGGGAAAATTGCCCCCCTTCAACGGTGGGGGAACTGTATTTCATTAGAACAGTTAACATCAAACCCTTTCGGGCGTTACATAAGGTACAATGAACACTATTTATATGGACATTTTTTCCTTTTACAATTAGTCGTCCGTCCGGCTCACGGCGCTTTCCTGCCCCTCCCTACTCGACTTGTGTGTTCTCATTCGGCAAGCTTCCGACCTTTTGAGGGGCTCGTACCTCTGGCGAATGGTGTTCCCATAGGTTTTGCTTCCCCGACATGCGAGATTACCTGTCTTAAGTTACGAAGGTATTTGCGTTCCTTCCGTTAGTTTGCACATAATCACAGGGTAGAAAAAATAGTAAGGTATTCCAGTGGTTATTTCGTATTGATGATTACCTGAGCCGTTACTCGTACCTGGGTAGGTCTGTCGGGGCTTTCTTGATCACAACACTGGTTCGCCTTTCTCTCCTCCTTTTTTCCGACGATGGGTTCCTTCCTTTGTTCCTGCGGTATGTCCCCTCGCTTTCCCTCCGGCGAATGAGCTCTTTCCCCGATTTCTCTCACTCTTGCAACAGGCTCCTCCCTTGTACCGTGATGCCTTCGCACTTTTGTCCGAGTGACCAATGTTGCTATGCCGCCCGGTGTGGGAAATTTGACCATCGAATGGATAGTTGAAGGTACGGCCCGCAACTTCTTTAAACCGACGCGTCCCAGTATGGCATTGTAGGGGGAAGGCGAATCGATCACGGCAAATTCCAAGCTGATTTTTCGGGACAAATCCTGATTTCCGAAGCAAACTTCCAGGTCTATCACCCCTCGTGGTCTAACGGGTTTTCCCGTGAATCCCATCAAGGTTGTGTCAACCTCCTTCAACCGTGCCCTGACCGCTGGATCCAGACACTCGAATTGGCGCCCATACATTATTTCCATCGAGGCACCAGGGTCGACGTAGACCTCACGTATTTTCCTCCCCCCAGCTTCAATTTCAATTATCAGCGGTTCGTCTGACATCTTCTCTGGAAGAATGGCCGGGAAACTTACCGGAACGTTCATCCATTCTTCTATCTCTGTTTCTTCCGTTTTCCGAGAGGTCTTAAAGCTTCGGATCATGTTGATTATTTTCCCTTTATTCCCTTGGTTGTTACCTCCTTGGCCAGTTTTCCTTCCTTTCCTGAGGTCTTTCACCAAATGGTCCAGCTTTCCTGTACTCAATGCAGTTCTTAACTCCTCCCTGAGTTGCCAGCAGTCGTCAGTGAAATGTCCTTTCTCCCCGTGATAGTCGCAATACCTGTCCTCACAATCCTTTTGTGGTTTTCCTTTTGTTGGAGGAGGCTGCGGTAACCTCAGCTGGTGTTCCGTTGCCAATATTTCCTTCGGTGTCTTCGTAAGGGTGTCCAAGTCTATCGGCCTCGTCTCATTTCGGCGGACATCAGTTCGGCGAGGGTCGGTCCTCCCAGTGTTACCGTACCTTGGAGCGACATAAGGCGCATAGTAATCGTTCCTTCGCCCTTTGAATCCGGCCTTAGGGCTGTTCCGGCGGTAATCTCCAACAGAGGGTTTTGGTTGGTAGTCGCTCTTGTTGTGGTACGGGTTAGGCCGAGACTCCATTCTCTCTCCTTTCGGGAGTTCTGTTGTCCGGAAGGCCTCCTCGGAACGAACAAAATCATCGATCCTTTCCAACATCTCGTCGACGGTCTTAGGAATCTTATCCGAGAATTTCTTGGCTAACTCCGGGCAGTGGTGGCCATTCAGAAACGATCCGATTTGCATGATTTCTGGGGCGTCTGGGAAGTGGTTGGCCTCGCATATCCATCTTTCCTTAAAGTCCGGAAGGCTTTCGTTCGCCTTTCGGTGAATTTTATTGATCTCTGTAAGGTCCTTGGTGCTTATTCTTAACATACTAAACCTGTTCAAAAACCTCTTCTGGAGCTCGTCCCAACTATCAATGCTTCCGGTCAGGAGTTTATCAAACCACCCCCTGGCTTTCCCGTCCAGGGTTTGTTGGAACATTCGACACCATACGGGCATGGGCCACTCTTCATGATTTCCTGCTCCAGTGAAACGATTGATGTGGTCGTCTGGATCGGTGGTTCCTTGGTACAGTTTCAGGTTCGTCGGTATCTTGTGCTTGGGAGATGAGAACTCTATGATCCTTTTCGTGAACGGGCACTTGATCATTTCCTTGAATGGTTTGCTCAAATCATCATCCGCTTTTTTCCCCTTTCCGTAGGGTGACCCTCCAACATCTTCTTCCTCCGAATTTTCATACCCGTCGTCGAGCCTCAGCATCCTGGGGCTCACCAGGTTGCGATTGCCTGGTTGTTTGAACAACTCTTTCAAGGCCGAAAGATGACCTGTGATTAGGGTTTGGGCATCTGGAGGATCTTGGTCTCCTCCGGCTCCTCCCGCGTTCCGGACAGGGGTGAAGAGGGGTGTAGTACCCGTCATCTCGAACGTTGGCGTAGGACCTGTCATTCGGAACGTTGGTGTAGGACCTGTCATTCCAAACCTCGGGTAGATCGAGCGGAAGGTCCCACGGATGGCGCCAATTTGTTGAAGCAATTTCTTGCAACCACTTCAGACAAATAAAGAGGGCCTACCGGTTGAACTCAGCTAGGGTTCTTCCGGGAGGCTTGGGTGCTGATCCCTTCGGCTATTGGAGGTCCTCCGGGTATCTGCACACAATAGCACACGTTAGGCTCGCCCCGGGTGTTATCCCAGGACCCACCTCCGGTGTGAGAGTAAGTATTTGGTATTCCGAAAGGGCTGTCAACTGTAGTGAGAAGTAAATGCGAGTAAAAACGTTAGTTGAGAGTAGTAAATGAGCTGAGTATTTATAGTACTCGACCTCGATACCTGGACTGGCGGCGCCGGATTTTCAGGAGACATGTCCCCGACATAATCCCGTAAATCCTGGGGCGGCGGCGGCGGTGTCTGCAGCTGCCATCTGTCAAAAGGTAAATGCCACCTGTCCTACTACTTACAGTGATACTGGCCGGAAGAGTCGTGTGCCCTCCGGTAGGTCCGGACGGCTATGTGTCGTTCGGACGGCCGGTCAAGACAGGCCGTTCGAATACATGCGTCAACAGAACTCATATAAAAGGTTTTCAAAAATTATAGATATGGATATTCGGATATATAAAACTGTTATCCGAAATTTCGGATATCCAAATTAAAAAAAACTTGGATAAAATATTATGTCTAACATAAAACATAGATAAAAAAACTATTATTTTAAGCGTTTTATTGTCGAAATATGCTTGAGTTATTGATGAATCCGAATAATTTTACAGTTTCTGTTAATAACAAGTATTTTAGTTCTTAGATCTAAAGCGTGATGTGTTTCTGGTTTTACAGTACTTTGTTAAGTTGTTTAGTTTCTGTTAATATTGAATAGCGTGAGTAGGTGTAAGATGGCGTTAGGAATTTGGTGTGTGGTGTAATTGAATCTGTTAATGATCTTGAATTAAATTAGTGTACATTAAATCTGTTTGCGTGACTGTGTACTTGAACTTCTTTTTCAATTTGTGCTTATCTTTGAAGTAAATTTGGTTTGTTTGTGTTCATCTATTGCAAAGCTATGATCATATTTGAAGTATTTTCGATTGTTTGTGTTAATTTGTTGTAATTGCTCGTTAAGTAAGCTTCATCTTGATTCATTATTTAGCTATTAGTTTATCGACTATCAAGTAACGAAATTAATGCTAGTTGACTATTGGAAAATTGCATGTGAACATAGGAGCCCCTGTTGTTTGTTTCTTCAATGTGTTAACAACAATTAGGCCTTAATAAATCTAGTATATGAATGAATTGAAATGTGTATGCTATAGCCTTTTTTGTCTTTACACATAACATTTTTGGAATTTATTAAAACCAATAAGTTTTCAATTCTAATGATTTTAGGCATTGTATCGGAAACTTGGTAAGTATAAGCGATGGATAAAAGTTGGATTAATGCTCCGATTAAAAGCAAAACTTTTAGAGATAGAGCTGAAAATTTTATAAGTTTTGCTCGTGCTAGAAGTATAAGAGGATTCATCAAATGTCCATGTAATAGAGGTTGTCTCACTAAACCGTTAGATCCAGATAAAGCTCATGGCCACATATTGCGTTATGGGTTTTTACCCGGGTATAAAGAATGGACTGTGCATGGAAAGCATACTATATTTTTAGCACCATCTCAATCTAGTAATGTTAATGTTGAGGAAACTTCTTTTGGTCAAGAGGATACAAGAGGTTTGGTTCGTGATGCGTTAGGTATTAGTTCTTTGCCTTCGGATAACGCCCAATTAGGAGATACAACGATGGAAGGAGATACCGGAGATTCTACGGAAAGTGGTAGTCATGGTGAGGAGGGTGCTTCATATAAGAAGTTGTTAGAAGAATGTGACAAAGAATTGTACTCTGGTTTCAAGTACTCAAATTTGTCCTTCACTTTACATTTATATCACATTAAATGTATTGTTGGAATATCCAGCAAAACTTTTAGCATGATACTAGAACTCTTGAGGGATGCATTTCCACATCTTATAGCGTTACCATCATCCGCCAATGAAGCCAAAAAGTTTACTAAAGATTTAGGTCTAGGTTACGAAAAAATCCATGCGTGCCCTAATGATTGTATGCTTTATTGGGATGATATGGTGGGTTAACAATCATGTCATATTTGCAAAGCTTCACGATATAAAAGCGATGAAGTGGGTGGAAGTTCAAAATCACGCAAATCAAATAAGCCAGCAAAAGTTTTATGTTATTTTTCCTTAATTCCGAGACTTAAAAGGTTGTATATGTCCGAAAAAACAGCAAAGGAAATGAGGTGGCATGATACTGGTAGAACAAAAGATGGAAAATTGAGGCACCCCGCAGATGGTCTTGCTTGGAGCGCGTTTAATGATCGACATTCAGAGTTTGCCTCAGATCCTCGGAGTGTGAGGCTTGGCCTGGCTAGTGATGGTTTTAATCGTTTTCGTACAATGAATATGTTAGGTCCATTCAGTACCCAAGCTTCCTTAAACAAGGATTTGAATAGAAATTAACCTAAGTGTCGTATATCCTTAAACGTTCTCAGGTCACTGAGTGAACAATCACTCAATGAGTTATCTTCAAGATGCTTAGGACGAGTTTAAGAAGAAGGATTCCCCATTCAGTGAGGTGGAAATCCTTGAATGGCACCTAAGCCAAAGAAGAAGATAATGGGTTCAGTGAGTGATGACAATAACTCACTGAACCTCAGTATCCTCAACAACTATGAAGACTGAAGACTGAAGACCAAATACTTAAGAACTATGAGACTGAAGGAAAGGCGGGACAAAGCAGGAAAGGTTTGAACTGAATTAGAGAAGTCCTTATCACTCTAAGGTCAAACTTTTCCTGAAAGGCTACATACCAAGAACGGTGTCATCACTGTTACTCAGAAAGCACTCTTGTCCTATACCCAAAATAGGTTCTGGTAACAGTGATAAAATACATCAGTATTTTGTCCTGATTAGCTTAGGTCATCTTTTGTCTTGTACATAACGGTTGCTCTTTTACTTGTCTATAAATAGGATCATAAGATGGAGTAAAAGTGGGCAAGTTTGTGCAATTAATGCTTAGACATTCACAAACAACTTTTACTCCTCCAAAGAGCAACCTAGTCCCTGAGATAGCTTAGTGGTTCCTTATAGTTGCCACTTAAGCTTAGCTTAAGTTTAGAGAGGAGACAATACCATACTTGTCATTTCAATCCCAAGTGTTTTTTCCGCAAACACTTGGGTATAGATTCTTTTGATTAACTTCTAATAAGAATTTAAAAGTTGAAAAACTCTTGTCTTTTATCCTTTACATTTTTACTTATTAGTCAAATTAATCAACACATTACTAAGCTATGGAACACGGTTAGCTTAACTTTATAGTTAATTTTAACCGTGTAACGGGAACAACAAGTGGTATCAGAGCCTCTGGTTTATAAAACTTTTCTAAAACTAAAGAGTACTCAAAAGGATTTTAAAACCAAGATCCTACCATGGCTGATAGTAATGTACCCTAGCTAGTTGACAAAAAAGGAGGAAGCTATTCAGCTGTCGCTCCTAGACTAGAAGCTGGTAAATTTAGCAAGTGGAAAAAGTGTATGCTTTGCTACTTGACTGGTATGGAACCATACTACATCCAATGTATCAATGAAGGTCCCTTTGTCCCTAAGACAGTTGAAGGTTTACCCAAACCTGAAGCTCAGTGGACAATTGATGAGAGGAGGGTGGTTAACCAAGACCAACGCCTTAAAAGCATCATTATATCGTGTCTTCTTGACGATACAATGGAATCAGTCATTAACTGTACAACAGCCAAACAAACTTGGCTTGACTTGGTTCACAGCTTTGAAGGTCCCTCAGATACCAAGGAAAACAGGATTATGGACCTGAAACTTGAGTATAACACTTTCAGGGCCAAAGACTCTGAAAGTCTCTCTTAGACCTATACACGGTACAAAACCTTGCTCAATGAACTATCAAATGATGGTGTAGTCCTGTCTAAGCATGAAATCAATGTTGGCTTTGTCAACAGTCTCCCTGAGAAGTGGTTAAACTTCTCTCAGGGTCTAAGGAATGCTAATCACATTTAAAATCTTGAGCTCCCTGAGATATATGGGAAGTTTGTCTATGAGGACAACTTAATCTCAAGGAGATACCCTGACTCAAAGAAAGCTCAAGAGATTAAAAAGGCCCTAACACCTACACCCTTATCTACTGCCTTTTATTCTAATGGTGTTGTGCAGGATTTCCAAGAGAATTCGGATGATGAGGCTGATGAGAGAACTAGTGAGGAGTACCTTAATGACTTATACACTGAATTTCAAGAAAGGGCACACCTTGCTAATTCTAAACGTTGTATTAAAGGAAATCAGTCAATTTTTTCTAAAGCAAAAGCAAATGAAACCACTGAATGTTTCAAGTGTGGTAAAAAGGGTCATTTTGCGAAAGACTGTTTTTTGAAAACTACCTCAGAACCCTCATATAAATTCTCTGGTAATAGTTCTTCTTCAGGAACCAGCAAGTTCCAACCAAAAATGCTTCAGTCTACTCAACATTCTCAAAACAAAACTGTTCAAAATGATCAAAAAGATTTTGAAGCTAAGTATAGAAAAGCTAAAGCTAAACTTTCTCTCTTTGAGGCCACTGCCTCAGTATCTCAGGTTGCTCAAACCACTAAACTTGTTCAAACAAAGAACAAAGTACCTGTGGCTGAAGCCTATGATTGGGATGAGGAAGATGTATCCTCAGATGATGAAGAAGTAAGAGTCAGTGCACTGATGGCACTTTCAGAAAATGACAAGCTGGCTGTTGGAAAAAGCCATGTAAGAAATGGTGAGTGGGTTAACATCACCACGAAGAAGGTAAATATCTTACTATCTATGGATGATGATTCTGACTGGCAATCTTACTTGAATTATATAAATGTTGATC
Organism: Artemisia tridentata subsp. tridentata; assembly: GCA_021014915.2. Classification (NCBI taxonomy): domain Eukaryota; kingdom Viridiplantae; phylum Streptophyta; class Magnoliopsida; order Asterales; family Asteraceae; genus Artemisia; species Artemisia tridentata. The sequence goes on along the minus strand of CP139505.1, from coordinate 283,548,533 downwards.
TTAAGTATGTTGAAGAGCAAAGATTTCATTTGTTTTCAAAATAAAACAAACTTGTTCTAGAATTAAATAAGTGTAGAGATGAACTACTTGTCTTAAAACAAGCCAAGCTAGAAGCTGTTACACTTCAAATTCAAAACACTGAAATTTTGAAACAAAATCATGCTCTTCAAACAGAACTCAAGAAAGAAAAAGCTGTCATTGAAAGCTGGACAACAAAGAATCCTAAAGTCTATGAAACTGTTAGTCTTATTCCTAGTTCTAAAAAGAAAATCTTAGGAGAAGACCAACTCACTGAATCCCTCAGTGAGAGTCATAGTGAAAAGGCCTTTTTACCAGCTGGCATATCTTTTGAACTAGAAATGGAGCCTAAGTCTAGTGACTAGGTTGAAAGAAACAACTCAGACAGTAGGTTACCTAACTTTGAGACTGGGAAAATCTTGCAACCTGAAAGTCATGCTATCAAAGATATGCTTGGACTCACTGATAAACCCAGTAACACTGAGTCTGAATCAGAATCACAAGCACCTCTCCCACCACTGAAAGTCCTTCAGGGAGCAGCACCATGCTCAGACCTAACACCTTTAGTTTACTCTCAACATTCTCCAAAAGAGAAGTCAGGATTGGGTAGAACAATCCTGAAGAGACCCACACCTGAAGTCTCAATTCCCACTGATGACTCAACACCTTCAGTCTCAACTGAGGTGAACACTGAAAGTCCTGATTCAAAATATGATCAGTTGGCTGAACTTGTTAGGAAGCTGAGTGAAAAGATTGAATCATCTGAAAACCCTCCTCAATCTAAGATTAAGGAACTCAAACCAGTTTCCTCAAGCACCTCCAAACCAAAATCTTCACCAAAACCTCAACAAAGATGTGAACTATGTAACTATACAAATCATTCCACTGATGACTGCTATAGAATCCTATTTTGCTTGATATGCAAAAAGGAAGATCACAGGACTTCTGATCACTTATCATACACAGTCTCATCCAATGTTGCAACACACTTTAAAGCACAGGCTTTTCGATATCCTTCTAGTTCAAAATAGATACAAAGGCAAAAGGCAAAGCCTTTTTCACCTTGTCCACATTGTGGTTTCAATGACCATCTTCCTGATGATTGTTTAATGTATCCTTACTGTGACATATGTGGAGATCTCACTCATGACACTTCAGGACATGAAAAGGTCATTCAGGCTAGAAGAGGCAACACCAAGTCCTCTTCTCAGTCTACTGAGTCCACATCAACAACTAAATGTAAAGTCTATGGAAGCACAGTCCATACCACCACTGACCATGCATCAATTGTATCTTTCAAAAAGGTCATCAAAGCCAAGCCCACCAGCAAGTGGGTTCACAAGAAAAACTGACACAGTTTACCATTTGTGTAGAGACATGCCAGGGAGCCTGTTTGGCATCTAGACAGTGGATGTTCAAGGAGCATGACTAGTGTGAAGGAATATCTGCACAAATATGTTAAAGAACCAGGACCTAAGGTGATGTTTGCTGATAATTCATCATGTCTCACTGAAGGTTATGGTTCAGTAAACTGTAGTGGAATAGTTTTTACTATGATAGCTTTATGTTAATGGCCTCAAGTACAATCTTATCAGTGTCAGTCAATTATGTGATGCTAAATACATAATTCAATTTGAAGATAAGCAAGGCACCATCTTTAATGCAAATAAAGAAATTGTTCTTATTGTACCAAGAAGATAGGATGTTTATGTGTTAGATATGTCTACTCTAACTCAGAATGAAACTTGTCTTTTTGCTAAAGCCACTGAAACACTAAACTGGCTTTGGCATAAGAGACTCTCCCATCTGAATTTCAAAAACATAAACAATCTTGTCAAACAAAACAAGGTCATTGGCTTACCATCACTTGTGTTTTCAAAGGATAAACCCTGCTCTGCCTGTGAAAAAGGTAAACATCATAGAGAATCCTTTAAAACCAAACAAAACTTCTCCATCAAAAGTTGCCTTCATCTTCTCCATATGGATCTTTTTGGACCTGTCAGTCCAACGTCCATTCATCATGAGAAGTATACTCTGGTCATAGTGGATGAATACTCAAGATACACTTGGGTTTACTTCTTGACCAAAAAGAGTCAGGCAGCTGAAACAATCATGTCCTTTGTCAGGAACATTGAAAACCAAAATGACATAAAAGTCAAACAAATTAGGACTGACAATGGGACTGAATTCAAAACCATGATCTTGAGTGTTTCTGTGATGAGAAAGGAATTTCTCAAAACTTCTCTTCTCCTTACACACCTGAACAAAATGGTGTTGCTGAAAGGAAGAATAGAACACTCATTGAGGCTGCTAGGACAATGCTAAATGGATCAGTACTATCCAAACATTTTTGGACTGAAGCAGTTAAGACTGCCTGTTATACTCAGAACATATCCATCATTGTCAAGAGACATAGTAAAACTCCTTATGAGTTATTCAAAGGAAGAATCCCTGACATCAGCTATTTTCATGTCTTTGGGTGCCCTGTGTTTGTTCATAATCACAAGGATCACTTAGGGAAATTTGATGCAAAAGCTGATGAAGGATACTTTCTAGGATACTCTCTTGTCTCTAAAGCCTTCAGGGTGTTCAATACAAGGAGACAACAAACTGAGTAAACATTTCATGTCACCTTTGATGAGAGTACTAAAACCATCAGATCCTCAAACACCTTAGTAGAAAAGATAGGAATTGATGACTCATCAAGATACCCTCCTGATGAATATTATCTTGATAGTAATCCTTCCACTCAATATCAAGCAGATGCGGATATATCCTATTACATTGTCCCACATAACCTCCCTTATCCAACCATCACTGAGTTTGTTGAAGCACAAACATATTATGGTGAAATCAATCAGTCTGAACAAATTGTTCAGGAACTAATCTATCTCAGTGATCAACTTTGTCATCCAGAAAATCAAGATCCTGATATTCTTCAAGTTTATGCACTTGAACCTACACCACCACCCAATCAGGCCCCTACAAGTTCAAATCAATATCCAAGACCTCAGGACAGTTGGACTAGGTCTAAAGATATAAAACTTGTCAACATAATTGGAGAGCCCACTGAAGGAATGCTTACTAGAAGCATGGCTGCTAAACTTAAGGCAGCCTCAACCAATGAATGTCTATTTGTGGACTTCATCTCCAATATTGAACCTAAGAGTGTCAAAGAAGCACTGAAACATCCTAGTTGGATTCAGGCTATGCATGATGAACTTGAACAATTTGACAGAAACAAGGTAATGACCTTGGTCAAATATCCACAGGATGTTTCCATCATTGGCATGAAATGGGTATTCAAGAACAAGACTGATGAAAATGGCATAGTTATTAAGAACAAAGCCAGACTTGTTGCCAAAGGTTATAATCAACAAGAAGGCATTGACTATGAAGAAACATTTGCACCAGTTGCAAGAATGGAAGCCATCAGGATCTTCCTTGCATATGCAACCTACATGAACTTCAAAGTATATCAAATGGATGTAAAAAGTGCCTTCCTCAATGGAACACTAAAAGAAGAAGTTTATGTTCAACAACCTCCTGGATTTGAAAGCAGTGAGTTTCCTGACTATGTCTGCAAGCTTGACAAAGCCCTTTTTGGACTGAAACAAGCTCCTAGGGCATGGTATGAAACTCTTTCAGCCTTTCTCATCCAAAACAAATTTGTCAGAGGAAAGATAGACACAACCCTGTTTATCTATAGGACAAAAGAAGATGTTATTCTTGTTCAAGTGTATGTGGATGACATCATATTTGGCTCAACAAATTACAACCTTTGCAAACAGTTTGAAAAACTTATGACAAAGAAATTTGAAGTGAGCATGATGGGAGAACTCACTTACTTCCTTGGACTACAAATCAAGAAAACTGATAAAGGAACCTCCATCAGTCAAGAAAAGTACATTAGAAGCCTACTGAAAAAATATGAGCTCAGTGACTGTGCTTCAGTGAAAACTCCAATGGTTCCCCCAAATAATCTAGGTCCTGACCCTGCTGGGAAACCAGTAAATCAAACTCTATTTAGAGGTATGATTGGGTCACTGATGTACCTACTTGCATCAAGGCCTGACATCCAACTTTTAGTCTGTTTATGTGCCAGATATCATTCTGACCCAAGAGAATCACATCTCACAGCTGTAAAAAGGATCATCAGGTACCTGAAAGGTACTCCAAATCTTGGTTTGTACTACCCTAAATGTTCAGGTTTTGATCTCAAAGGGTACTCAGAGTCTGGCTATGCAGGCTGCAACATGGATAGGAAAAGTACTTCAGGCTCCTGCCAATTCCTTGGTGGTAAACTAGTCTGTTGGAGTACTAAGAAACAACAATCAGTATCCATGTCCTCAGTTGAGGCTGAATATGTTGCAGCAGCCAGTTGTTGTGCAAATGTGTTATGGATGAAATGTCAACTCAGTGACTATGACATCCATTAAGAGATGGTACCCATCTTCTGTGACAACACAAGTGCCATTGCTATCTCAAACAATCCTGTTCTTCATCAGAGAACCAAGCATATTGATATCTGATATCATTTCATCAGGGACCATGTCATGAAAGGTGACATTGAATTACACTTCATCCCCACTGAATATCAGCTAGCTGATATATTCACCAAACCATTGGATGAACCAACTTTCACAAGACTGAAAGCTGAATTGGGGATGTTGGATATTGAAAATCACTCCACTGATTAAACCTGTCAAACTAAGTGTAAATAATGGTAACCATTGGTCCCTGACTCAACAAATCTCTCAGTGAATGAGCATCTTATGTCTCACTGAATAACCTTCCCTAAACACCCTCACACTGAATGAAAAGTCATTCAGGGGCCTCAAGACTTCAACAAATGAAATTCAATGCAAAACTAAATGCTCTAAGTACTTAGTTAGTAAATGTTCGAGGTTGGTAACTGGACACATATTTAATATAGGAATATATGTTCTTTTACCTTCTGGCATCCACATCTTGGCCCCCCACATCATCACCACATATCTCACTTGGCATTTAATGCCACTCCTCACAAGTAATATCCTTTGATATTATATGTGGTGATGTCACCCTGCAAAATGCACTTTTGCAGGACGTCTCAGCTGTTCACCTTGGCAGTTGCGCAAAACCCGAGAAGTGGATTGGTGGCATTTAATGCGGATATCAAACGGTTATACAAAATAGTTTTCAAACTTTTTAATGAAATTCGCAATATTGCATAAAACACCTCTCTCTCCTCTTCCCTATAAATACCCCCACAAATATTAACACACATACGCTTTGGAAATATTAATCAAACTCTAGTAATTTCTCTCAAAACTTGTGTATGTTTTTCATCTCATAACCAGACATTTTCTTTAAAATCAAAACTTTTTCCCTTAAAATGGCTACTTCTAAGGCTATTACCTACGCTCCAAATGTGGAATTCCAACTGGAAAGCATAGATATGACCAAAAACAATGTCATAGGGAAATTTGCCTATCCGAAAATTTTTCCTGTTTATAAGGATATGGTGAAATACCTTCAAAACTGTTTTCTCTCTACGGCATTTACAAAGACACCCTTAGTCATTTACAATGAATACTTGAGGGAGTTCTGGTGTACAGCAATGGTCACCAACCCTGATGTCACCAAGGACTCTATCATTAAGTTCTCAATGAACAATGGGAGGAAAACCCTCTCCCTTGATTACAAAACATTCATCACAGCCACAGACCTTAATTTCACCGAGACTTTTGCTCCTCAACCCTCAGTGAGTGAAGTAAAGGACAAATTGCTTTTACTTGGGCCACATGATGATAAACACCCTGATGTGGCCCCAGGGACTCTTTTGGCGAAAGCCCCAATTATAAAAACATGGTTTCCAGCTGTTTGGAGGATACTAATGACTTTTGTCATTCAGGTCCTGGGTGGAAACAAATCCTCCACGGAGCAATTGAACACTGCTCAACAAATGATAGTGTTCGGCCTCCTTGAAGGTAGAAAAATTGACATTGGAGAAATTATCTTCAGGGACCTCATAGTCAAGCTCTCAGGGAAATCCAAGCAAAGACACATGTCTTACCCTAGGTTCATTTCCTGTGTGCTCCAATTCTTATTGGGCTCTGAGTACGTTAGGCCAAATATACAGGGATATGTCCCTGATGTCTTACACAAGGCCAACTACTCAAGAGACCCCACTGAGGTCACACAAATCACCCTGACCACCTACATGTTGATGGTCATTCAGGGTGTTGATGCGATATCACCAGTGCCTTCTCCTTCCAAGAAGGAGAAGAAGAAAAAGAATAAGGGGTCCAGGAAGGTGGTTCAACCTAAACCACTCGACACTGAGACCTCTGCTTCACAGCCTGAGTAAAGAAGCCACAAAAAGCCCTAGCTCGCTGAGACACCCATTGAGGAGGCCAGTACTCAATTGACCAAACAACAAACGCCAACGGAGGGCACTGAGAAATCACACTCAGTGTCCTCGGGCAAACCCTCTCCTAAAGATTCTGCTGACATAAACAAGTCAGTGGAGTCAGGAACCATTCAACAATCACTTCCCGATGAAGGCACAAGTATATCACAACCTTTGCCCGAGGGAGAAAAGGGTCCTGAATCCTCACAGCAGCACCACTCTACAGAGAAAGGGACCCACACCCTCTCACATCCGGCTTATGGCTCTGATAAATCACAATCAGAGTCTCAGGGAGGACTGGTCCCTATATCTTCATCAAGACAACACAACCTTGGTGGAAAGATGGACCTCAACATCTCACATCCTGCTTATGGCTCTGATAAATCACAATCAGAGTCTCAGGGAGTACCGGTCCCTATATCTTCATCAGGGCAGCACAAATCTGGTAGAAAGGGGGACCTCAACATTTCATTTCCTACTGATGGTACTAGTTCAAACCTACCAGTCTCTGAAGGATCCTCAGGGGACAAAGACTTAGGGGGCATGCAACCACCCGCTGATATGGAACCTACACCCCCTTACGGCGTTGCACATGACTTGGGAACTGAGTCCGCGGACCAGGCAGAGACAACCCACTCTGTTCTCCTGGAGGGGTCAGGACCTGGCCACAACAAAGGCAAGCCCTTTTCTGAGGGGGAGCTAGATATAACCTTAGCTCCTACTCTGACTGATATCCAAAGGTTCATTGATGAAGAATCAGAGGAGGAGCTAGTGGAATTTGCAAATGATGAAGTTTTCCCGGTTAGGGATGCCATGGATACTGATGAACAACTCACTTATGGGTCCCCTCAGCATACTCAACCAGAAGCTTCATTCCCTCCTCAAGAAATCAACTCCCCTCGACCTGAACAACAATCTCACTCATCACCACCTGTAGATCAACCTAACACACCATCATCATCATCATCCTTATCTCATCACACATCAGGCTCCTCTGACTCTGCTGCTGTAATTCCTGACTATTTGCAGAAGTATGATGATTTGCTTCCACTCACTGAAAGGCAGTTGGTCAAGTTCCTCAGGATGTCAAATACTGCCATCTTCAATGAGATCATCAAAGAGCAATGGGATCTATACACTGAAGCACCAACCTCTTATGCTGACTTCAGGGCGGCTGTTGAAGGGTCACAATGTCAACTCCATCAAGTCACTACTTCTACTGACAAACATGTCAGTGACTTAAATACCTCAATTGAGAAACTAGGTCTTGATCAGGGGACGCAATTCAATAATCTGCTCACGTCCCTCAGTGCTATTCAAGAAGAATTCAAATATGACCCAGTTCTCATCACCAAGCTGATTGAATTTATGGATACACACAAGACCACCTCATCAGACATTAGTGAACTCCTCAAGCTACTCAAGGAGGTGGATCTCGCTTCCCTCAGATCTCAGCAGGAAGCCCTTCATAAGTCAGTCACTAATACCCAAGGATGCTGGTATGTGTTAAATCACATACCTTTTCTTTATCAAAAATGGACTCAAAAGACCAAAAACTGACCATAAATGCCATATATATGTTTGTTTTTGTTTTTGTGTATGTGCAGGTAAAGGATATAAGAAAAGGTCAAAAAGAGAGACAAAGCGGACGGAAACGAGCACGAGAATGAAAAGAGTGAGAAAAGCCAAAGCCGGGGATGTGATTCTACATTTTTATCAGCCATAAACCCAAAAGTCCAAAACCAAATCTTTAATGATAAATCATTTTTACCAAATATCCCAAAATCATTTTCACCTCAAGTCCCTAAAAGTTTTACAAAGTTAGTCCTATCTAACTTTTGTTAAATCATTAAAACAAATAAACAAAACAAATCCAAAATCCAGTTTTTTTATAAATCCTAAAATTGGATCCAGTCCATAACTTAAATCCAAGCCCAGTCCACCCCTCCTTTTAAACCCAGATCCAATTCCTTATAACCCTTATAACCTGAAGTCAAAATAAAATAAACCCGGGTCAACACATCAAATGAAAGCGGGAAACCTTGTTACTGTTCATCATCTTCTCTATTTTTTACCCTGCTCCTTAATTCACCCAACTTTAGTGGAATTAACCCCTTCTAGAAGGATGAATAAGCAGAAGATGAGCTCATATCTTGTCCACCGTGGCAATTCCCAAGCTTATAATTGGTGGATGCTATGTGGCAATCGATCCCAGGGCAGTGATTGAAGGAGGATGTCGACATACTTGATTGAATGGCTGGGATTTGATCATAGAAACCCTAGAAGCTCCCTGTAACTCCTATAAATAGAGGCCTCTTCATGAAGCTATAGAAGTTTTAGTAGTCTTTAATTTTCAGTCGTGTATTAGCTTATTAAGTGCTTGTTTCTGTCTTTAATTTCAGTATTGTAATAGTTTTTTAAGTATTAATAAAATTCAGTTTGTCTTATTGCTTTGTCTCTTTTACTTATTTGTTTAAAATGTGTTCATTTGGTTGAAATAAGCTATAATAAGCTCTCAATAAGCTCTATACTTAACTACTGATTAGAACTCAAATAAGCTTTTTCATAGCTTGTTTTGAGCTTCTATTATTAAAGCTTGAATTATGCTCTATTGTGTTTAAGCAAATTACCCTAACTTAAGGAGGAATAAGCTTTGGATGATAAGCTAGATTTGGATGGGCTTATTGGACTTTACCAACTTGTTTTTAACAAGCTGGAGCTTGTCAATCAGCTCTTGGAGCATTTATAAGTCCTTGTTTGAGCAAAGGACCAAGTGAGTTTCATTTTTACCTATTTTAGCTTATTAAACTGCTTATTTTTCAGTTCTGCTTATTATATGCTTATTTGTGTTTAATTTGTCTTCTATATGCTTAGTAGTAGTAGATCTAATGTTTTAGTGGCTTATTTCATAGTGTAATAGCTATTTGTGCTTACTAGTGTTTTAGATGTCATAATAGCCAATAAGCTTAGCTTATTGGCTAAGTGCTTATTTACTATAAATTTTTACTTAAAAACCTTCAAATACACCTAATAATAATCTGTTTTTAATAAAACATAAGTTTTATAGCTCAAATCAGTTAAAAAAAGGCAAAACAGTCATATAAAGGGGTGTTTGGATTTAGGTTGTATATTCAGTCAAAACCTTTTTTACCATTATTTAGTCATTAGTCCAACTTGATTTAGCTTTAATTCAGTCTTACAAGGTTTAAAACTAATAGTTTAGCTTATTTTGATAAGATCATGATAAGTCCTTTAGGTTGTTAGTTTTTTAGTCTAAATCAGTGTAAAAAGTTGGTTTACATGTTTTGAGTAAGTATCACATGGTTTAGAGTCCTATTGTTCACTTTTCAGTTCTGTGTCAACATTTTCAAAAAACCAAAAGAAGTAGTCTGAGTAGCCTGATTATTAGCTTATTTTCTAAGCTTATTCTTAATTCATAGTGTGTGAAAATCATTTTACAAGTTCTTTTGTTATTGCTTAATGCTGTTTTATTGGTTTCAGTTTAATTCACAGCTTATTGATAGCTTATTTGTAGCTTCAAAAGTGGTATATCAGTGCTGATCTTAAGGTTGTCAGTTTCAACATTGTCCTACAGCCTAGTTTTCTTAACTGAATTTTAAGCACTGAATAAGCTCAAATAAGTCTGAAATTGGTTTTTTGAAATCTCTGGTTGGTTAGCTTAATCTGTTTCTAGGTTTTGTGGTATAGCTTTTAAGTTTAAGTGCTTATTCAGTAGCTTAAAAAGTGCCATTGAGACTGTTTGGTATAGCAGTTTTGCCTTTGTAGCTTATTTGAGATTTTGAGCTTATTACTTGATTAGAATAGCTTAATTTAGTTTAGGACTGCTTTTTAGGGTAGCTTTTAGGTTTTAGAAGCTTATTTCAATTACACACAAGCTTTTAGAAGCTTGTGTGTACACATTAGTTAGGTTATTTAGCTTTTTTAGTTCTTTGTAACTGTTGGCTTATTAGCAGCTTTTCCAGCTTATTTCTTGAGTTTTAAAAATATTGTTTTCACAAAAGTTACTTCTTTTCAGCTTATTTATAAGTTTCAAAAAGAAATTTGCAAAAAACAAAAAGTGGGAAGTGGGGAAGCCCAGAGTAAGCCTGAGGCTCGAACCCCAGACCTCTACCAACCTCAAACACTTTACCACACACCACTACCATCTCTTCCCTTGGGTCTTTTCCGTTATAACTTGCAGCATTAATTTACTTAAGCCTTTTTTTTTGTTCTTTTAGCTTATTTTGCTTTTTGCTTATTAACAGCTTATCCAAATAAGCTGTCAATTCATTTTTATTTCTCCTAAGATCCTTATAGCTTTAAAGTAGTTTTCTAAAAAATTTCATAATTTTTCACATTAATTTAGTATTTTTAATATTATTTTCAGTCCAAAAGTGTTTATAATTCATAAAAAATAAAATAAAAAGCAAAAAAATATAAATCTTTTTTCTAAAATTATTTTTAATCATTTAGGACTTCTAGGAACCAAATTTACACATCTAGAGTTAATTTTTGATTTTTAGGTTTTCTTAGGCCCGTTTTAGTCCCGTAAGAGCCCGTTCTTTTAGTTTAAATTGCGTTTTTGATTATTTGTGCTTTGCTTACTTATTTTATATGCTTTTTAGTTTATGTTTTGTATTTTTAGACATAATCCTAAAATTCCTCAATTAATCAAATCATTCGATCACGAACGAAATTCAAAGTTCCATTCACACTTCATTGGAACCTAACGACCCGGGAAAATTCTATACTTCAGGAATTATATTTTATTTGAATTTCTTTGACCTCTCGGTTTATTCAATCTTGGTTAGAGAGAGAATTTACCTTTTGGTCGGGTTTTTCTTTCACTAATATATATATATATATATATATATATATATATATATATATATATATATATATATATATATATATATATATATATATATATATATATATATATATATATATATATACTTGTGCACGAACCAGATGCTTGACCAAGATCTCCAGTGCTTTTGACCAGCTCTCTGATAAGCATAATGAGCTGGTGAACCACTACACCACCAAGGTCACGCAACTTTCTGAGGCTCAGGTCACCATGACCAATGACATCTCTTCCCTGAAGACAGAGACCTCAGAAATCAAGGGCATGGTCTCCACCATCCTGACACTTCTTCAGTCTTCTCAAGTTCACCCTGCTCCTAAATCAACAGATGCTTCCACTGAAGCTCCAGCATCTGTTGAGGGGGAGAAACCAACTCCTGATGAATCAATTCCTGAACCTAATGCTGAAGTTATCACTGAAGTTGTCCCTCTTCAAAGCTTCATGCCAGGAACTACAACTTCTTCAGCACTTGTTGTTGCTACCACTCCTATTCCAACTGAAGCAACAACAACCACATCGTTCCCTGAATCCTCCTTCAGTACACCCTCACCCACTGAGAAGTGCATCCTAATCCTGATGCACCAGTACTTATGGAAGTCATCTTGCACAATGGGAAAGTCTTCAGGGGAACCAATGAAGAAGTGGCTGCTGTCTTGGAAGAAGAGGATAGGATCCAGGCTGAATTGCTCAGTAAACCTGTCATTGCTGAAGTAGCCAAGGAAGTAATCAGAGAGACTGAGCAGAACATCAGGGGGGAACAGTTCCTTAAACTTCAGGCTGACCTAATCATAGAACACAACCTGAAGGTCAAGCTGAACAGTGAAAGGAAAAAGAAGAACTATGAAAGATATGTCTGGACCATGACCAAGACCAAGGGTGAAGGTCTCATCACTGACATTATTATTCATGCAAAAACTGATCCTCTTGCCATAACTGTTCAAAGAGGACCAAGGAAGTCTGAGAAGAATGCTCCTTTCAAGTTCTCAGCATATGGGATCAAGGAATGAGACATGATGAGACCCATCCTGAAGAAAAAGAAGAACAAGTACGTCCCTGACCTTCTGGCTGCCCTGACAAACAAGTATGAGGAACTGGAAAGGGTAGCCAAAAGTTTAGGAATTGACCATCAGAAGGCACTTGCTTCTCAGGGACTAACAATCCCTGAACCAACTCAGAGCACAGGGAGGAAGAGGAAAGAAATAGATCAGGAACCTGAACAATTCATTGTTGCACTTCACTGCAACAGAATTCCCCCTGAAGGTGTCAAGTTCATCCCCAACAAGGTGATCAAGAACCCTGAGTTTGGAATCTTCTTCATAGATGAGTTTGGTCAACAAGCTTTTCAGAGAGTCAGTGACATTCACCTGGTGGAAACAACAACCCTACTGGCCTACAAGCTGATGGCACTCCATGTGAAGAGCCTAAGAATGATGAGTTCATCATACTGATGGAGAAGATGATGAGTGAGAGACCCGACAAGCAGGTGTTGGTGTCTAAGAAAGCAAAACTGAAACTCATGGGAATTAAGGAAGTCTGAGTACTTAACCCTGAGTATTTTGTTTAGATGATAGGACTGATGTAATATTGATGAATAAGATGATGGCCCATGTTTATTAAATCAGTGTCCTTTAATTACTTTATAGTATCTTTAGTGTAAGAAGAAGCCCAATTGCTCACTTACTCTGATCAAACACTTAGGCTATATTTATATCCAAATAAGGGGAGATTGTTGGGTCCATTCAGTACCCAAGCTTCCTTAAACAAGGAGTTGACATTAAAGATGGATGTATCCAGTTGAACGATACTTTCTATTTCATGCCATTAAGTTATGTATATATTCTTTTTAGCTTGCGACTTTATTGGCCATTTTTTTAATTTAAAGGTACTTGATGCGGTTGAAGTCATATGTTCGCAATAAGGTCCAACCAGAGGGATCAATTGCAGAAGGATATATCAAGGAAGAGTGTCTTACTTTTTGTTCAAGATATTTTGAAGGTGTTGAGACTCCCTTTAATCGCCCTCTTAGAAATGATGAGAATGTTGTCGGAAAAGAGATGTACATGTTCAATTCGGGTGGTCGTAAGTTAGGTAAGGTTGAGATTCTTGAGCTTGATGGCAAGTCTTTAGCTCAAGCACATCGCTATGTGTTACTAAACCATAGTAAAATTCAACCTTTCCACGATTATTTCTTTTAGAATATAATTATTATATCTAGTAAGAAATAATGCTTTGATAAAGTCTTAAGATTATGATATGCTTCCTGTAGTTATTTTTTGGGTGAAAAACAAGCTCTTAGGAATAAACCCATGGACTCAAAAACTATAGAGAAATTGATGGTCGAGGAATTTCCATGGTGGCTAAAAAACCAGGTTACAAATCTATTGGTTGTTATATGAGTTTCGTCACCTCCGAGGTGCATTAACTAATAGTGATGTTAAATAATGGTAGGTTTCTCGCTTACAAAAGGATAATGGAGATGAAGAAGTGTTATCTCTTGCCATTGGCCCGAATGTTGTTGCCAAACAATATAAAGGCTTCATCACTCATGGTCATAGATTTCTCAAAAGGCGTCGCGAAGATTTTAAGAAGACCCAAAATTCAGGAGTCATGGTGGAAGTTGAAGGAGGAACTTATTATGGAAAACTTACTAACATTATTGAGCTTGAATATTATCGTGGATTCAAAATAGTGCTTTTCCAATGTGATTGGGTCGACAATAGACTTTATAAAGGGCTAAAGAAAGATAAATATGGGTTTTCTCTTGTGAATTTTCTAGGCCATTGGTACACATTGGTGAAAATTTCCAAGATGATCCTTTTATAATTTCTACTCAAGCAAGACAAGTGTTCTATATAGAGTATTTAAAAGATGTTAGATGGTCACATGTTATTATGACCAAGCCCATTGATATATATGACATGGGGACCAATGTAAATAGAGATGATGTTGACTCTTATACCCAATGCAAGCCTTGTAATCTTCCAATAATGGATGATGTGAACCAGGAACCTCGTTGGCTTCGTATGGAAACTGAAATCCAAGACGCTCAATAACGATCAGTATTTGATACAACCCGGTTAGGCTATATCGATAGATTGCACTACTTTTAGCAAGTGCTAAGCTCCTTAAGAATTAGGGTTAAGAAAAGAGGTTGTTTTGACAGAAAACTTATATCTTTATTCATGAATGATTTGGTATATTTATACCAAATACAAGACAACTTGTAGTCCAAGACAATACAAATATAACGACACTTTCCTAATAAAACTCAAAGATAATAAGTAAATAAAGATAGTAGTTTACTGTACGACATAATCTTTATGCCAAACAGGCTTGGACTTGGCTCTCTTGGGTCGTGGCTCTACAATGGTCTTTGGCCTTGGCGTATCATTCCCCTCGCCTTCAAAAGTCACCTTGTCCTCAAGGTGGTAAGCTGGATAAGCTGCTTGAAACTTGGTCAACTCTTCCTATGTTGCTTCGTCCGGGGAACTTCCAAGCCATTGAACGAGAACTTGTTGAATTGGTACCCCATTTCGTAATACTACCAGTAAATCACATATGGATAACGGTTGTTCCACGGGATGCCCTTCATATACGTCCTCAGGTAAATTTGCTACTTTCTCAGGTTCGGTTCCTTGAAAAGGTTTGAGTAGCGAAACATGAAACACCTGTAACACCCCCATTTTTGATAATCGCAACGGAATTATAAGTTGGGGGTGTTACTTCAAGCATCACAGTCATGAAGATAGAAAACGACTCAAAAGGAGACGTTTTAAATGAAATTGTTATCATTACTTTATTATATCAGAGTTACATAATATAGGTCCCAGCGGGAAGTTCGAAAATACGTTATAAAAGTTACATTATTCATTTGAATGATAACAAAATGGACACTCTTTTTATAAGAAGAAAGTCCACAGCCACTCCGTGTCAAGTTCAGTCTCTTAATTACCTGAGATAAAACATGCTAAAAAGTCAACACAAAGGTTGAGTGAATCCATAGCGTTTAAAGTTATAATCAGTTTGAACACAAGCTAAGTAAGAAGAATTCAGTTATATCACAGTTCGGTATATTGCACTAAGCCTCATGACACGCAATGCGTTAACAGTTTCCAGTCTTACTATCATAATTATATGAAAGTAGTTTGCCCCCGAGTAGGAGTCTGCCAAAAACTCTTTATAGATTTCAAATATAATGCATATGTCTAACCGGCTACCACTAAGGATATCCATCCGGCTAGTACAAATGGGTCGTCAGGCCAATAGATCTATTCACTATATTCGCGCTCACCCCGCAGGTGACTAATGGTGCATGATATGAGGGACTTTTTAAATATAGGCAACAGTTAACTTAGGCAATAACAATCAGAAAATACTTGTGTTCGGTTTAGTAGCATGTATCTCCCCACAAGTTTGGAAAACGTATAAAGAAAAGTGGGACTATGAACTCACCTTGACAGTCTGGATGGAAAACAAAGTTAAATAGAGTTGATAAACGTCTCCGGCATGCAACCTGGTTTGGTATGTCAAGTTTCAGTAATCGTATCCGAATATATATAAGTTTTAATGTTCGTTTCGTAACGTTTTTGGTTGATGATTATATGTTAAAATGAGACAACATGAAGTCTCTTCAAAAGTTGGATAAGATTTTATCTGATTTCGTAATTTATGTTTTTGTTTCGTTTGTTCGTTAATTACATCTCGTTTGTTTGTTATCGAAGTAAACGTATTTTTATTTATTAGTTTTTCTTAATAATATGTATAAAATATATTTTTAATAATAATAATTATATAAAGTTACGCTTTTTACCCCTATAGTTTCATATATTGACAGTTTATACCCCTGAACTTTCATAAAATGACAATTTTTACCCCTCAACTTTTATAAAATTACAATTTTTACCCCTCAACTTTGGTCAAATGACAGTTTCTACCCTATAGTTTCAAAACTGACACTTTTTACCCCTGAGCTGCAAGTCGACATCCATTCAAGTCCTAGTTATAAAACTAATTAGAGTTTTGGCAGAAAATACCCTTGAGACATTTATGTTGTTACGCCCGACGTCCGTATTTCAATAAATGGCCTTATAAGTTACGGGAAAAGGCGAAACTTTTTACGACTCTTTTATACACTTTATATTCAACTTATTGACATCTTATTTACAGATTATGGGCTTGTCATTCGAGCTTATTAAGCTCGAAAGAATTATTTAAGGGTGCGTTCGAATGGCAGAAATGGGGGCAGAAAGAAACCCGAATATCTTTGCGATTACTCAACCTTTCTACAACGTTCTTTTTCCTAAAATTAGCTAGCTAGGTGATCTTCATCATGACAAAAATCTAGAATTTTTAGACGCTGTTTATGTTGGAGTATGCTCGTGTCATAATAAATAATGATATGGCTAGACATATGTGAGCCTATGGGGTCACACACTTATACACAGAGATACCATTTTATATATTGTATTTACCGTATTTACACTATATATATGACTACGTAACTTGGGATCGATAACGGGCTACTATTAACTAAGCTAGTACTTAGTTTATTGGATTGGACCAACAAATGGGCAAGCCCATTTAAAGCTCCATAAGGCCGGCCATGGTGAGGAGAACTAGAGAGAAAGATCAAGGGGCTAAGTGTAAGTTTTCCTTGATTACCTCCTAATTGATTTTGTCATTAAGGAGATTAATTAGAAAAACCACTTACCAACTTTCTCTCCCCCTTTCTCTACCGATTAGCCATGAAATAACATATACCCATATGAGGGTTTTATGTTTTTGATCTCATCTAACCTTATTCTAATGTAGTTCAAGGCTAGATCGCGTGTTACGGGGTTTAGACTAGCATCGGGTGGTTATCTGTGACGTGTAGTGTGTTTCATTCTTAGAGGGGATCAACATCATTGATCTCTTGGGTTTCTCCATCTCTTATTGGTGATATTGGTGATTGGTAGTATACACGAGATCACGCTTCAAAGGTATAATACTTGTACTCATTTATATGATTGATCATATGGCTATATGGATCCGTTGTTGGTGATGTTTTCTGCTGCGTATATATTATTAATTGTTAATTCATATCATAAATCATCTATAGTGGTATCACGAGCCATCATATGATGTCATATGATCATCTAGTATGCGTAAAAATGGCTAAAAACGTGTGTTTTTAATGGATTTAAAAGGATGATTTCAAAACAGCCCCCAAGGCTTATTTTTTGAATATAAGTCGACCTATATGGGGTCTAATAATCTGGACTTTTTGATCCCATGGCCATTTTTTATGCATATATTAATTGTTTACTTGATCGGTACCCATAAAAAGGCATAAAACGCATTAATTTGTAAGATTTGTGACACGATTTCAAATCAGCCCATGAGGCTTAATTTTCTATGATAAAATGATGTTAAGAAGGTCCAAATATCAGTGGGTTATAAACCTAAGGCCATTTGACACACGTACCAATCGGGGTTTTAATTCTTGTTAATTAATTTATTCGATTCGTTGACTAACAATTTAATTCTTGTCATTTATTTTGTTATCCATGGAAAATACATGCATGTTTGTCCATGGAGTTAGCCAACACCTTGTTTTTATCATAATATTATTGTATTATTATGTTTATATGCAAAGCCGATGAAAACCTAGACCACTTGTGCCTTGTGATGTTGTGATTGTTGGTTGATTTCTTGTTTTTGGGGTTTACCATTGTTTCGGCACTTTTGTAATGTAATTCATTTTGGTTTTGCCATTGTTTGGGAATTTTTACAATAGATAGGAAGTAGATTAGTTGTATTTTACTTCATATATTTTGTAATCAAATGCATGGAACCAATGGCAAAAGAATGAAGGACTTTGGAACAAAAGTAGCTGCTGGACACACTGCTGGTAAAATGCGATTTCCAGGAGATTGGTAAGGTATTTTGGGCTGAATTTTTTTGTGAAGGTTCACAAGACATAGGCCTACAACTTTGTCATCTGGGCCGAAGCATGAGGAGGTCATCTTCTAGGCCGTTTGGGCCTTCAAAGACAGAAAATATGGGCTGATAGAATCGATTTTCCATGTGCATAATGGGCTTTTACTTGCCCATGATCGTCTTGGGGCAAGTGGGAGCCCTCCGTGTGGTTGTGGTTTATGTCCCTAGTTGACTCTTGGTTCTCGTGATGGCTCACGAGGCCAAGCATAGGATTTTCATCGGTTGAGGCTTTGCATATTGTGGTTGTGTGTTTGTTTGGTTGTTTTATATATGCTATGATTATATGTAAAACGGAAAATGTTTTCTAAAACTTGAAACGAAACACAAACCAATCTAAAATAAGTCTTATGATTTAGTTTAACTAAGTTTAAATATAGATTTGAAACTTAAAATCATTGTTTTCTAAATAACACTTAAACTAGTTAAGTTGTTTATTTATTTATTGTATTGTCCAAACTTAATTGTAATCCACTTAGGATTTATATTAGTCTTGAAAATGGACAACTTGACACACATAAATTAAAACAATGATTAGACTTAAGTTAAAAAAAGTTTTTAACTTGTGCTACGAAGAATGAATGCATGCTTCTTTCGTATACATTTTTTATCCACATCAAAATTTTACCCGTCAAAATTTAAGTCATGCCGTCCAATTGTTGAGAACACTTGCAATTACCTTTTGCCTATGCGTGGGACCTAGGTTGAATTGTAACCCAAGGTGACTATTCTCTATGCATGGGACCTAGATATATTCTCACACATTCTCAAATTGGATGACTTAATCGAGTTAAGCGGTGAGACCTTGACACGAGGCAAAGATGGGACCAAACATGCCTACATGACACTAGTTGTTTGACACTAGATGCCATGAGTCCCATAAGCATCTAAGAGTTGTACATGTAATACAATTGGTGATCGTCGCCTACCAATTGAATCTACTATTGCTAGCAGATCAACTGATGTGATAGTAGAAGCACAATGTGGATCTTAGCCCTTTTGTAAAATTAATTGTTTTAAATTGTAAACATGGGGTAGTTAAATTACAAAAGGATAATTGTCGAAAATACTAAAAATGAACTTTGCAAATTCAATTAATGAATTAATGCAACACAAACCGTAAACAAGAGTTTGTTCTTTTCTTGTTAAAAGGACGAACTAAGTCGTTCTTTCCTTGTAAGAAAGAGACTTGTTCCTATCCTTTTTCTTTATGAGAAAAAGCCATAATAGGAATATTTGAATTTTCCTAATTCTAATAAAACTCAAATAACACCTACTCTAGAAATCGTGATGTCTTGTAAAAGTCAAAACGGTTAAGTATGGTTACACATCTTATTCTTTCAAGATTGCTTTATAACCCTAGTTTCGGTTTTGAAACCTTGAAGAAATATAAGATATTTGGATAACTAGAGAACACGTTTTCTATAGCTACCAAACTAAAATGAGTTCAAATAATTAGAAGACGGAAATAAACCGCAAAGTGGTAAAGGCAATTACTAGCATGATTACCTAGCAGTTTGTCTTAACCCAATAAACCTACTAAGGTGCTACATACCCTTGTGATATAGTAGACCAATTATGGAGGAAATGCATGCCTATTTTCAAGTTAAAATAGCAATGATGGCTATCCCATCATCTATATGTTAGAACTTGATGCACTTCCTTGAATACCTAAGTACATGTTTACTTGTCAAAGTGACTCACATTAGCAATAATGTGTAGATATTCAAAGAAAGAAAGAAAGTATCCAATCACCACTCACTCTCCACTGGTGACGAAACACATGAAATATTGTCTAATCCAGTGGGAGCTACGTGATTATATTACTGGTGACGAAACACATGTAATGTTGTCTAATCCAGTGGGAGCTGCAAGCTTTATTACCTTGCAAGTTGCCCATCTTATTTCCAGATTGTCTTGAAATAATACGTTACTTTCCACATGTTAAGCATCACAGTTTATATATGAACCATTGCATAAATTTTATAAGATAACTTGTCGCGTTCCTGATGTTGCTTCTTGAAATGTTATCTATAAACTTGTTATGCATGGTTCATTATTAAAACGATAAAGTTCTACATATCTATATTTTGATTTTGACTAAAATCATATGTTATCTTAGACATGGTCATATTGCTCATACAAACAAACGAGCGTAGTGTTGTCTGTATACTCTCATGATGTTGTGCCATGCACAAGTGGGAGAAATCTTAATTGTGTGCAAGGTACAATATAAAACAATATGACTAATGGTTTTTCTTGACTGCAAAGTAAGAAACTAAGATTCTACTAGGACTTCTACACATAAAATGTATGTTGCCCTAATTAGAACAAATATCAAGATAACATGAAAAACTACTTCAACATATTCACTGAATTGTTTAGTAAATATGATTATGTTTTCTTGTAAAGTCATAATCATGAAGTATGAAATTAACTTGAATTTACTATTGAGGCCAAGTGTCGGCGCTCGTAATCACTTTAGTTGAATATGTTTAGGTCTCTTGTAAAGACACAAACATCAATTCCGTCAATTGTTGAAAGACTTATAACGTAAAGTAAGACGTTAATTTGTTATGTCTTCTTGTTAAGACATGTACACTTAGGACGTATAATAAATGTTTATGTTTTCTAGTCAAAACATGCACATGAAGTAAAGTATGCAGTAGGCTAAAATTACTACTGACGCCATCTGGTTTAACTTGGTTGGCAGATATGTAAGCCAAAAGGTATAAGTTCATCTAATGAGTTGTGTGATAGTCTCACAACATCAGTCCTCATGGAATACCACAACTTTATGGTATGTCCATCATGGAAAATCAAACACTATTGATATTGTTAGATCTTTGATGACTTAAAATGTCTTACCTCCAAAGCTATCAAGGTTAGAAATTGAATGTGCCATGTGTATACTCAATATGGTTCCAACCCAGAAGGAATTTAAGACACCATTGTATTATGGCATGGGATGAATCTCATTATGTCTTGATTGAAGTTCTGAATTTGTTAACTACCTAAGAGTAAGTAATTAACAAACTAGAGTCAAGAACTAACGATTTATTTTGGATGTCCCACTTGAAAATAATTTATTGTTGCTCAAGATGCTGAGTGTCTAGAGATTAGTCTCAACACACAAAAGCAAGTGGGAGCACCTTTAGATCTTGAAGATATTCAAGAGCAACCTTCTGAATACACTTGCTAATATCATACTAAGGTTGAACATGCATATGTTAAACCATAGATTGATATCTCTCATTCATAAATCCGTAAGGATACCTCTTGCACCTGAATGATATAGTTTTTTTATATCAATGTTAAGGGATATAAGTTAGAGGATCATAGTGAACCTGCTAACTATAGAGATGCATTATCAGACCTTGAATATGATGAATAGCTCAAAATTATGAATGTTAAGATGCAGTCCTTGAAAGACAATCACTCATGGAGCTTGATTGATCTCTTACCAATCAGTTAGACTGTAAGGTTAAAAATGAGTTTCTTGATGAGAAGACTCAAAAGGACAAACTTGTACACACATTTAATGCACGCGTAGTAAAAGGAGTTTACTCGTACTCAAAGAATTGACTATGACTAAATCTTCCTACCTGCAAACATTAAATGTATAAATATGATTAATTATCATACTTGTTTTCATGTAAATGAAAGATGACAATAGGATATCAAAACACTTTTCTTGTTGATTACCTTTGCGAGGACGATGAGTAATCAAAAGGGTTTATGAATCCATGTAATCTTTATTATGTATACAAGATGAAAGAATCCATGTGTGGATTAGATCATCTTAAGTTAATTATAAAATCATTAATTTGATTTTGATTAATAAGATTACTCCTAAGTACACTGAGAGCAAGTTGGAGCACTGTATTTATTTTATTAAATCTCATATGTCGTTAACATATTAGAAACAATATTCCATCTAAGCTAGACTTTAATCCTTAGCTTGGAATGAAGTTTCTCTTGAGGGATTTATAAAATAAGACATACAACCTTGTTATATATATGTTTATTAGAATAAACATAAGCGGTTATTAAGTCTAAACACAATATGACACGTTATTGAGGGGAGTCTCAATGATCAATCTCACTTGATGAGATTGAACACATGAATGAAACCTTAAGTATAACTGAAGGATTCGTTATGTAAGTCGTATTATGCATTGGACTATTTATATCATTTGCATGAATGCAAGATGAGTTGATAACAACGAATATCTAATTGAAAGTCATTAGATAATTGTTAAACGAACATTATAATGGACCTACAAAGGACCAAAGATATGTTCAAACATTTACGGACATTTGAGGAGCTCTGTTTTGTTTCCATACACTAATGCTTATTCAACAGAGATGATGCTCAACCCTAGTCGTGGTAGGATGTCATCATGAATGATGACATTGCTGACTAGATGTGCTCGACTGAGAAAATTAATGCGTTATACATTAAAAGAATAAGAATACTTTACAGTTTGAGAAACTGTTCAGATGACTGTCTAATATAGGTGTTTTGCTGGCTTCAAACACCCTATCGAATGTATTGTTGCAATACTTGTCTTGTACTTGAATGCACACATACAAAGGACAATCATCATTCAAACCTTTCATGAGTTTTGAAACAAGTATTCTCAAAGTTTACCCAGATGACTACTTGTTGTCTTGTACAACATGATTCGATCATGGTGGGAACATCGGATTCCGACCTATGAGTAGTCTTATGCATATCTGTTTTTAGTATTTGGATAATGGAACTGTAACCAGTCGTATTATATAATGAATTGATATACCTGGTATGATCATATTCATTTATACTACTGTGTTCTATATTTGCATGTTTAATCCATGAATAATTTATTTATTCTAAAATTGTCCATTGCCAGTTGACGATACGGGAGTATCATCAAATTAAGGCAAATGTGAGCGTGTTGGTGATTTATTTGCCAAACTCACATGTTGTTCATTGTGATGAACATTGGATTGACCCAACCTACGAGTTTCACTACATGGATCGTCGTCAATAGTGAATCTCGCAAGTGGTCATGTCTCTTATCCTTAGACTTGAGATGCAAGTAGGTCTTGCATGTGTGGAATTTCATTCCTTGATGTGGTTAAACGCTGTCCTGAATAAGGTAGTTATAAAAGCCATCTTCAGGAGTGATATGAAGCACATGAATGACACGTGCAGTCAAAATAGGATTTGTTCCTCCATATGTTATGGAGTTAGATACTATTGGGCCCCTCGATGAATTGGACAAATGTTTGTATGGCCGTACCCAAATAAGATTAAGATGAATCTTAATTCACTTGGTAATCTTGTTCAATATCTATATTGAGAAACATAATGGTTGAACTATTAGAATGACATTTGACCCATATCTAATGTTCAACATGGTATCTGTAACAAAAGGATGGATGACATATAAACCATTTAAAATGAGACATTTAAGAAACTATTCTCACATATCTCTAGGGGCATTGGCGTGTTGCTAGACGCTAACCTTTTCTTGTATAATTACTTGATTATTATGACGTCGCAAGTGGGAGCTGTTGGAGTATGCTCGTTTCATAATAAATAATTATATGGCTAGACATATGTGAGCCTATGGGGTCACACACTTATACACAGAGATACCATTTTATATATTGTATTTACCGTATTTACACTATATATATGACTACGTAACTTGGGATCGATAACGGGCTACTAATAACTAAGCTAGTACTTAGTTTATTGGATTGGACCAACAAATGGGCAAGCCCATTTAAAGCTCCATAAGGCCGGCCATGGTGAGGAGAACTAGAGAGAAAGATCAAGGGGCTAAGTGTAAGTTTTCCTTGATTACCTCCTAATTGATTTTGTCATTAAGGAGATTAATTAGAAAAACCACTTACCAACTTTCTCTCCCCCTTTCTATACCTATTAGCCACGAAATAACATATACCCATATGAGGGTTTTATGTTTTTGATCTCATCTAACCTTATTCTAATGTAGTTCAAGGCTAGATCGCGTGTTACGGGGTTTAGACTAGCATCGGGTGGTTATCCGTGACGTGTAGTGTGTTTCATTCTTAGAGGGGATCAACATCATTGATCTCTTGGGTTTCTCCATCTCTTATTTTTGATATTGGTGATTGGTAGTGCACACGAGATCACGCTTCAAACGTATAATACTTGTATTCATTTATATGATTGATTATATGGCTATATGGATCCGTTGTTGGTGATGTTTTCCGCTGCGTATATATTATTAATTGTTAATTCATATCATAAATCACCTATAGTTTAGTGGTCGAAACTTTGGTCCAAAGGTTGGGTGCTGGGGCGGTTTTGCGACAGGAAGAAAGAAAAGAAAATGAGTTGGGTTTTTGATTTTTAAAGATTCTAACTAGTTTTTAACACATGATTCAATGATCATAAGTATATTTAACTTATCTCTAATGTGTTCTATAATTTCTTGATTTGATTTAAAATAAAAAAATAAAAAAATTATATAAGGGTGTGTTTGGTTCGCTCGACCAAAAAGAAAAGAAAAAGAAAACTTTAGTTTTTTTTGTTTTTAAATGTTTAAGCTAGTTTTCAAGGCTTGTTATTAAGGTCATATGTGTATTTAAACTATCTCTAACCTATTTTAAAGTCTCTTGATTCATAAAAAAAATATATAAATTAGGGTTTGTTTGGTTTGGTTCGAAAAAGAAAAAGAAAAAGAATTTTAAGTTTTTGACCTAGCTTTCTATTAAGGCTTATGTAGTATTATTTTTAGGAGTATTTAGAGTATATAAAAGGAATGAGAAAGAGTGAGAATACTTACTTTGCTATTGGGTTCGAATAATTGATATATGGGGCGTATGGATTCGGTTTTGAAGTGCTAATGGTTTTCTTCCTTCTAGGCTTTCTCAAGACTCCTTCTTAGACCTATCTTGGGCTGTTTGATCAGTAGTAAGTGAGTGTGGGCTGTTGTAGTGGTGGTTCGATTGATATGGGAAGAAAAGGGGGCGTTTTGTGTTGGTATTTATAGAAAGGAGATGACTTAGGGTTTCTAGAGGGTTTATGTCATCATGTTATGGGTTTAAGGGGACATGAGGATGTGTATTAGTCCTTTGGACGCCACATGGGAGGAGGGGGAAAGGGGTATGGGGTGTTTGATCTTTTAACCATACACTTTACCTACAAAGCTTGACTTTGGTTAAAATTTCAAGGGTCTTACATATGTGGAAGTTTGAGGACTTAGGAGATAATTTGTGGCTTGCAAGATACTTAGGAATTAGTAAAGAAATAATCTAGTTAGCTCTTGGTTGGGTTCGAACTAGGATCTTTAAAATGTAGATCGAATGGAGTTTTAGAGGTGGTACTTTAGGCTATGTTGTGTGGTACCTAGGGTTTATGGAAGTTCTAAATTAGTTTTAGGGTTTAGTTTAAAGATTTGTTAAGTAGAAAATAATTTAAAGTTTACTTAAATATATATATATGTCGAATTATGTAGAAATGGAAAAGAAATTATGTTATGCTTAAAGGAGTTATACCATAAGCTTAGTAGAGTTGTACTAGGGTTTAATAAATAAGAAAAATATATTTTTAATGTTTTCTTAAGTTATATTAATTATATGAAATTTTTATTTAGTTTTAAAATATATAAATGAGATTTTAGGGTTTTATGCATTGAAGGGTTGTACATTGGGTTTAAGGGCTTGTACTAATATTTAGTAAGTCTAATTAATTTATTTTAAATGTTAGTGCATGGATTACTTGTACAATGTGCTTTAAAATAACTATTTTTAAGGTTAATATAGTATTTTTATGAATAATTAGTTTTTATGCATAAATGACTTGTACCTTAGCTTAAAGGACTTGTACATATATATTTTTATAAAAATCATATATATATTATTTAGGGTTTGTAATTTTATTACATGAAATCATAGTTTTTGTGAAATTATGGTTTTTATCGGGAGTTAAAGTGGTTTTAGGATTTTTGTGCTTTAGTGACTATTACTCAAATAAGTTGTATTTTAGTATTTTTAGGGTTTTGTTACTCATATATGTTGTTATAAAATTTTAGGGTTTCATAGAAACTCTATTAGGTAAGAAACGTTTAGTTTATACGTACGTTAACGAATTAACGTAAAGTGGCAGATGAGGTAAAGTTTTATACTTGACATATGAAAATGTTTATATGAATAAACATTAGATAAGTTAAGGTTGAGTTGCGTGTGAGCACGTTTATCAAGGATGTGAGCTACGTCATATTAGATAATGGTTATGATCAGATAATAATAAATAAATAAAAATCTATACGTAGAAAAAGGATAATATTCTTTATTTAGAATATGAGAATAGTTTAATACATAGTGGAATTCTTATAGTGGTTACAACACCGGATGTATCTTACTTGTAGGAGGAAGTGCAAGACGATAAGCAACCTTTCCAACACGCTCCATTATCTCGAATGGCCCATAATACCTCTTGGCCAACTTATTGGAAAGACGCTTGGCCAATGTTACTTGTCGATATGGTTGTAACTTGACAAGCACCATATCTCCTTGATTAAACTCAACATCACGTCGGCTACAGTTGGATTTCATTTCCATGCGATGCTTTGCAACCAACAAATTATGCCAAAGCTATCGTAGTAATTCATCCCGCTCGGTCAACACTTCATCAACAATAGCCACTTTAGACGAACCTGGTGGATATGGAATAATTGATGGTGGTGCTCGACCGTACAAAGCTTGAAAAGGAGACATCTTAATACTACTATGATAGCTAGTATTATAGCAGTATTCAGCCTAGGGTAAAAACCTCACCCACTGTTGAGGACGATCCGACACCATAGCGCGAAGATACTGTTCAATTCCCCGATTGACAACCTCTGTTTGACCGTCTGTCTGCGGGTGGTATGCCGTGCTATGATTCAACTGAGTACCACTAGCATCAAACAAGTGCTTCCAGAATTTACTAACAAAGATTGGATCACGGTCGAACGCAACAGTTTTAGGAAAACCATGATGCTTAACCACCATCTCCATAAACAACTCAGCCACTTTAGAAGCGTTAAAATTAGTGGGTAGTGTTCCAAAGTGGGCAAATTTGGAAAACCGATCCACCACTACAAAAATAACTGTCAACCCTTTGAAATTCGGCAACCCAGTAATAAAATCCATAGAAACATCCTCCCAAACCGCGGTTGGAGTCGGTAGAGGCTGTAGTAATCCTCCCGGTGCCTGCGTCGTATACTTAGTTTGCTGACAGACAAGACATTGCTTGATGTATTCCTCAACCGATTTACGCATGCCCTTCCAATAAAACAAGGCGGATAGTCCCACTAGCATTTTCTTTACGCCACCATGGCCTGCACTAGGCGTATTGTGAAATTCAGAAATCAATGGAATTTTTTGTTTGGACTCCGCACCAATGTAATAGCGATCCCGGTAGATTAACAATCCTTGCTCACGACAAAACCCTACCAATTCCTCCCCTTTATCCATCTTCTAATGTATCTGGAACAACTCTTCCAAAGCTTCATTTTCACCACGCAAGCCGGTCACTAACACCACCAATGGCTGACTCATAGCCATGAATGCCGCGGTTACACTTTCATCTTCTTCGTATATTCGTGAAAGAGCATCAGCCACCTGATTTGACACACCCGGTTTGTACTCGATAATAAAATCGAATCCCATAAGCTTCCTGACATACTTTTGCTGGAGTGGTGTTTGAATAACCTGGAGCATGAGTTCTTTAATACTCTTATGATCCGTTCGAATAATGAAACGGCGCCCAATCAAATATTGTCGCCATTTGTAAACGGCCTCTGCAATAACAAACAATTCTTTCTGATAAGTAGCAGCAATGCGCATGCGAGGTCCCAGCTTATGGCTAAAGAAACTAAGGGGCTGCCCTTTTTTCAATAAAACAGCACCAATGCCATCTGTCGACGCATCAGCCTCCACAATGAACGTCTCATCAAAATTCAGAAGACCCAAAATTGGCGCATGAGATAAGTGATGCTTGAGAGTATCAAAAGCCGCGGCTTCCACCACCCCCCACTTAAACCCATCCTTTTGCAGTAGGCTAGATAATGGCACTGCAATTGACGCATAATCCTTAATAAACCATCAATAATATCCCGCGAGACCTGGGAAACTCCTCACTTGTCGTTGTGTTTTAGGCACGGGCCATTCAACTATTACGGATACTTTCTTGGGATCTATCTCAACCCCACGTCCCGAGATAATGTGTCCTAAGTATTCAAGTGTCGTGGCGCCAAACACGCACTTTGATTGCTTAACATAAAAGTGGTTGTCCTGTAAAATCTGAAACACACATTGCAAATGCCCAAAATGTGCGGTAAGAGTGTCACTATAAACTAATATGTCATCAAAAAACAGAATCACAAATTTACGCAAATATGGAGAGAATAACCAATTCATAGTTGCTTGAAAGGTAGACGGAGCATTGGTGAGCCCAAATGGCGTTACTAGAAACTCATAGTGACCGTCATGTGTACGGAAAGCGGTCTTGTAGACATCCCGTTCACTCACGCGTATTTGATGATACCCCGCTCGTAAGTCAAGTTTGGTAAAGATAACCGCTCCTCCTAACTCATCAAACATCTCATCGGCCGTAGGAATCGGAAATTTATCCTTTACTGTGACCGCATTCAATGCTCGGTAATCCACACAAAAACGGTAACTACCATCCTTTTTTTTTCACTAACAATACAGGCGACGAAAAGGGGCTATGACTAAAACGAATGATTCCGTGATTCAGCATGTTACTAACCAACTTTTTCATTTCACCTTTTTGGTAATGAGGATAACGATAAGGTCTAACGTTCATTGGTTTAGTACCAGGATATAAATGAATATGGCGATCAATAAGACGATGCGGAGGTAAAGCAGTGGGTACCTGAAAGAGTGACTCAAAACGCACCAAAAGCCGTTTGATCTCAGGATTTGTTGCTGCTTCCGCCACCTGTGCACTCTCGTCCCCTTCATCCTGTACCGTAACGCTATGTAGTTCGTATACCCCATAAATCTCGTCTGTGTCCAACAACGCCTGCATATGATGTAAACTGATATATTTCATGCGGAACGATGCGTCCCCTTGTAATGTGTACGTCGTACCAGCAAGTGTGAATTCCATTGATTGTTGGACATAATCGTGAGTTACTTTACCCAACTTTTGTAACCATTGTATTCCTAACACAACGTCTG
Source organism: Artemisia tridentata subsp. tridentata (assembly GCA_021014915.2). Lineage (NCBI taxonomy): Eukaryota > Viridiplantae > Streptophyta > Magnoliopsida > Asterales > Asteraceae > Artemisia > Artemisia tridentata. The sequence goes on along the minus strand of CP139505.1, from coordinate 283,519,047 downwards.
GTCCCTTCATAGGAAGTACATACAAATCAAACTCCATCGAGAACCCTTGCAGCTGGATCATGACTTTAGAGCAAATGTGTTCACACAATAACGTCTCCCCACTCCTGATGTAAACATTAAAAGGTTTGGTTGTTGTAAAGGGTACTTTCATTCGTTCGGCTACGCCTGGTTAAACAAAGTTATGGGACTCCCATTGTCAATAAGCACATGAACATTGCCGGTATTAATCGTGCCCCAAAGTTGAAAGGATCGAGGACTCCTGTGCCCAACTAATGAATTTAGAATGGAGATATCTCCACTCTCCACAGCCTCATCGTTTTCTCCTGGTGTCACCTGATCCGCGACATCCTCTTCATCCGCCATAAGTAACAAGAATTTTCCCGGACCAGGACACTTATGACCGCGCACCCATTTGTTATCACAGTTAAAACATAAACTTTTACTCATACGCTCCTGTCGTTTAGCGGGTGAGATCCACTTAATCGGAAGTGGTGTTGGTCCAGAAGCAACCCCAACAGAAGAAGGTATCGGTAATAGAGGCAGCTTAGGGTGCTCAACCCGTGGCGCCCCAAAACGAGAAGTCGACATGGAGTGGGTTTGGGAAACACTGGTAACAGCCAACCCACTGGAAGTCGCTTTTATTTCTTGATCATCCAAACGTGCCTCAGTAACACGTGCCAAAGAGAATGCATCGCCAAGAGTTGTTGGTTTGGAGACCAACAATTCTCGTTGTAACGTAGGTTTAAGCCCAAATATATAAAAAGAAATCAGTAATCCTTCGTTTATACTTGTGACACGGTTCATTAATTTTTCAAACTCGGCTTGATATTGTGCAACCGTTCCTGTTTGCAATAGCTTTGAAAGCGCCCCTTGAGGATCTTCGTACTTGCAAGGTCCAAAACGGTTCCGCACACTCTCCAAAAACGCATCCCACCCTGTGATTAAATTGTTACGCGTCATCCAACGGAACCACTCCGCTGCGTCTCCCTCGAGATTAAAACCCACCACACGGAGTCGCTGCTCCACCGATGTGTTTAAAAGTGAAAAGTATTTAGTGATGGAGAAGATCCAACTATCGGGATCAGCCCCCAAAAATTTTGGCACGCCCAGCCTCGTGGAACGAGGCAGTTGGAGAGCAAGAGCGTCCCCTCCAGAACGTCCCTGCTAAATTAGAGCCTTCGTGGCTTGCAACTCCAATTGTAAAGCCGCCAATTGTGCTTGAAGTGCATCAGCCTGACGTTGATTAGCTGTGGCTTGATCTTTCAGCAACAATCGAATTTTGTCATCGTTCATGATGAAAGCACCAGTTGATAAAACTCGGTTAGGCTATATCGATAGATTGCACTACTTTTAGCGAGTGCTAAGCTCCTTAAGAATTAGGGTTAAGAGAAGAGGTTGTTTTGACAGAAAACTTATATCTTTATTCATGAATGATTTGGTATATTTATACCAAATACAAGACAACTTGTAGTCCAAGACAATACAAATATAACGACACTTTCCTAATAAAACTCAAACATAATAAGTAAATAAAGATAGTAGTTTACTGTATGACATAATCTTTATGCCATACAGGCTTGGACTTGGCTCTCTTGGGTCATGGCTTTGCAATGGCCTTTGGCCTTAGCGTATCAGTATTTGTTCACATATTGGAGTTCATGAGCTCATTTTCTTTCTTTTTTTTGTGTTTTATAGGTCTGTGTAATCATTTTTTTGCTGTAGTTTGATGCTTTTTTACTGTAGTTTGATATATTTGTTGCCAAGTTGATGTTTTTATGACTAGTTGAAACGATTTTTTTCCTTACTTTGTAAGGATAAGATTGTCAGTAGTGTTAATTTGATTTGATTTGATCATTTTTGTTGGGGAAGAAGGAAGGTAATGCTGTTAGATACATAATATATAACAGGTTCACAATCTGTTAAGTTCCACTTAAAGTTTTCAGGTATTATTCATTTCTTCATATTTATGATTTACTGTATGTGCATTTGTCTCTTTATGTTAGTTGTTGATGATTAGGTGTACTCATGTATAATCTTGAGCCAAACATCAGTTTCAATTATCACAAGTTGTTAAGTTCCACTTAGTGTTCTACCTTTAATTTCATCAGTGAGTTTCATTGGTGCAATGTCACCAGCCATCTTTTTCTCTAAACTTATTCCTACACCATAGTCTCTCTGGTTAATACCTGATGTTGATAACTGATCATGAACCCCTGTGACTCCTTCCTTATAAGTTTCAGTCACCTTACTCCTTGCAGGTTAAGAGTCTTGCAACTCTTTGACTGTTGACTGAGCCATTTTCCACCTCAACTGGTCCCTGCTCCATACAGTTATCAGGCTGGTCAAAACATTTGAAATCATTCTGGTCTTCATCTATATCCTTGAGCTTATGATCTCTGACTTTATCTCTTTCCTCAGGGACTTCATCAATAACCAATTAATTAGTTAGTCAAGTCATCTGCTATTTCAACAACTTCCTGTTCAACTTCTGAATTCAGCGGCTTCTCATTAGTTGTCTTATGTGCACATGTATTTTGTTATATGAGTTGATCATTAGTACATGACTATACACAGCAGAGCATCAATTAGACGAGTCAGGGGTAAGTTTCACTTCGAATGCCAAAGTCTAGTGTCTGTTTCTTTACAAGTATTTCACTCCATTTCCATTGTCTTTGACTTTCAAAAAGTAATTTGGCCGATGACTTTCAAAAAGTAATTTTTTTCCTGTATGAACTTGAATGCAACCTTGATGTAGGATATATGTATGTTTTATACTAATCCAGGAATTCAGCATACTTGATGTGTTATTTTTATGCTCAGAAACTCTGTTACTTTTTTTTGTTTAGACTTAAGATTGATACAGTTTCCAAGATGTTAAGACTTAAGACTGAGTTAATTTGATACTAATTATATTTTTGTTGCATTTGATACAGTTTCCAAGATGTTCAAATCTAAAATACAATGCAGCAACATAAAAGAAAACAGAGTCAAAAGAGTCGACCAACATCAGCCTTTCAAGAAACTGCTCGACCTTCATTTCCCACACATATGCAAACTGCTGGTCAAGCAATTGACAACACCAATCACCCATCATCAGCCTTTCAAGCAACTGATCGACCTTCCTTTCCCACAGATATGCAAACTGCTGGTCAAGCAATTGACAACACCAATCACCCATCATCAGCCTTTCAAGCAACTGCTCGACCTTCATTTCCCACACATATGTAAACTGCTAGTCAAGCAATTGACAGCATGTTAGGAACATGTTTTAAATATTTACAAGTCTTGTTCATTTATAATGTTGCAAGTTCAATAGGATTATATTGTTTGTAATTATGGACCGGTCCATTAGTAATCCATGGACCGGTCACAATAGATAGTTCATGTTAGTAACATGCATGGGAATATTCCTAGAATGATTCCCTCCCATTGCCTATAAATACAAGGCATGGGGTACACTCTTATAGTCGGTTTTTCATGCATTGTGCGGAAGCTATGGTCGTGTAACGTTTGATCTAATTGAAAAGCCTACCATTCTTATTCTTCTCTTCTTAGTTCTCTTCTCTAGTTTAGCTTATTAGCTTATTGGTTATTTTCATACGTAGCTTATTAATATAGATAGTAGTACGAGTTCTTATTGTCTTAACGTGTGTGTGTTTGAGATCTAAACGTGACCTACAAGTGGTGTCATACGCCAAGGGATTATTAGGATAGTGTGTTTGAGTCGTTAGTATTATTGATTACGTTGATTTTCTAGATCTAGTAAGGTTTTTGTTCAAATCTTTACGTTAAAATCTTATTTGCGTTGAAGAATCACTTTGAGCTCGTTAAACTTTCACAAATCTTTGTCAAATTTCAATTTCTAATCGTTAACAAGATTAATCTTCATTGAATCTATTGGTTATTAATCGTTTAAAGTCAAAAACAATCGTGATTTTTGGTTATTTGAACGATTTGGTATAATCCGTATATTTAGCAATTGGAAAACGTTGATGAAAAGTGCTACTTTGGTTTTTTTGAGTGAACTTCGACAAAAAGGGGTTTTATCGCAGTTGGCAATCAAGAAAGATTAGGGTTTCATTGCAGTTGCAAGTTAACTAAGGGTTCTATCGCAGTTGGCAATCAAGATAGATTAGGGTTTCATCGCATTTGGGAGATCTTCGATTATCGCATTTGGGACTCAGTATTGTACTTTCTTGTATTAGAAAGATTACATACTTCGACTTGGTTGCTTCTCTTCTCTTGTATTAGAGATTGAGAATTTATCGAAATTGGACTTGTGATAAAATTATCGCAGTTGCTATAAATTATCGCAGTTTGAATTCTTATCTTATCGCAGTTGATATTTTATCGCTCTTTAAGATAATATTTCCAAATTGTAATTGTTTATCGCACTTCATAGTTTTATTGCATTTTCTACTTTCGTTATCGCTATTGAAGGATATCTCATTTGGTGAATTGACCTTATCGCACTTGGTGAACTTGTTCTATCGCATTTGGTGAATTGACCTTATCGCAATTGGTGAACAGTATCTATCGCATTTGAACAGAATCTTTTGGATTTTCAATACCAACTTTCCATAACTCATCAACACATATCTTAATTATCTTCAAGATCCAGATATGTCTCAACCACCTCACTTCAACTACTACTATCAGCTACAGCAACATCCACAACAACAGCAATATCATCCTCAGTATCAACAACAACAAGCATTCGTCCAACAACATCAATTTCTCTCTCCACCACAAGTATCCCCACAACAAATCATGCAACAGAATCAACAACTGCAGAACTATTCATCCTACTCCAGAGAACCTCATTGGTTTAACAAGATGTGTGAAGCAATCAGTAGTCAGCAATCACGTCATGAAGCTGGAAGTCAAGAAACTCCACCAATGCTAACTCCGGGTAACTACGTACAGTGGGCTAGTAGATTCCTCAGATTCGTTGAACTCAAAAAACCCCATGGTCAATATCTCAAGAAGGTCATTGAAGAAGGACCCTATCCTATTCCAGCTACTGTGGTTTCAGCAACTCCAGAGAGAGAAGAAACATCCACACCCATTCCGGTTGCCAACTACACAACTGAGCAAACATTACAGCAAGAGGCAAACCAATTGGCTATGTCTTTCATACTTCAAGGAATTCCCAATCCTATCTACCGAAGTATTGATGCTCAAAAGACAGCCAAAGATATGTGGGAACATGTTCATCTCCTCATGGAAGGAACAGAATTGAACCAAGAAGATCTTGAGTCCAAGTTATATATGGAGTACACTCACTTCATCATGGAACCAGGGGAGACTATTGAATCTTACTACCACCGTTTCACTAACATTATCAACGATCTTGATCGTCATGATATAAAGTTACCAAAGATTGCTGTCAACTCTAAATTCCTTGGATGTCTTGGTCCTGAATGGCAAAAATATGCAACTTTTGTGAGACAAACAAAGAAAATTGGTGATGTCAAATATGGACTCATGTATGATTACCTCAGACAACATCAATCAGAAGTGGATAAAGAAATTGCAACACGAGGAGGCTTCACACCAGCACCAACACCAAACTCACTTGCTCTTGTTGCTCAATCTAACTTCTCTTTACCACAACAGGAATTTGGCAACTCATCTTTTCAACCAAGCATTCCACCCCAACCTCATAATCAAATCATTTCCTATGAAGCACCTCAACAATACTCTGACAACCAGATGGTTCCTTACAACAACACCGATTCAGTGATGTACTCCAATACAGACTATGATGAAGAAGAGGATGCTTTCAATTCTCTTAATGAAGCATTTGGATTGATTGCTAAAGCATTTGGCAGATTCACCAAATCCAACAACCGTCTTCGTTCATCTTCAAATACCAGAAATCAGGCTGTTGTTAATGATGGCAGAATAGAAGTTCAAAACTGGTCTTCAGGCAGATATGGTTCGGGAAATCGTGGATATGGTAATCAAAGGGTTCAGTCAGGAGGAAATAGGTACAATACTGCAGGGGCAAACAGAAACAGCATGGGGAATGTTCAGAGAGGAAATTCGAATGTTGGAAATGGTCAGAAAGGCATTGCTAATACGTCTATCACATGCTATAATTGTGGGGGGAACGGTCATATGGCTAATGCTTGTCCGAAGCCGAGAACAATGGGCAGTCAGTATCACAAAGAGGCTCTTATGATGGCACTCAAAGATGAAAGAGCTGCTGGGATGATGACTCAGAATGATCAAAGTTTTATGGCAACTGTGGAATCAGATGATGAGATGGAAGACCTTGAGGCAAACGCTGCAGTCATGCTTATGGCTAACATGCATGAAATGAATATGTCCGAGTCAGGCCCAGTATATGATACTGATGATCTTTCTCAGGTACCCGATTCTACATGTCTTATTCATGAAATTGCTTCACCTTCTGTATCTTCATCTACAAACGAAATTTTTGTTCAAAATGAGTTATTTTCATCACCATCCGATGATCAAGTTAACACGGTTGTATCATTTGATGATGATAAAACAGTTGTTTCCTTTGATGATCTCATCGATGATGCTAATTGTGATCATATTGAACAAAAAGATCAGTTGGATGATCAAGATTCGGACTTACAGGCCTTGTTATTGACCACCCAGTCACAAATAGAAAAATGCAATGACATAAATCAGAAGCTCAAAGAGAAAATTGCAGTGTTAACAAAGGATAATGAGTGTTATAAATTACAACTTTCCGGATATCTAAAACAAGATAAACGTGAAAAAGGTTTTGAAACGGCTTTCCAACAAGAGTATGTAAAAGTTCAAAATTTAGAAAGTCAAGTTCGTGAGCTAACCATTGCCAAAGCTGAGCTTTTCTCTCAGAAAGAGAAGGATCAACTTGAGTTTAAAATTCGAATTGATGCTTTAAATTCTGAATTGTTGAAAACTCAATCTGAGCTTTCTACATCTCAGAAGGATCTTCTTGAAGAAAAGAAAGCCACTCGGAAATGTGTTGACTCCTATCTTGATCAAATTCTGGATTTGGAAACCAAACTCAAAGATTTTCAAAACATTGTGTATAAAACGGGTAACTCTGTAACACAAATTCAGAAAAATATTGTAAAACCAAGTCCTAAAGGAGTGAGTTTTGCACTTGGCAGTGATACACCCCGAAAATTACACATAGCACTCAAAGAGAATCCTAAGTTATACAATGCAACATTTCTGTTAGATGATTCCTTTCAACGTGTTGTTATGTATTCTGTTGATGAAGAAACTGATTTTCTTGAAAACAAGATTGAGGGTCGATCAAAGTCACAAACAAAGTTTTCAAACGTACACTATGATTATAATGCACGACCTCATTTGAGCAAATCATTTGTTCCTCCTAAGGATCATCCAGAACAAACGTTAACATACACAAACATAAGTGCTCCCTCGTCTATAACTTCTGATCCTACGCCTGGTGTACAATTTAAAGATTGTTTGACAGAGGATCTTGTTGATCCACAAATGCCTAAAGAATGTCGGGTTCTTCGATATTTTCAGACATTTATGGATGACATTTCTCGTTTGGAGAATGAAATTGAGTTCAGTTCTCAAATTCCTATCTCGTCTTTTCTTTCTCCTGTTCAGAAAGAAAAGAAGGAGATTCTTCAAAAGAAAATTCTTCCTCATGTCAGAAATCTGAAAAAGGGTGCAACAAGATGGGAAGAGGAGTTATATACGGAACTAGCATCTATGAAATCCATTTTCAAAGCTAAAGATGACAAGGTTCAACGTCAAAAAATTCAAAAGAAATTTTTAGCAAAAGAAAATGATCGACTCTTGGAAAAAGTCTTGTGTTATGACGTGGTCTCTGTGATTATGAATTCGCTCTATGAATCTGGTAATGCTTTACTTGTGAATGATCATGCTGTGGATATTAAAATGTTGCATATGGAGATTGATAATCTGATACATGAGAATGAGAATCTTCGACAAATCAATGGTGATGTGGAAAACAAAGCTTTTAATCTTCAAAAAAGTTTGGACTGGTGTCAAAACCGAAGTCTTGAATTTGAACTCAAATTTCAAAATCTCATGGGATCTCTATCATTTCAAAACAGTCATGAACAAATCAAAGAAACAAAGGCTTTCTTAAAAGTTAAACTGTTTCAAAATGAAAAAGACCTGGATAAAGTTATTCAAAACAGAAATGACACAATCTACCTAAACAGGAAATTAGATTCACAAAATCAAGAGTTCCAACACATCATTATTGATTTGAAGAAGAAGATCAGAGTTTTAGACAAGAGCAAAACAAACATTCATAAGATTACTCCAGGAATGTATGTAGTGGACAAAGAACATACCCAAGCATCTGACACAACCACTGATTCAGCTATTTGTACTTCCACAGGACTAGAAACCACCTCTAAGATCAACCATTCCAAGACTCACAAGAAACAGAGGAAGAATAGAGTCAAGAAATCTAGGAAAGGAGTATCTAAGTCTGAAGAAGTCCAAGAAAGTAGTTTGAATAAGACAAATGTAACATCAGAAATAGAATTGCACTTATCTGAGTCTAGTTCTAAGCATGATGTAACAGATGATAACTCTTTAAATATTAATGAAGATGTTTTGGTTGATGCTACTTGTGTTTTTTGTCGTCATAGCATACTATCTGGTGATCATACAAAATGTGTTGCTAAAACCTTGCTGACTAAGAGAAAGAAACGAACTAGTGGCGCTTCCTCTAGGCTTAAAACCATTGCGAAATCCATTTTAGGAATGCCCCCACTAGATGTTTCTGAGGAGAAAATAGAAAAGCCCCAATCCAAGACCAAAAAGTCACCTAGTGCATACCTTAGGAAAAAGGCAGAGACTAGTTGGACCTGGCAACGCTGGTTACAGAACACTTTTGATTTTAAATGGTTACCTAAAATACTAACCTCTTGTGTCACTAACCCAGCGGATCCAACCGTTATCAATTCTCCACCTGTTTCCGATGTTTGTGATGCAGGTGATTCAAATCGTCCTTTGGATTGTTGATAGCGGGTGCTCCCGACATATGACCGGCAATCTCAAACTTCTTCAGAACTTTGTTGCAAAGTTTATCGGAACGGTCAGATTCGAGAATGATCACTTCGCTGCAATTATGGGCTATGGGGATTATATTAATGGGAACATCGAAATCAGCCGTGTGTATTATGTTGAAGGTCTCGGTCATAATTTGTTCTCCGTGGGACAATTCTGCGATGGAGACTTGGAAGTAGCATTCAGGGAGAAAACATGCTTTATTCGTGATCTTCAAGGGAACGACCTTATGAAAGGGAAACGCGGAACAAGTCTGTATTCTATCTCCTTTGACGGCATGACAGCTTCTTCTCCTATTTGTTTACTCTCCAAGGCTCATCCCACGAAAGCTTGGTTATGGCACAAAAGATTGTCTCATCTCAATTTTAAAACCATGACTGATCTTGCCAAGAAGAAATTAGTTGACGGTCTACCAAAGTTCAGATATGCCAAGGATCACTTGTGTTCTGCTTGTGAACAAGGGAAAAGTCATCGTGCCCATTTTCCTCCCAAAACAGAACACAGCACAGACCATGTCCTACAACTGCTTCATATGGATTTGTGTGGTCCGATGCGCGTTCAGAGTATTAATGGGAAAAAGTATATTCTGGTAATAGTAGATGATTACTCCAGATGGACTTGGGTCTATTTTCTTCGGACTAAAGATCAAGTTCCTTCTATCCTCATCACGTTTCTCACCAAGATTCAAGTTCAAGTCCGTAACACCGTCCGAATCATTAGAACAGACAATGGAACTGAATTTAAGAATCAAATCATTCGGGATTTCACAGAGAAACATGGGATTGTTCATCAGACTTCTATAGCTCGCACTCCGGAACAAAATGGTGTAGTTGAAAGACGAAACCGGACGCTCGTGGAAGCAGCTCGAACTATGTTGATCAATGCTCAATTACCGGATTATCTTTGGGCTGAAGCTGTCAACACTGCTTGTTATACTCAGAACCGTGCAATGATCACCAAAAGACACACCAAAACACCATATGAGATTATACAAGGAAGAAAACCAAACATCCACCATTTTCACGTCTTTGGAGCTTTGTGTTATCCGAAGAATGATAAGGATGATCTTGGTAAACTTAAGGCTAAAGCAGATATTGGGATCTTTGTTGGGTACTGTGAGAACTCCAAGGGATATCGTATTTGGAATCGTCGGACTGGGGATATTCAAGAAACCATACACGCTAATTTTGATGAACTCACCGAAATGGCTTCTGAGCAAGACCGCTTGGAACCCGTAAACAACCGTCTTAACTTCCCTGAATCTTCGACTGCACCCCTACCTTTCAACAGGAAGGATCTGGAAGATTTGTTTGCACCAATGTTTGATGACGTTCATGTTACTAGTGCATCAGATGCCTCCACCAGTTCCGCTGCTCAACAACTTCCATATCAAGCACCTGATCCATCAGCATCTACATCTACAGTAGTTGTTGATGATGCACCACAACCTGAATCATCATCATCAATGGAGAAAACACCTCAACCTGCAGTTGACGATTCATCCCCCACTTCTAATCCAGTTTCCACACCATCAGATTATGACGGGAACGCATTCTTCAATCCATTTGCTCCACCACCAACCATTCCAGAATCAGGAGAATCCTCCTCGAGCAATATGGACCCGTCAGATCATCATAACAACATTCAACATTTTCCATCCACCCACAAATGGACAAGAGATCATCCTTTGGTAAACATAATTGGCAATCCTAACAATCCAGTCCTCACAAGACAAAAACTTCATACAGACAGTGAACATTGCATGTATGCACTCACTGTTTGTCAATCTGAACCTAAAAACATCAAAGAAGCCCTTACCTACGACAATTGGATTGAATCCATGCAAGAGGAGTTGGAACAATTCAAACGTCTGGAAGTTTGGGAATTAGTTGAGAGACCAGATGGAGTTTATGTGGTTGGATTGAAATGGATTTGGAAAAACAAGCTAGGTGCAGATGGTACAGTGATTCGTAACAAGACCCGACTGGTAGCAAAAGGATACAGCCAAGAAGAGGGTATTGACTTCGAAGAATCATTTGCTCCAGTAGCTCGGATAGAGGCAGTTAGAATGTTTCTGGCATACGCAGCCCACAAGAATATCACAGTATATCAGATGGATGTGAAGACGGCATTTCTCAATGGTCAACTCCGAGAAGAGGTGTACGTGTCACAACCAGAAGGCTTCGTGGATCCAGATCATCCTAACCATGTATATCGGCTTAAGAAAGCCCTTTACGGCCTTAAACAAGCCCCGAGGGCATGGTACGATAAACTGTCCACATTTCTCCTTGCTAATCATTTTACCATTGGAACTGTTGACCCGACTTTATTTATACAAACACACGGGGACGACATTCTCATCGTACAAATTTACGTGGATGATATTATTTTTGGTTCAACCAATAAAAAATATTCAAACGCTTTTTCTAAACTAATGAAACAAAACTTTGAGATGTCTATGATGGGTGAACTTTCTTTCTTTTTAGGTTTACAAGTTCATCAATCACCCCGTGGTATATTTCTAAGTCAGTCAAAATATGCTCAGGAAATCCTGAAGAAGCATGGTATGACCAGCTGTGACACCTACAATACCCCAATGTCCTCCTCATCCCCGAAGCTAGATGCTGACATTCATGGGACACTCATTGATCCTACGAAGTATCGTAGTATCATTGGCTCGATCATGTATCTCACAGCTAGCAGACCGGATGTTGTCTTTGCCACTTATCTTTGCTCCCGATATCAGTCTCGACCGACTGAACGGCATTTGTCAGCCGTTAAAAGAATCCTTAGATACATAAAGGGAACCATTAATTTGGGGATCTGGTATCCAAAGGATTCTGGGTTTGAACTTGTTGCATTTTCAGACGCTGACCATGCAGGATGCTTAGACACACGCAAGAGTACATCAGGGGGAGTTCAATTCTTGGGTGACAAGCTCGTATCTTGGCAATCAAAGAAACAAGACTGCACCTCACTGTCTTCAACAGAATCTGAGTATGTAGCCATGTCTGCTTGTTGTGCTCAAGTCATCTGGATGAGATCACAACTAATGGACTACAGTTACACAATCAACAAGATTCCGATGTATTGCGACTCCAAGAGTGCCATTTCCATTTCATGCAACACTGTCCAGCATTCAAAATCCAAGCATATTGATCTCCGGTACCATTTCATCAAGGAACATGTGGAAAAGGGTACTGTTGAATTATACTTTGTGGGAACTGAACACCAACTGGCAGATCTGTTCACAAAAGCCTTGCCTCATGCAAGATTTGTGGATCTAGTTCACCGGATTGGTATGAGATGTTTGACGCCAAACGATTTGGAAAAGTTTCTTAAAAATAAATAACCAAGTCAAACATTTCCAAAACTATCTTTGTAAATAAATATTTAAAAAAAAAAATAAATAAAAAAAAAAATAAAAAAAAATGCAAGTACAATTCCTTCTTCAACACTTTGTTCATTTTTTAATTTTTGAACACGTGTTGAGGGGGAGACATAATTTTTTCCAAAATCTTAAAATTGTACTTGCATATTTTCAGAAAAAGTTGTTTCACAAGTTTTTGGTGATAAGATGTTAAAATAAAAAAAATTGTGTGCCTTAAATGTCATAAATGAGACTTAGTGATTAGATTGATGGTGGTTTAGAACTAGAATTTCAAAGTTTCTAAGGTTAAGGGACTATATGTGTAATAATTGCAAAGAAGAATGGTAGATATTTAAGTTGGAAAATTTAATATACCGCAGTTATTACACTGCCACTCTTCACCAACCGTAGTTAATACTACCCACCCACCATCATCAACGGTTCACATTGATTCTGCCAATCCGAACAAGATATTTGATTTTTGTGAGTGCTATTATGCTTATATTGTTATTATAAAACATGGTTTTGAACGGTTTCATGATCTAACGGCTAGAACATTCAAAATTGAGAAAGTTAGTTCTAGGGTTTGCGTTAAGATTAGGGATTTTGATCAAGAGGTTTTTTTTAGTTGAAAATGATTGCACAATAATACTTTTACAATGTTAGAGAACCTATATTGCATGCTTAATCATACCCAGAAACCACAAATTAATCGAATTGAATTTTAGGGTTTAAAGCAACGATTTGGGGAAAACCTTGTGAATGCATTATTGTGTAATGTGTTTACTGAAAAGTTGTTGTCTGATGTTTAATTGATTATTGCCATGCTTGGATCATACCCAGAAACACTTTAAGTGATTTAATTAGGTTTTAGGGTTTAAGAAGAACATGAACACTAGCAGATTTGATTCTTGAAAATTTGTGGTTCGTTAATGTTATAACTTAGTCCAAATGCTCATAATAGTCATCTAAGTTGATTGTGAATATCTGTGGACACATAACATAAGTTATAATGAATCACGATAAAGAATTTGAGTGTTTGTTCATCGTAATAAATCTATCGCAGTTGAGAAAAGTGTTCGTAAACTCTTGTATTAGAGTTTATCGAAGTTGGCCAAAATTATCGCAGTTGTGGTAGTTATCGCAGTTGTGATAGTTATCGCAGTTAAGATAATTATCGCAGTTGAGATTTTTATCTTGATTGATTTAATTACCTTGATTGATATAATTATCGCAGTTGAATGATTATCGCAGTTGGATAATTATCGCAGTTGGGATGTTTATCGCAGTTGGGATGATTATCGCAGATGGGATGATTATCGCAGTTGGATAAATATCGCAGTTGGATTTGTTATCTTGATTGGATATTTATCGCAGTTGTTATAGTTATCGCATTTGTTATAGTTATCGCAGTTGTCTTTGATTATCGCAGTTGTGATCTGATGTAGAATTTAATCAATTTCCTTAGGTATATTTTTATATACTTATTGAAATTTATCAAATTTTATTGAATTTGGCTAATTCTTGATAAATTCTTTGACCAAGCATGTATCAACTAATCATCAATACAATAGGGTGCCATGTGTTGTTCTTTAAACTAACAATTTTCTAACAAACATGCATTCTGTATACTTGTATATGATTGTTGATTCAGATACACATCAATGGCATCTTCCCAACAACAACCACTTCCTGCTCTTACCAAAGAAGAAGTCTTTCCTCGTGGGTATACTCTGGAAATAGGGAAGAACAATTCACGGGTAGAATTGGACAAGATCAAATGTTCTGATCCAAGTTGTCAGATTGCTATAGAGATTCTCAAAGCTCACAAATGCAGGGATATTCTTGACAGCTCAGACACCATTCCAGAGCTATATATTCATCAATTCTGGGATACCTTCACTAAGAGCAATGATGACAAGTACTTTACTTGCACACTGGATCGGAAGCAAATCAGAGTTACACCTGCTACTCTCAGAAAAGCCTTGAAACTTCCAGAGGCACCTGAAGCTGCTGCCCGATTCCACCCAACACCTTCAGAGTCTGAGGTCATGCAATTCCTGGAAGATATTGGTTATGATGTTCAGCCTGATACACCACTAACCACAATCTCCAAGGTTAATGCCAGATACATTCCTCAACCCTGGAGGACTATCTTCTTCATCGTAACACATTCGATATCTGGAAGAGATAGTGGGTTCGAGCATCCTAGACTGGCTCATCTTCAAGTCTTGTGGGGATTTCTAAACGAAGAACCCATTGACTTTGCTGCTCTTATTTGGGATGATATAATGTACTTACAGCGTAAAATGTTCAAGAAAATCCCATTTGTTCGATTCACCAAAGTTCTTATCAGCTATTTACTTGATCAACATGAAGACCTTGATAAACGTCCTACAGATCAAGAAGTTCATGAATATAGCATGGATAAAACATTGGGCAAAGTTTATTTCCCAAAGGAGAGTACACGAAAGCAAGGTGCAAGGTTGCCAGAATTTTTGATACCAGATGAGGTTAGAGAAACAAAAGCATATCATGATTATGATCTAGCATATCGTAAACGTCGTGTAGGTCTTGCCAAGATGGTTGAAGAACCTAGATCTTCCAAGACTCGTTCTAAAGGTAAGACAAAGACAGGAAGTACCTCAAGTGTCTCTAAACCAAAAGAAAAACATCCAAGATCAACATTCATCAAGAGGAGAGTACCCAGCAAACCACAGCCAAAACCAGAACCATATAAAATCATTGATGAAGACACAGAATCTAACTCTGAATCATCTGAATCTGAAGAAGAACACGTCTTTATGACGGAGGCAGAAGTTGAACTTCACAATCAGATCTCTCATGAGAATGCACAAAAACAAAGTCTCAAATCATTAAGAGCAGATGAAGAGCGTAGAGCAAAGAAAGTATTGGAACAACAGAGGGAGTATGAAAGAACACATGGGGTTGGAGGATCACAAAATGTTCCTAAAGCAGTTTTGACCCAAGACAATCCGGTTAATCAACCCGGAGGGTCTAGAGCTGAATCAACAAAGGTCTCTTCACAGCAAACAAGTTCGGTTAATCAACCCGACTTGGGAGCACCATCTCAGGAGGATAAGGAAAAAGATCAGGATAGCAACATTGTTTTCTCTGACAAGGATATTTCTGATTCTATGTTTAATGACAATCCCGAGGAACAAACACGCAATGATGATAATGAAGATTGGAACCTAGAAGAAGAAGAAGATATTCTGGGAGATCAAACGATTAAAGCAGCCAAAGATCTTGAAGAGCAGAAAAGACAAGAGGAAGAAAGGAAACGTAAGGAGGATGATCAAGCTAACCGGGAAGCCGAAAGCTACATTCGTTCTCACACTCCAACACCTCCTCGTTCTCCTCCAAAGGACACAGCCAAATCTGCACTGACAATGGTTGTTTATAACTCACAACAGCAGCAAGAACAACCACCAGTTCAACCCTCGTCTGCTTCTTCACCCAAGACTCCTCCTGAATCACCACCGAAGAATCCAACACCTCCACCCTCACCTCATAAGGAATCAACTACCCAATCTGATGAACCAATCCCTTCTCTAACTCCATCATCTTCGCGGTCTTCATCACAAAAATCTAAATCAAAAGCAACGGTTTCTGAAGATATTCGTAAGGCCTTCAAAGGAAAGAGCAAGAGAAGAATCGTCCATGTTACGAAAGTTGAGGTTGTGACTCCTGCAGCAAAGAAACTGAAAAAGGCGGTAAAGAGAGCACAAGCACAACGAGACAACCAAGCTACAATTAAATTGGCTGAAATGGAAGAATTAGTCAAAAAGTTGTCTCAACAGATGGAAGAAATGCAGGAAAGCAAGAAGCAAATCGATGAATTCCTTGGTTTCAACGTCAAAGATCATATGACACGCAAGGCAAAGAAATTTGTTAAGCAATTTCTTCCTGATCTTCAACAAAACATCAATAATCATATTGATTCACAATTGGACGAAAAGATCAAAGAAGCTGTCTCTTCTTCTTCGCACACCAAACCACTTCCTGAACTCTCCACTGAGTACATCGAGCTTGTGCTTCTTGACCGACTATTTGAAATCACCTCTCCTTCTCCAAAAGAAGTTAACCTGATTGCGGCTCTTCAAGCACATATTGAGAAGAAGTCCTGCAAAGAAACTACTGACAAAGGAAAACGGATTCGAGAAGATGATGAGGATGATCAGGACCCTAAACCCGCACAAAAGAAACACAAAGGCGGGTCAGGGATTCATATACAGGAGCCAACTGAACATAAACCATCATCTCAACCTCCCAAACATCAATCCTCTGGTCCAACTGAAACCGAGCATCACAATGAACAACTCACAAATGAAGATATGGAATTCCAGCCACACGATGATCAACCTCATTCACCATCACCATCACCGTCACCTAAGTCAAAGCCATCCAAGTCCAAGCCTTCACACAGCAGAAAGTCATCTACCGGACCAACGGTTGTCTCATGGCTGGATAATGATACGGATGTGCTAGGAAATGAATGGTTCGATCATCTTGCAAGCGCTCAAGTTCAGACTGACGAAGCTTCACGAGTTGAAGACAGCTCCTTTGCTGTTACTCAAGAAATTAAAAGAACTCTCAATATCAAGAAAATGACCAAGAAAGAACTTCGTCGGATCAAGAATGAAGCTTTCCTTCTTCTGAAGAACAAATCCAATAGTGCAGCAGAACTCGAATATCACCTTGAAAACATTGCACGGGCAATGTCAAGTGACTTTGACTGGGCTAGTCCAGACATCGTCAGGCAAGTTGGCAAGAATCAACCAATCACCACTGATTGGACCAAGCCACTGACCGTGATTCGAAGACATCATCACTCGGAAATTCCTTTTCTAATGTTCTTCAACAAAGACCTGGAACTTCTAAAGAATGGAGCTCAAGGGACAACAAAGTACGCTACATCGATCACTTTCACACCAGCTGCTCATTACACACAATCAGCTATTGAAGAGGCAGCTATCAACAGCAAACTGTTTGTTAAACAGCTCGTCAAATATGATCGTGATGCAGAGCTGGGGATTCATCACTGGTACTCTAAAAGACAAAGCTGGTACAAGTACAAACTTGTCCTCCAGAAATCAAAAGAACCAGTTTACAGTGATCTCAGAATAATGGCAGTCATCAATGTAAGTGGATCAAGAAGATGCGATTACATATTTCTAGAAGAGATCACAGTAAGAAGAATCGATAACAATCTTTACAAATTCTCTGAGGCGGATTTTCCTGATCTAAATCTAAATGATATCGAAGACATGTATCTAATGAAGGTCCAAGGCAAATTGCAGCATCTGACCAATGAGCTTCGATATGCACTTAGTACTTCCCTCTGTCATTACATCAGGAGAACCATCATCAAAGAACGTGTAGAAGATCTCCAGCTTGGTGTGGAAAGTTATCAGACTCAGCTTAATCTTGTTGAACCACAGTTTCTTCTAAACAGCAATAAGGATCCTCAGTACACCATGCTACATCGTCCAAATTTTGGGTTTGTCTACAAAAGCACAACTGATTTTCACCGATTCATGGCATTCACTGAAATTCACAAGTTCTGTGATGATACCCTCAAGAGTGTACGTGATGGGTTAGCTAATAGAGTTCGAGATTCGATGTTGGGAAAATCCAGAAGATGGAATTCAAAAGAGCTGCGACAAGTAAAAGAATTTATTCGGACGATGGAAGAACGGTTATATCATCGGGATCAGATAAGGAGGCTCGAGAGCTATGTTGGGGGTCGTCCGCCATTCGCCATCAGACTGTTTCAGCGAACTGACCCAGTGTTCACAACTTTTGGTAAAGGTGGATGATGTAAGAATCAATTCTCAAATTTCATCATATCATTCTTCTTTCCATAATTGGCCTGTATATTACGGCTTGTGCACACATAACAGTGTACAACCCGGACCCCAAAGAAAGGACCCTGAGGTACGCTTCAGTGCCTCAATCCTGAAAAAGGAGCGAAAGCTTCTTACTTATGAGCAGAATTAAAATCAGAATGTTTTCCAACGTTTTTCAAACATTCTGCTCATAAGGACAAGTATTCCCTCGTCCAGGGGGAGTATTTGAAAAATATAATCTTTGTTCAAAAAGAAGTATCAAAGTTCTTGAAACTTCTTCCCTAAAACTCAAAAACAGCATATTTTAATCATAAACGTTTTTCCAAAAACATCATGAGTATGCTATTTTTGAGGGGGAGAAGAAACAGATGATTAAAATATGATGTCTCATTTGCTGGAATCTCGTGTGCTCAAACTCAGAATTGACCCTCGAATTGACGAATAGGAAAGTCAGTAGTCGAAAGGACATGTCCCGGACGGGTAATAATTTCAAGCCAGTTTATCTGGTGATGTAAGCGTGTCTCGCAAAGGACGTGTCTGAGTAGAAAGTACCGATTTCGAGCGATAATCTTTGAATCTGATCTGGACGGGTAATAATTTCAAGCCAGTCTAACTGGTGATGTAAGCGTGTCTCGCGACGATCAGGTTCATTGAAAGTCAATCAATTCAAAAGTGCCAACTCTTTCCGGCATGTGCAAATTTCAAATTTATTACTTATGCGCACATGTTAAGGGGGAGTATTTCTGAAAATCATCAAACTCTCAAGGTGTCAACAAAATGTCCATTACAATTATCGACACTTTGAGAGATTTTAAAAGGTTTTGGTTATATGGCATCATTAGGATAGTCATGGAGTTATAAGGTGACTAAGGTTAGGGAAAACCGTCCTATGATCCGCCAGAGCCGGAGGGATCTACCCAAGGACAATACCAATAGTTTAGAACTAGAAAGTCCTAGGTATGATATAAAAAAAGGAGAAAATGAATGAACGGAGAAAGAAGGGGTTGAAGAATTAAAAAGAAAAGCAAAGAAAAGGGTGAAAAGAAATAGCCCTCCATTTGTTCAACCTTAGGGCAGACACCGGGTTCAATTCATAATCTACTGGTTGATGAGCATCACCGGTATTGAAGACCAAAGACGTCATGGACCCAGTGACGCACTAATAAACCTTCTTAAGCCACTCAAGTGTCTCTCAAAAGACATTTGTTTCATTCACACGGAGAACCCTTCATAATCTATTGACCTCTCATTACGAGAGTGTTGATATTGAAAAGGAGGCAATCTGCTCCACGCCTCCGATGACCAAACAAATGTGCACAAATTGAGTCTAGAGCCATGAGATTCATCAAAAGATCTCTTAGGTACACTTAGAATTACTCTGGTGTTCTATATCATGGGCATCAGCTGTAAATTTAGGAAAAGTGTCCTTCGCAGATCTCAGCAATCTGCCAAGAACATTCATGAGAAAAGTCACATTTGTGATTATCAATGATTGAATGGAAATCCTGCCAGAGCAACATCAAACAACTCTGTCAGCAGGTCACTTCGGTAACTCCTTGTGGGTTACGCTTAGTGTTTGCTCCAAACGGTCTACAGTCGTGGGGTGATCTCCAGCGACTCACTGAATCGTGGGTGCACTTCGGTGTGTCCGTGTAATCCCTTTCGGGGGAATCCGGTTCAGAACGGTCTGGGTTAGGATTTGAGAAAGTCTTCACACTATGCTGTTGATGATCTCAAGTCTGAGCCTGTAAGTACCGGTTGGTTCGTGCTGTTGCTGCTGCTGCTGCTGAGGAGCTGGAGTTCGACCATGAAGACTCCATCATGTTCATACCAAGAAGAAATGTTCTCTCAAAGACTCAGTGACATCAAAAGTTCAACATATGATATAGTAAAGTCAAAAGTTCAAGCAAATCAACCTTTCTCAAGTTATAAGATTGAAAAGTGAGAACAAGTTGCAGAAAACAAGTCTAAGACATATGAGCATGATGGAGAAGACGAGAAGACGTTGGAGATTGGCAGATAGAGACAATATCATATCATCATTACACAAGAACAAAGAACCAAAGATTATAAAGACGTCGGAAGCCTAAGAAGCAAAGAAGACGTCGGGCAACATTGATGATCAAGACTTAGGGGGAGATTGTTAGGAACATGTTTTAAATATTTACAAGTCTTGTTCATTTATAATGTTGCAAGTTCAATAGGATTATATTGTTTGTAATTATGGACCGGTCCATTAGTAATCCATGGACCAGTCACAATAGATAGTTCATGTTAGTAACATGCATGGGAATATTCCTAGAATGATTCCCTCCCATTGCCTATAAATACAAGGCATGGGGTACACTCTTATAGTCGGTTTTTCATGCATTGTGCGGAAGCTATGGTCGTGTAACGTTTGATCTAATTGAAAAGCCTACCATTCTTATTCTTCTCTTCTTAGTTCTCTTCTCTAGTTTAGCTTATTAGCTTATTGGTTATTTTCATACGTAGCTTATTAATATAGATAGTAGTACGAGTTCTTATTGTCTTAACGTGTGTGTGTTTGAGATCTAAACGTGACCTACACAGCACCAATCACCCATCATCAACCTTTCAAGCAATTTTTTGACCTTCTTTCATTTATAATAGGCGCCAAAACTCTTCATCTTCTCTTCAAGCATCTGTCAGACATTCTCTTCCTTTAAATGTGCACCATAACTCTTCTTCCTCCTTATCCTCTTCTCATTCACAATCATTACAATCCCAACCTACTGTATACGAGCCAGTTTTACACCAATCTTCATCCACAAATTCTCTTTTTAATCATGATCAAGATCTACCTGATGAATATAAACTGAATCTATTGTAGGTGGTTGAGATCATAGGTAACTAAACTCATGTTGTCAATATAAATTAGTCATACGTTTGTAGATTATATTCTAACATGTATGATAATCTTATAGATGGGGATGGAAACATTCTTAGGATACAAAAAATGAGCGTAAAAGAAGTGTACAAGCTGAACAAGGGTGAAAAGGTGTTGGTTCATGTTAATGCAAAATATCAGCTAATCGGTAATGTTGGGGGCTTGTGTCAAAGATTTATGACCTTAATTGTCAAAGAACCGAACATATATCCCCTGGATGCCAAGGACTGGAGGGAATGAAAAGAACGTTGTGGTGTTATGCTTCTAGTATAACTCCGGGTAATACATTCTATTACATGTCCACTTTCAATATGCTTATAGTTCAAGCAAAATGGGACCATAAATGGAAAAGGTTAAATTGTAATTTTGTGAATTATGTTCTTTAAATGAGAGGTAAGTGGGATGATAGTATTTAAGAAGCTTCTGTTTAAGTAACAATAATAGTGGGATTTCTTTGACTAAAGTATTCATCTTCATGAAACAGGAAGAGGTCTCATTTCAAAATTGGTTGACAGAATAGTGAGATAGTTCCAGTTTGATATCTGTTTATTCGATTCCTGGAAAAAGTTGTGTAGACTTGGTTACATAATCTGTGTCGACAGATAAAGAGAGATGGGATCTTTTATGGGACATGTGGTTCCAGGGACACTGTTTCTTCATAGTACAGTTACTTATTATTATTCTTCATTTAATGTCCTTTATTGATAACTTTGGAAGCGGAGATTCAACATACCTCAAGGGGATAATGTAGACAAGGTTCTTTGTGCTATATTCAGAGGGAAACGTAGAACCTTAAAATATAGGTTTAAAAATGAGCTTGTATAAACAAGCTGCGAATAAGCTGAATGAAGTTAATGGTATCAATGAGCTTGTATAAGCAAGCTGCGAATAAGCTGAATGAAGTTAATGGTATCAATGAACTTGGTGCTCAAGAGACCAATTATTCAAAAGATGAGCTTTTGGAAGCATTGGATTTACTCGAACCACCAGAAAACTTCCATGACCACCAATGGCAAGTGTGTAAAAGTCATCTTCGAAAGCCGATAGCAAAGGTATTAATTTTTTCCACTCTTGATGTCTATAGTAAGTATCTCAAATAAGGTTATTGTTGGGAATTAAATATTCAAGAAGTTTAATATCGGGTTCTACTCAAAGAAATACTCTAAGTATGATTCTGCTGCTAGAGCATTTGGTTTCTGCTGCTAGTGTTTGATTCTGCTAGAGCATTTGGTTTCTGCTGCTAGTATCCAGATGCAAAAACTCTTTTTGAAGAGATTTGTGCATAGTTTGGTGGTAATGAAACTACCAAGAAAACACAGAAGACATTGCTAAAACAACAATTTGAAAACTTTAGTTCAAATAGCAATGAATCACTTGATAAGCTGTTCTCAAGATTACATAAGCTTGTCAGTCAGTTAGCTGTGTTGGGTGTTGAGATAGCCAAGGAAGATCTCAACATGAAGTTTTTGAGAAGCCTACCTGATGACTTCCATACTCATGTGGTTGTTTGGATGAACAAACCAGACATTGAAGTCATGAAACTCAATGATTTGTTCAATAACTTCAAAATTGTTGAACAAAGTCTAAAGAAGTCTGGAATCTATAGTACTAGTTCTGGGAATGTGGCACTCTTGTCATCTCCTAGTATTAGTAACTCAGATGAGGTAGATGAAGAAGTAGGTGTTTCTACTGCTATTTATGGTGGTCCTTCTACTAGTTCACAAAAGAATGTTGCAGGACTTGGAGATCCGGCATTCTATGTATTCATGTCTAGTCAAACTAGTGGTTCTCCTCTAATTCATGAAGATCTTGATCAGTTGGATGATAATGATTTGGAAGAGATGGACATCAAATGGCAGGTTGCTTTACTTAGCATGAGGGCTAAAAAGTTCTGGCAGAGAACTGGTAAGCAGATTACCATTGATGGTAATGAAACTGCTGGGTTTGATAAGAAGAAAGTAGAGTGTTTCAACTGTCACAGGTTAGGACACTTTGCTAAAGAATGTAGAAACCCAAGGAAGCAGGACAATAGAAGCACATGGTATAGGCAAGAGAAGAAGAAGGAAATCACAGTTGAAGAACCAAGGGATATGCTAGCCATAGATGGTATCAACTATGATTGGAGCTTCATGACTAATGAAGTGGAAGCACCAACAAATACTGCACTTGTGGCCACTGAGACTGCTCTAATGGCCTTCTCTGATTCAGAGGTAAATTCCATTATTAAATGTACTGAATCATGCTCTGCTCTTAAAGCTTATGAAGATCTTAAAAAGAGATTTGATGCTCAACTAGAACAATTATATGATGCATTAGCCAAATTAGGTAATCATAAAAGAGGTATATCTGTTGTTGAAAACAACTTGTACATGTTCAAGAAAATGAGTCTAAGTTTTCCGATGACATGAATGCTCTTCAAAGAAAAATAGATTTTCAAGCTGAAATAATTTGCTCAGAAAGAGCAGCACTAGCTAAAGCCTTAAATAACTGTGAAAATTGTTAAGTGTTTAGATAATAATTCTCAAGAACATAGAACAAATATCACAAGAAATAGAAACATAAGATTCAAGGTTGTAACCCTAGTGATAACTCAAGATCACTCGTATTATTATCTTAATAATATTGAATTGTTTGGTGATAAGCTTTCATTGTTCATTGTCATATAACAAACACAACTGTTCCATTTCCATAACCATAATAACCTTCTAAGTGTGATAAAGTAGATTCCGCATACTTAATCATATTCACTCAATATATCATATACACAAAGTACAAAAGGTTTAACCACCTTAACAGTGTTTCGAATCCTAACAGTGATTATCAATCTAAATAGAGTGTTTGGATGTGAAAACTGACTGTCTTATTATTGCAATTTTAACTCGTAATACTTAGCTGTTAGTGTTTGCATACAATGATTCTTTTCGATTAACTGATTTTGGGGTTTCTGTTTCACGTCTGACTGCATCTGATTATTTCATTGTGATTACTTACGATTGCTAGTCATTGTTATAGTAACACATTAAGTTTAAGGGCTGTTCGTTTTGTGTAGTTGGTATGAAAGGGGTTGCATGATTCTTATTATCTGCGAAACAGTTTATCTAAATATTTAGGGTGGCAACAAACTGATAATTTATGGGTCATTTTTTATGTAAATTTGTAAATAATTAGAATTTGGTTGGCGAATTGTGTTGTTATTTTACTCCATTTAGGACCAGTGTAGGAGTAGCTGCAACAAAACTAGTTACTTGTACTCGAAAATAATCAAAATCTGCCAAACTTGTAAAACATATTTTGTAGTGGTAGCAGTAACAAATTGAATCGTTTACAATTAGAGCTTCTTAAACATGTCATCTTTCTATAGTAAAGGTCATTGCTTGATGTTATTATCTTTGTATGTGTTTTTCTGTTGTAGAAATTAGCTTCGGGGGTGTTTGGCATCGAGCTCTTACTTAATGCATTGTGACTGTGGCTTTAGTTTTTTTTGGGGGGGGGGGGGGGGTGTTCAAGTAAACAGTTTATCATTGTGAATTATGTAATGCTTTAGTGGCTAAATAATCATTTTTTGAACCACTGCAACATAAGAGATCAGGTGTTTAATTTATTTGTAGATTATTAGATAACATATTATCCGAACATCGATTTTCTCAAACAAAAGAAACATCTAAAGAAGGAAAGCTAATTGCTTTTTACATAATCCCTGTGTCTGTATTTTTTCATAATTTGATTGTAGTTTGGTAGTCCCTGATTTATG
Source organism: Artemisia tridentata subsp. tridentata (assembly GCA_021014915.2). NCBI lineage: Eukaryota > Viridiplantae > Streptophyta > Magnoliopsida > Asterales > Asteraceae > Artemisia > Artemisia tridentata. Next base: position 283,494,091 of record CP139505.1, on the reverse strand, counting down.
AAAATAACGTGTTTGTGCTTAATGTTTTAGTACCACATTTGACTGTGGAACTTAGCTTATGCAGCGGGTGTTTGTCATTGGGTGTTTAGTTGATTGGCCATTGCGACTATGGTTCTGCTTATGTCATTAGCAATGAGTCAAATACTCGGTGTATGGCAAATTTGTAGTTAGTAGCTAAATTATCAATTCATGTCTAATGCACAGTAATATATGGTTGTTAGAGTCGACACATAAACCATACATTAACCTACAGAAACCAGCAGACTATGTTGAGCTGCAATATTTTTCTTATCATGGTTAATGAACTTTAATCGATGGCATCATACATTATTGCTTGTAAAAACTATACATGTGGTGATCTTGACAGGTGTCCTGAAATGCAGAAACTCTCAGCATGTGGGAAGAAAGCACGACTTGACCAAGCCCATACTCACACTAGCGGTGCTGTTACTTTCGCGCGAAGAAGGCATGAATTTGTGAGTAACATTTAATCTCGAAACTGTTATAACTCGTATTGTTATGCATTCTTTGATATTCTCTATCTAATATACAGAAAGTGAAAAATGGAAGATCACCGCATGATGTTGAGTCGTTTCACATTTGTTATAAAACGACGGATGACACATATATTCAAGAAGCAACAACAGAAACGATGGTATACGCATCCTGGATTATTATTTTTATTTTAAGTTTTATATGGCATGTTTTGATTTATGAACTTAAAAGCGTATGCATTGTTTAAGGTTCAAGAAAATGGAGAAATATTAAGAAAGAAGTTAGAGCTAGGAGGTCCTGAAGGTAATGTTGAACATGACGTAGTCGCAGAAATTTCTAGGAATGTTCTTAACACACTTACCGGAGATGAAGAACCTCATTGTTTTGGAGCCGGTGTAACAAAATCTCAAGTATCCAAATTTAGTTGTGATCTAAGAAAGATGAGGGGTGAGGTTCTAACAAATGAAAACCGCTTTTTTTGGAGAAAGTACAGACTCAAAAAAAAAACAATTAGAGACGCAAAAGAAAAAAAAAATTAGAGACTCATAAAAAGCAATTAGATATTCAAGGTGTGCAACTCAAGGATATGGGACAAAAGCTAAATGAGCTTTATGAAATGCTCAAAGTTGTTGAAACTGCATTTCCTGGTCTGTATAATGGCGCTTCTACTTCTGATGCTACTGGTACATGTGACAAACAGATGAGTGGTTTATGGTTTATCGTAATATTTTTTTTTCAGTCCCTTGTTTGAAGTATTTTATGTTTTTTTCAGCCCTCTTTTGGCGCATCACCACTTACGGATCACTACCCGGGTATATATTTTAATGTTTTTAAATTTGAGATTCTTATACAAGTGAACTACTATTGAATTTTGACGAAGAGTGAGTACGGATTATGGAACTTAGTGAAACTGAAGCATGTCCTATCACTATACAAACAACTCTTTTGATTTTGATAACTGCAGTCAAATTAAAAATGCGTAGCTAATTAATTAGTTGTAGCAAAGAGCTAATCAATCTAAATAGTGTGTTTGGATGTGAAAACTGACTGCCTTATTATTGCAATTTTAACTCGTAATACTTAGCTGTCAGTGTTTGCATATAGTGATTCTTTTCGATTATCTGATTTCGGGGTTTCTGTTTCACATATGACTGCATCTGATTATTTCATTGTGATTACTTATGATTGCTAGTCATTATAGTAGTAACACGTTAAGTTTAAGGGCTGCTGGTTTTATGTAGTTGGTATGAAAGGGACCCATAGGACTGTTATAATTGCAGGGTTTCTAGTTTGTTAGTATTAGCAGTTCTTACAAATGTGGGTTTTGTTTTACGGGTCAAATAGTATGGCACCTATTGCTACAGGGCTGCTGGTTTTATACTCTTGGGTCAATTCGGTCAAATAGTATGGAGTAAGCATTTTAAGCCGTAGGGACCAAGAACATGATAATGCAAGGGCCTTAAACTCATTGGAAGTGATCTTAAAAAGTCATATTTTAGATTTAAGTGTACAATTGCTGATTAAGTTGGATTGAATAATTACATAGACCGTTTTGCTTCAGACGCCAAAACGATTATAGGGTGGTTTAAAATTGATATAGGGTTGCTTTTTTAACTGGTTATCTGCTTATATAAACTGATTATTCTTCCTATCAGCTCTTTTGCCAATCTGTTTTGTTTAAGCTGATAAACTAGTGTGTTGCAAAGTAGTCTCAATCACTTTATTCCCTTGCACCATTTTTTTATAGCAAAAGGGTTAAATCCTTTAAACATCATCTGTTTTTTCAGCTTACCAATATGAGGAATTAAATTCGGACTTGACACAAAGTGCAAAACTGTCAGTGATAATAATAATCACAGTTTTAACTATAACTTTTGGTTTTCTTTTTCATTATTTAGGAGGTTCCTGAAGAAAAAAGATCAAAGCTTGCAATGAATACTTGAAGACGGAAGACTGACGAAGCTAGTTTTATTTTGCAATGAAATCTTTTGTGTGTGTAGTATGATATATTACAGATTTGAAATCTTTTATATCATGAAATCTTTTGATGTATGACATGCTACATATTTGAATATGCAGAATTGTGATTTTTTTTAAATGTAAAATTATCAAAATAGTGACATTTAAAAGTGTGTAGTTTTCAAAATTTGCCACGCTTTTTAGTGTATGCATTCAAAATTTGCCACGCTTTTTAGGGTGTGCACTTTTTGAAAATTTTCCACAATAATAAGCGTGGACTTTTTGATCAAATTCCCCACCCTATCAAGTGTCGCAATTGAGTACTTTCTCCACGCTCAATTGTGTAAAGTATTTTTGTGACACCAAGGGTCGCAATTGAGTACTTTCTCCACGCTCAATTGTGTAAAGTATTTTGTGTTGCCAAGATTTGCCACATGTATTTAATTTTTAGCGGGAGAATAGGCAATTGATAAACTCTAACGCCTTAGCTGTATCGCTAGTTTTTTAAGAACCCAAGTCATGTGATAACATGTGACCAAGTCAAGGCCCAATTTAAACCGAGTTTACTGTTGGTGATTTTAGTGTCATCAACTATTTTAGGTAATTGTGATTTACTAGATACCAATGAGATTTCATATTATGCTCGGATACGAGTTAGAGAAGTATGGAGTGCACACACGTTTGAGCTAATATGTTTCCACCACGACAAAGATGCAGGGGTCAAGGGGCAGCGCCTTTTTCCCAACCATCATGACTCTTGGCCTAACAATTATGACAGTTGGTTTTTAACCAACTTTAACTGTTTTCTAACTATCAAATAATCTGTTTTATAAACTGATTCATAGGTCTCATTTGAACATATGAAAAACATACAATCCTCTTTGTTTTACTCTGTTTTCTGTGCCTAGAAACATAGTGCTTTGATTGTCTTATCCCAATAGAGATTTCGTGTAACATAGGCTGTAACACCCCCTAATTTTTGAGTTAACAACGGAAGACTTAATAGGGGTATTACTGGAAGGATCATAGTTATAATCATAGAAAATGACTCAAAAGAGACGTTTTGTAAATCATTGTCATTCATTTAGAAATTCAAATACAAAAAGGAAATTTCGGCGTTTAATATTCCACAAAAGATAATGTAATTTTGATATAAATGACAGAAATTTATTTGACACCAAAACCATCCGTTAATGCACAATCCGTGCCTTGAATCCTCCGTTAATTACGTGAGATAAACATGCTTAAAAGTGTCAACACAAAGGTTGGTGAGTTCATAGAGTTTATAAGTAAAACAGTTGTTTTCAATAGTTTCCAAGTTTAAAGTGATAATAGTAATAAATACAAGTTTTGATGAAATAAGTAGTGGGTTACATTGGGTAAAAATCCATAAGTAACTCATATGCAAATCAGTTGATCATAAGTTTCAAGTTTTAAATGAAAATGGGATGCGTTGTTATACGCTCGAAATGTAATAGTGGGTCATGTAATGTTCCCTGAACTTATAATAGCGGGTCAAGTAATCTCCCCTGAACTTATAACAGCAGGTCAAGTAATCTCCCCTGAACTTATAACAGCAGGTCAAGTAATCTCCCCTGAACTTATAACAGCGGGTCAAGTAATCTCCCCTAAAGAGTTTAATAAACAGTTAAATAATAGAAAAATGGGGCTATGACTCACGGCAATCCATGAAAGTTTAGAGTATGAAAGTAAATGGAAATAGTTGAGCATGTATCTCCCCCAAAAGTATAAAGCAAGTATTAAAAGAGTAGGGGCTACGACTCACCTTAGCTGTAAGGTCAAAGTAATGTTATGTCGAAAAGTATCACGGGAACGGCTCCAACACACGACCTGGATGATAATAAGGAAGTCAGAGATTTTGACGGTTTTGGCCTAATGATTGAAATGGTATCGAATGACGAAGTGGTTTGTGATGAGAGTGAATGATATGCTTAAAATGCTTAAAGTTCAAAAATAATATTATATATAATATTATCTTATTTTTATGTTTTTGATTCCACCATTATCGTTTCCTCGAAAGTCGTCAATTTAATACGTTAAGTAAATCGTTAAAAGTTCTTTTATACATATAATTATAACGTAACGTGTTTAAATATATGGACGAAACGTAAAAATGCACGTGATTGTGTGAAAAAGGTAAAATATGAAATAGGAATGAAAATGGTATAAAGTTACATTAGGTCCTTGAACTTTTACAGTTTTTACAGTTTCTACCCTAACGGAGTTAGCATTACACCATTAGTCCTCAGTTATACTTTTAGTAAAAAAAAGTCAAAATTGACATTCTAAACCTCCAACTTACTGTTTTTAGCATTTTCTACCCTTAGTTTACTGGATTAACAGTTTTGATCATAGTTTTGGGAAGTTGGCAGTTTTAGTCCCTAAGGTTTAAATGTTTTGCAAATTTAGTCCAAAAATCACAAAAAAAGTGGAAAAAGATTTCTGAAAGTTTCTACATTTTTATAAAGCTTATTCAAGTCTAATTGAACTGCTTATTAGGCCAGAGTGCTTATTTTTCAGCTAATGGGCATAACGAGCCAAATTAAAGGCCCGTTAAGGATTTGTGATCCGCGGCGTTTCAGGACAAAATGGGCTATTGTTTGGGGCTTATTTCAAGGTGACAAAATCATAACAACTGAGCTTATATGTCCAGCTTATCCCAATTGCTTATAATTAGCTTAATGGGCTTTTAAGCCCAACCGAGTAATAATACAAGTTTTAAGCAGTTTCGAAATGGTTTAGCTTTGGCTATTTATAAGAGCTTATAAGACCTTATAATAGAAAACTCCAAACATGAAACTATTAGTTGGGTATATGTAGAATCGAGTCAAGCAATAATATTAATGTGTTATGTGTTCGAATTAGTTTTTATAAGCTCATTCCTAGTCGAATTACTTTTATACGTGTGACATGAAATTAAAAAGGGAGTTCGTTAAGCTATAAAACAAGTATGTAAATGTTGTGTGAGTGTGTTAACTTGGTTCCTAGCCTTCCATCATAGGAGGCAACCAAGTTTTTCTAAAAATAAACAATACGAGACGTAAAAATCAAAAGAAACTATATACGTTCGAAATGAATTAATAAACGATGCATGTAGGTGATTTTAAGGTTTTAAAATAGCAAGTTGAAGACATGATATTCGAATATGGCAGGCTTAGATAGGATAAGTAGTAGAGTGATCAAGTATTTTGAGTATGGTGATGTCGGTTTCAAGTGTGAATGAGCAAGTGGCTTGGCCATTTTATTCCATTCAAAATTGAGATAGGCCGAGGTGAATTTTTCTAACGTGACCAAACATAGGACAATTAAATGTGGAGTTTAATAAACTTTCGGTGATAAGTGAACAAAGCAAGGGTCGAGTGGTAAGTACATGTGAATGCATTCGACTCATTAAATGGTCCAAACGACTTTGGTAACGTGTGTTTGTAGACAATGTGAAGAATACGTTTGAGAACTCATATATGACCCAAAAAAATAATAGAACTAGGTAAAATAGAGTTTGGGTCGAATTGGTTAATATTGGATGAAAATGGAATAAACTTGAATGTGTGTTGAAGGTGTTTTACTTTGGCCTTCGTTTTTATATCAAACGTTGGAATTAAAAAATTGGGATTTGCCACCTTGATTCTAATGGTGGGAGGGGAGTCGAATGGTGCAAAGACTGGGGTGTGTCGTGTGTTGAAATCAGCAAAAATTGGGGTCAAGTTAGGACGAGTTGTGCAAGTGAAATAAACGAATTAATAAGTTAAATGGGTGTGGGTTGGGCCTGATGAACAGTAACAGGCTAGAGTGTGGGCTGAGGTTATACAAGGATCCGTTTGATGTGCTTGTGAGTGTGTTTGGTTTTCGTGGTCCGCGTGTGAGCTCGTTCCGATATTTTGAGATTAAATGTAATGTAATAAATAAAATTTTAAATTTTGCTTGTAAAAATGGGTAATTTGATCTGTAATAGTAATTTAATACATAATTAACATTTACAAATCATAGGGGATTTTTACAAGTTGCTACAGTACCCACCAGTCAAACAGAATTCCGTCCTGGAATTTAAAGCCTAAGGTAGTTGCTAGGTTTTCCTATGGAGATAAATGTGGGTATTTGTCGCGGATTTGGTTCTCATGTTCCTATGTATACTCTGGTTTTTCCGTAATTACGAGTTTGTCATCAGGTCGGATTTTTCATTGGGATGCTGGAAAAAGGGTGTAGATATCTATAGGGGGTTGGTAATAGGAGCAGTTATCTTGTCATAAGGCTTGCTTTTGAATGAAGATTGTTCTTAGGAATTTTGGAATGATGACTGTTTTCTTCATGACATGATTCTTCCTGAATTAGACATAGTTGATCAGGCTATGTGTAATTGAGGACAAATGATGTGATGCTTAGTCCAGTCTAAGTAATGTTATGTTTCCTAGAAGTTTTAGATGGTGTTCAACGTGTTGTTTTTGAGAATGACAACCTAAATAAGTTTTCAAGGTAACAAGATAAATCGGTTCACGCAACGGTGATAGATTAAAATCTTATGGGGTGGTAGTAGGTTAGCCTGAAAATGGGTTCTAATAATCGAGAGAGAACCTTATAGGATGGTGACAGTCTATTGTTCGGTCAGGAATGAAATTAACCAGATTCCTATTAGGATAGCGGTGTGTGGTTACGAAATGGTTATGCTTAAGGTAAATGGAGTAGGAAATGTAATAGACAAGGAATATGATTATCATATAAATGGTAAAAGATGGAGATTCATAAGATAGAAAGGTGTTTGTTACACTCAGGTTATGCCATCATACCTAAGGTAAAGTACAAAGGAAAATACAATCCTAGAAGGCTTGAACTATGGTTTATTGTTATGGCAAAAATCTCTTCTTCTGTTTAGACATTGTTGTTGTCCCTTGACATTGTTGTGGTCTTAACGAGCTTCCATTCTCTTCTACTGGCCTTATCATTTTGTAGTGCCCCTTTTCTCCACATCCATAGCATACTACTGTTACTGGCTGTAGATTTGCACCAGTGGTTCTGCATTCATTGGTTCTGTGACCCATTCTGTGGTACTTTGCACATTTGGCCGGGCAAGGCCCAGTGTGATGTAGGTTACATTTGTTACACTGGGGTTGTGTTCCGGCATACCCTCTTCCTTCATTGGGTGCGGCCACATAAGCCCTGGCAGCCTCTTGTCTGCGATTCTGTTGTTGATGATGGTTGTTGCGATTCAGATGGTAGTTACGGTTACGATTGTTGTTGTTGTTGTTGTTGTTGTTGTTGTTGTTGTTGTTGTTATTCCTGTTGTTGTTGTAGTTGGTAGTTCCACGATCATCCAGCCTTCTCTTGTGATCGTTGCTTCCGGAGGTAGAACTCCGTTTAATTTCTTGTTCCAACAATTTTTGTGCTATGGAGATAGCTTCCTCCAGTGTTGCCGGTTTTGAAGAGGTGACATTTCCTTCTATGCTTGAAGGGAAACCCTCGAAGTATCTCTCCAATGTCTTTTCAACATCTGGCACCATGGTCGGACATAACACCGACAGTTCCTGGAATCTTCGGTTGTAGTTCTTGATGTCGTTCCCTCTCACAGTCAACCGATGAAATTCCTCCTCTAGCTTCCTAATCTCCGTACGAGGACAGTATTTCCTGAGCATTTTCGTCTTCAGTTCAGTCCAAGAAATTCGATACGCTTCTTCCATTCCCATAGTCTGGCCGGTTGCATTCCACCATGACAAAGCATCTTCCAGTAAAGGTCCCGTAGCAAATGTGACTTTGCTATCTTCTGCGCATTTACTTCTCATGAACACTGTCTCTGTACGCTCAAACCACTGAGCTAATTCGGTCACCCCTTCTGACCCTTTGAAATGAGTTGGCTTGCAACTTATGTGCGAAAACGTAGAGGGGGGGGGGGGTGAATACGTTCCGGTTTTAAAAACTTAAAACTTGTTGTATCAAATGTCCATTTAAGCTTGTTGTAATATGAAAGATGCCAATTGTTGTTTATGACTAACATATACTTAAACAAGTTGTCACACAAGTATCACAACACAAGCAATCATATAATGCAAACATAATAGTAAAGCAATAAGTAAAAGAAAGCGCAAACCGAACATGATGATTTATAGTGGTTTGGTCACAGAGCTCCTCTCCGCCCTACTCTACTCCCCAAGTACCTAACTCGAGAGTTACTTCACTAGATCAACAAGCTCCCTTCTCGGCGAAGAAAACCTTACAATCGTTGCTTGCACTTTTTTCGGTACTAAGCTAGATACCGAGTTCTTTTACAAGGGTACAACCACTCTCGATGTCGCTTATACAATTTCCGAAACTAAGCTAGATGTCGAGTTCTTTACAAAGGTACAACCACTCCCGTCGTTGCTTATACAATTTCTGACACTAAGCTAGATGTCGAGTTCTTTAACAAGGGTACAACCACTCCCAATATGTTTTATGACCCAACATAGAAACCTTGTGTTTTATGGCATAAACACATAAACCATCTAATCTAAATGAACTTCCATTGATAGGAAACCTTCAATGGATGAAGATCACAAGCTCCCCAAACTTGTTGGGATGGATCTTCATATATGTATGCATGTGAAATCTAGATGAACTTCTTGAATAAGAAGTCTTCAACCATTGAGGATGTGAAGTGCCCTTGAATCTTCATATGTTGGTATGCTTTGATGGATGATGACTTCAAGATCTCTAAGCCTCTTGGTAGATCAGGAGGTATGCTATGGTTATGGTGGATGATGACTCACGATCTCTGAGCTTGCTTCACAGGATCATTATGAGTGTATGCTTACAACATAATGAAAGTTAGTAACATTATGATCATTATGAAAAGGGTGATTAATGTGTGTTTTTACATGGTTTCCTACTGATCTAAATGTATGCAAAAAGTAGAGAGAATGTGTATTCTAGTGGGTTAAAACAATGGGTAAACAATGAGCTACTATTAATAGGAAAACTTGTTCAGACAACCCGCGGATTTGGCGGACCCAAATCCTGGGGTCCATCCCTTTTGCTGTTTGCTTCCGTGGGAACATGACAGCTAAGAGCTTTACAAATCTTACCATATCTTGTCTAGTCTTGTCAAGATCTTGCAAAGTCAACTCCTTTGTTTCAAGATCTTTCCAAGATATATTATAAAGTCAACTAAGATATCTAAAGATTTCCTAATGAGGTATGCAATGATGTCATGAACATATTTTCATTTTAATAATTAAAATGTAAATAATGTAAATGTATAAATGTATGTCCTATGTATATGCTAGCTTAACTAATATATGTTTACCAATTTGTATCATGTAAGTTTGACGCCTAAAGTGTACTTATCCATATTTAAAATACTTAATGACCTATCCGTATTTTAAACATTCTAAATGGTTTGTTAAGGGTTTGATCATAATGCCACATAACAAACATGTACGAACATGTGTTGTATCATACGAGGATTCGAAGGTGTTGGATGTATGTTGAGACAAGATATGATTACAAGTAACTTGTACATTTTACGTTATGTATCAAGTTACATGTTTGTCATCAATCAAAACAAACGAGATTGCTTGCACTAACAGTCTCCCCAACGAGACTGCTTGCACTAACAATCTCCCCCTTTTTGATGATGGCAAAATATGTAAACGTGATAGAAAGTAAAATGTAAAAAGTTACTTGCGTCCGTACTACCTTTAACATTACCTTCTATGTTTACACTCTTCTCCCCTAATACTTTCTCCGTTTACACCTTTCTCCCCCTAATTGTAAGGTTTTCTCCAACGAGACTGCTTGCACTAACAATCTCCCCCTTTTTGATGATGACAAAATATGTAAACGTGATTGAAAGTAAAAAGTTACTTGCGTCCGTACTACCTTTAACATTACCTTCTATGTTTACACTCTTCTCCCCTAATACTTTCTCTGTTTACACCTTTCTCCCCCTTTTTTCGAAACAAAAAGTGTGTGTCCTTGGAGTTAACTTCATTTCTCCCCGAAATGGCGAGCTTGCATCATCCCTAGTGAAGTTAATTAGGCTACTCCATTCTCTTAGGGTTGTTGCATCCCCTAGGTTGTTAGCGGATCCATGGATCAAATTAGACTCTTAACCTACATCAAGGTTAGTGTTGAGCAACATAAAGAAAATTTATGAAAAATGCGTGATAAATGAAATGCACATAGCAAACGCTACACGTTGGTAGGCTATGTTGAACTATCTCCCCCTTTTTGTCGAAACAAAAAGAAGAAATGCATAGCGGAACGCGATGAATGATCCTTGGTGATTACTCCCCCTAATATGGAGTACCAAGTATGATGCATGAATTTTGAGAACTTAATTACTCCCCCTTGGATAATACTCCCCCTAATTGAAGTTCCAAGGTTATGATGCATGAATGAGCCTACAAAAACAATAGTTAGTGTATGATATGCTCCCCCTTGATCAATACTCCCATTTGCTAGGGTGCCAACGTATATGATGCAAGGATTATGATCCTACAAAACAAAATTAGGACATGATATGCTCCCCTTTGATCAATACTCCCTGTTGCTAGGGTACCAACGTATATGATCCAAGGATGAGAAATGCTACAAAACAAAGGTTAGTATAAAACATTATTTGTCCTTGGACGAATATGTGATATACAACAATGCGTGTATATGATGCATTCTATGAATGCTTGATGGAAGCTCCCCCTTGATCTTAGGACGTCAAAATGAACCTACAAAACAAAAATTAGTACTATAGAAGCTATGTCTTCAGTCATAAATGTAATATACGACCAAGTGTATAGACGATGCAATATGAGTGCTTGATAGATATTCCTCCAGGTTTGATGACGTCAAGGAGCACCTACAATAAAAGACTGAAAATAACCGATGCAAATTTCATCCTTAGATGAGTATGCTATATACGATCGAGCGTATATGATGATGAACCTATAATGAAATGATTAGTGCAGTATATTTCATCTCAAAGAAAAATAAGATGGATATATATGATCCAATATATCAATGATATAATCATAAGCAACTCAAGACAAAGAACAATGATTAATTAGTAAACCATGTTATAAGATGTAATCTTCTAATAAGAATTACAATCTCAAGAATATAATATGAGAAAAGCCTACAAAATAAAGTCTATGATGAGGATAAAATGAGTAGTGCTATAGTTGGTGTTGGTTTACTAGTGGTGATAGCTCGATAGATGACTAAAGGTTGATGTAAGTAGGTTTTTCGCTAATCCATGGTGGTGATGATTAGTGAAGGAGGTGATGAAATGCAATGAATTCAGAAACTCTAGTGTACAGCAAAGAGTATTGAAGACGGTTGGGGTTATGACATTATCATCTACCAAAGTTGATGTAACGTGCCATAATATATGCTTGAATGGAGGAAGTGAAGACAATGATCACTTAGGAATAGAAATTCCATATGCAACAATTTGAAATACTAGATACATATATGAGGATGAAAATGTCATCATATGATGAGAGTGTTGGTTGGACCAACGTGTTGAGAATGATGGTTTTGATATATCGTTTGCACTGACAATGACATGCTTGACATGTATCAAGAGTGAAAATGATGAGATCCTATGATGGTGTTCTAGACAATGAAGGTGTTCTAGACAATAAATTTGTGAAAGAAAATCCTAGACTCGGTTGTGAGAGGGTTGTCTTTTTTAAATGGTTAAAAACTGAACCAGGTACTCGCGGATTGGGCGGAACCAAAACCTTGGTTCCGTCTGTCTTATCGAAAGGTACCGTGGGACCAAAATTGATTTGGTCATGTTTTGTCGTTTTTGATCAAATGAAGGTTCAAGCTAAGGTCTATTTACTTATAACTACTGATTTGGTTTCACTAATCCTAGTCAAAGTCTAAGGAGACTTAATGCTTCTCGTTTAAGAGGTTTGTCAAACACATGATGTGTTTTTCACTTGACGAGGTATACTGTGATGTTGAAACACTTGTGATTTAGTGAGATGATTGAATGGTGTGAACCTATGAGTAAGTGTTCTTAGATACAAAAGGACAATTATGTGAATGATTTTCTCTCCCCCTTAATCGGTAGACATCCAACATAATGTGTGATGTATCAAATGAAGAATGATGGTAAAGTGTTTAGGATGTTGTAGGTTAATGAAAGCGATGAGCTTAGTAATGTTTTTACGGATGTTTGATTAGCATACAAAGAACTTCATCCTTGAAGTCACGTAGCTCTTCTCTATCAATGCGAGATGATCGCATGACGAGGCATGTGGTTTTCTCATTGGAGGTGTATTGTTATAACTAAAAGGTGATGGAAATGTTGTTAGGAAAGCGGAAGCAATAATGCAATTTGGAAAGAGGTTGATTGGAAGATACGTAAACACAAATTTCAATCCTCTAAAACTTAATCCTATTAGCTTCAAAAGCTATATGCAAGAGAATGGGTCCCACAAGCATATTACTAATCTACGTAGTAATAAAGGGATTACAATTATGCAAGATATGCATAACAAAACGAGATAACAAGTAATTTGTTATCAACCTACAATATAAACATGTTAATGAAAAAAGATGTGATTATGATTGAAATCATAACATCTTATATAAACAAATATTCACCTACTAGACAAAAAGCTGCCACATAACATCAAGACAACTAATCATATTGCAAGAGAGCATGACATTGTTTGAGATACTTATATTGTGAAATTGTTTTGATGTAATGCTTAGTCAATTAAACATACTTACTCGTTAAGTAACACAATAAAACAACTTCTAAATGTTTATCATACCAAAAGCACTTAGACTTATTATAGGTGAACACATGGCAAACAAATAGTGTGACAAGGTCACAAAAGAAGTGAGACGACAGGTTCATGCAAACAATTCTAACATTTTGGAAGCATGCATCATTTTAGACAATCATACGAAAAAGCTCAATGAATGTCAACTAAAGACAAGAGTTATCTAACACCATGTATTAAAAATGAAATATCGTGAGTTAACAAGAACCATGTTAATCTTGTGAAATATCTTATAACACGTATCATGCAAATCATGTTAACGTATAGTAGCATGAAACATATATAAGCATGCAGACAAAACCTTTCGAAGGTTTACACATTTGACTATCAGTCAAATAATTATCATGATAACATCAAGATACTTAATCACATCAAACAAATAACATGTAATCAACACATGTATATGTAATGCAAGTGATTTTACTAAGAAAAATCACATCTACTACTTGGTTGATTTATATTCCTAAGACAAGATAAATTATCTTATTTTAATACTTACTTTAGGCAAGTGTGGGAATAAAGATTTTTCAAATTGGAGAATGAATATGAGACTATTACTAGCGGTGCTCAATTCAGGCTAAACACGACCATTTTTATAGGTGATTCCACGTACCCAACTTCTCTACTGGAAGCAATTTAACCGTTAGGTTAAATTGAGTTTCTAGTGCAATAAATTCTCCAGTAGTCATTCTCATGTCTGAAAGATAGGGATTCCTATTTTTGCCTATCGAAGTATATAAAATATGATAGTTTACCAATTACTTGGCTTAATGATACTCAACTATTTCTATTAAAACTAATGTGATGAAGATGTCATGTTATACACGGGAATTTGACAAATATGTGTCAACAGATTTTAATCTTTGTGTTTGGAATCTAAGGTTGAATGATCTAAAGGGTGACATCCTTTAAGTTGAGTTTAAGTATGAAAGTGATTTGATCATCTAAGAACAAGAAATATGTTTTGTGTGTGATAATGAACTATGTTAAGAACGTTCTCAAGAAAGTTCTTTGGAACAAGAATCTAAATAAAGTTACTAACTTTAATAGATCTTGTGTATGCTCCAGAGATGTGGATATGCACAGGGTTTGAGCAATGTTTGGTTATGATGTACGCTTGAAAGGAAATAGATACGTATGGTATCTTTCAATAAGTAAGATTATCTCTTGGGATAATGTTATCATGCCTAATGGGGAAGATAGTTCATAGAACTTGTAGATGTTTGTTTAAGATCATTTAGCCGATGAGGTGTAATGAAATCTCTTTTAACATAACCATTCATGTTGCAAGGGGAGAATGATGCATAGGATATATATTATCCTTTTAATAAGATGAAAAACTAAACGCATAATTTCTCAGACATAACATTTTCTGAAACATCATGTTTTCCTAAATGAAGATAAGAATCCAAAGTGTTTGAACTTGATAGTCCTATCCTAAATAAACTTGATGATAACAAGAGGAATTCACTTGAGTTTCTTATGTATACTCCTCAAGAGTCATTGTTACTTGAGTTGTATGAGGTTGGCTTTGAGATTACATTTTAACATATGTTGTTAAAATGTTTATTTAAGGTTTAATGAAACTTATGCAGAGGTTTGATTACAAAGTATTACCAATACTTTGATGACTTGTGAAAGTTGTACTACTTAAACCTAGTGAACAATGATAAACATTGAATGTGAGCATCATGCTCATTTGATGGTGAATGTTCTAATCCTATAGGTGGTAAAGTATGGTTGAATTTGTTTAACGCACGCTTGATTTGATACGAGTGTTTGGACAAAGGGCTTTTTGAGCAATGCACTCAATGGATTCAAATGATGGTAAGGATTGTAGAGTTGAGGGGTTTGTTGTGCTATAGGAGTACTTAGGTTTCATGGATGTTGAAGACAACAAAGACTAATTCTTGTGATCCTTTGGTTGGTACGACTAGTGGGTGATGTGATTTGAGGCTTAGGGCCTGAGACATATCACAGATGTGAATGTGATGGAGTGATGGTGAGAGTACAAGTGTACTTAGGGGATAAGATAAGTGTTTCAACATATGTTGTTAAAATACTTGAGTGTTGATTCTTTCGGATGTGACTTTTAATGACTACGATTGTAAGTCAAATTTACTTGAATATTTCGGATGAAATACTTAAGTTATCAATCCTACTTTGTTTAGATTTGATAGCATTCAAGAATAGCAAGACTCGATAATACATCTATAACTTAAGTGTGAGTTATGACTCGATGTAAATCTTAATCGTCTTGAAGGATGACATGTTAACCAAGTAAGGTAACATATGTGGATGCAGGACAATATTTATAGTCATAAGTAAAACTTGTGATCTATGATATTTTTGCCAACAGTGAGTCTGGATTAGGTAGGGAATTGTCAATTTACAAATCAAGTTAATGGATGAGTAAAGGACAGGAAGATGCATTGAGTATGTGTACTGATCACAAATACTCAGTGGTCCATGGATTGCACGAAACAAATTTCCGGATTCCTTCCTTTGGGAACACTTTATTATTATCAAGTATTGATCATTTATGTAATAGGTTGCTTAGGCCTTTAGGTTTGATTTAAGGCTCAGCCTGTGTAGAAGGCCCATGGGTTGTGTCTATTTATTTATATTAATTATGTTTAATTAGGGCTAAAAGCCCAACCCTTGTAAGAAACTATAAATACCCCCTCCCATTCAAGGGAGAGGGTTGGTTGGTTAATGCAAGTATCATTTCATTACTCGTAAGCTTAATCATCTACTCTCTTTCTCTCTCTAACTTTCTCTCTATAGATCTAAGATTAGATTAGTAGCTTGTGTGATAAATCTAAGTAATAACAAGTGGTATCAATCGCCTAGGGGTAATTTAGGTTGTTAAAGATTAGATTTGAGTGAAATTTCAAGAAATTTGAGTCAGTTACTGTTCACGTGCAATTTTTACCGAGTTTGGTAAAATCTGTCGAGTTTCTACTATTTTACCGAGTTTGGTAAAATCTGTCGAGTTTCTGCTATTTTACCGAGTTTGGTAAAATTTGTCGAGTTTCTGCTATTTTACCGAGTTTGATAAAATATGTCGAGTTTCTACTATTTTGCCGAGTTTGGTAAAATTTGCCGAGTTTCTGAAGCTTACCGAGTTTGGTAAATATTACCGAGTTTCTGAAAGTTTACCGAGTTTGGTAAACATTACCGAGTTTCTAGAATTTACCAAGTTTGGTAAATATTACCGTGTTTCTGACAGTTTACCGAGTTTGGTAAATATTACTGATGGAGCGTTATGTGTCGTTGCGGTTTAGCAGTATTAATGCCTACTCAAGTTTTAAATTTATATTTAGCCGACTTATCAATAACACACACACTTAACGAGCAGTGTACCCGGTCAGTATGAATATAATGGTAAGTAGAGTGTCGATCACTAAGAGTGGAACGTATTATCTAGTTATTCTAATCAGTATTTTAATATCCTAAGTTAGCTATACAACCTAATCTAACGCAAGGGGGTTTCAGCCTGAGAGACTGGCACGGTTTGGTTATAATTAAGTGGAAAACTAAACTAATGAGAACGAATCAGCGATTAGCACACACGTACACAGATAGATACTCGAGACAATAAGAAGACCTGTCCTGATAATTAAGTAGCTTGTCACTTGTTTTATTGCTAGTTTTATATGAAGTGTATATAATTAAACCTTTCTCGTTGGCTCTAATCTTATCGGCGAGTAAACCCTTAATGATTACTTATGTCTATCCTATTTATTTAAGAGACGCTAAAACAAATAGGCGAGGAAGGGGCATGGCGACCCAAGCAAGACTCAGCTAGACACAGAGGTTATCAATGCACTAATAAAAGTCACCAAAGGCATCAACATATAAACTTTAATTAATGGGAAAGCAATATTAAGGGGAGTGCATGATCTTCCGTAGTCACATGACACAAGCCCATCAATCCTGATGAATTAAAGTGTACTAATACAATAAAACAAAACTACTTAATGAATTGAATACATGCAGGACCTTCTTACAACTCTTGTATCTTTGTTTGAGGTGTGTCTTGTGCTGCTTGGTCGTCTGAATTCGGCTCTAGGGTTATATGGTCTTCGGTCTCTATATGTCTGAGAGAGCTCTCAAATTCGTCTGTCCTTAGGGTATTTATAGTTTCTGTCTCAGGGATAGATGCGGCGCATCGAGTTGATAGATGCGGCGCATTGACTTAACTTCGTGATGCGGTGCGTGTTATGCTCTAATTTTTATATACACGATGTGTCGTTGTGGTTTTAGCAGTATTCAAGTTTTAAATTTATATTTAGCCGACTTATCAATATAACACACACTTTAACGAGCAGTGTACCCGGTCAGTATGAATATAATGGTAAGTAGAGTGTCGATCACTAAGAGTGGAACGTATTATCTAGTTATTCTAATCAGTATTTTAATATCTTAAGTTAGCTATACAACTTAATCTAACGCAAGGGGGTTCAGCCTGAGAGACTGGCACGGTTTGGTTATGATTAAATAATAAACTAAACTAATAAGCATGAATCAGCGATTAGCACACACGTACATAGATAAATACTTGAGACAATAAGAAGACCTGTCCTGATAATTAAGTAGCTTGTCACTTGTTTTATTGCTAGTTTTATATGAAGTGTATAATTCGATGCGACGCACCGAGATTAAACCCTTTCTCGTTGGCTCTAATCTTATCGGTGAGTAAACCCTTAATGATCACTTATGTCTATCCCACTATCCTAAAAACAATAGAATAAATAGGCGAGGAAGGGGCATGGCGCGACCCAAGCAATGCTCAGCTAGACACAGAGGTTATCAATGCACTAATAAAAGTCACCAAAGACATCAACATATAAACTTTAATTAATGGGAAAGCAATTTTAAGGGGTGCCCATGGTTTTTCGTAGTCACATGGAATCGGCCCATCAATCCTGATGAATTAAAGTGTACTAATACAATAAAACAAAACTACTTAATGAATTGAATACATGCAGGACCTTCTTACAGCTCTTGTATCTTCATTCAAGGTGTGTCTTGTGCTGCTAATATGCCTGACTTCGGCTGTCTTCTGCTACGTCTGGTACTAGGTATATTGCAATGTTCAACCCCTTTTATTCGTTTGACTTTGGGGTATTTATAGTTTTTGTCTGAGGGTTAGATGCGGCGCATTGAATAAGTAGATGCGGCGCATTGACTTAACTTCGCGTGGGGTCCAAGATTAATATATTCAGGAATATTCGTACACCGCCAGAAGATGCGGCGTAACTTCACTTCTCTATGCGGCGCATTTCCTTTGCCTCTTGGATTATAACTTGTGAAATCTTGATAGTGATGCGCCGTATGTTAGAAGTAGGATGCGGCGTATCTGGAGCAGAATGGTCTTGATCTTGTACATTTCAGTAGACTCTTAACTTCTTGCTTGTTTTGCTCCATAATTAGTAAAAAATCGCCAAGTTTCACATAGTACTTGTTTTTACCTGAGAATTACAAAAGTAAACATTAACGTATCAATTCTCACAGATAATATAATAAAAAAAGTTAAATAAATAGGATAAATGATGATAATAAAATGTACTTATTTGAGTTCATCAAATATCCCCCCACTTGAACTTTACTTGTCCCCAAGTAAACCTTAAAATTAATCTTATGAAAATGTATCCTAAAAGATATTAGGATTTATTTTTATATTTAAGCATGTATTCGATTTGTCATAATTGCACAACCAAACACTTAAAGAATTAGAAATAAAATAAAATATTTTGATAAAATCAAATCTAATCATTTAACTGTCTAGTCGTGATGAGTATTCTATCATAAGCTTGGCAAGTATACGCATCTCCCCCACTAAAGCCAAGGAGTAACAAGTCTAAAGCGGTAAAAAGGGTTTGTTGGTTAAGGGTTGAAAATTCTTCTTAATCTCTATCGATCTCAAATTCCAGAAAATGCGATAAAATCACAAATACATGATTGAATCCACGAACACGATACTTGCAATTGCTCAAATCCTTAACTCGAATAGGCTAAAGATAGGACCAAGTAATCTTTACCAATAATTTTATATCAAAAAGGGCGACAAAATCATAAATACATAGCCGAATCCACGACTACGATACTTAAGATTGCTCAAATCCCTAATCTCAATAAATCAAAGGTTTGGATAAAGAATAATATAGGGTATGGATAATATTTGGGATACAAATTGGTGTAAAATGAAAAATAAACAAAACAGATAAATTAAAATCCTAAGTGTGGTTAATCACTATCCCAACCATCCCATGAATAAGACTCATATCATTGAATAACTCACGCTTTAACACTTGAAACACACGCTTTAGGGAGACACGAATTATACTCAACAAGATCTCAATCAAAGAATAACCTTAGTTGGCGTTCCCATAACGGCCAACTCCCATTCAATCCATAAATATAATATATAACATATAGTGGTGATATCGACCACTTAATACAAAACTTAACATAAGTTGGTTAAAACAAACTTCCAACTTTTCCTTTTCTTTTTCTTTTCTCATTTTTTCAATTTTTTTTTTTTAGTCTTTAGACATAAACATAGATGTGTAAAATTTCACCACATCACTATAACGATAACTCTGGATAATTTTTCCATACTTTTCATGACTTCAGAAATAACGGTAATAGTGAAAGTAGTAAACACACGAAAAACAAGACTCAAAATATACAATATTTACTTTCACTCCAATTGCATCGTGCAATTTCCTGACTCAACCAAAGATAATGAATTACGCACGCGAACACAGGTAATGTAAGGAAACACACTTTGCCTAAAGCAATTAACCTGATGAAGCGAAAAGTGTACCGCTTTTAAGGGGTCATTTAAGCCCTAAATCGTATTTATTTGATCAAATATTGCCCTAAATCGTTCCTTTTGTCATTTTAGGTACTTTTGAGAAGAAATCTGGAAAAGGAAGCATTTTGGACGTTTTTGGAGCATAAAAGTGAAGAAAATGACAAAGTCTCAAAATCATGCTAAAAGTTACCTTTGACGGCGTCAGGATTATCCCTGGACGGCGTCATGGCTTGGCAAGAAAAGGTGGATGTGAAAATTACTCATGATAAGCCAGAGAAATTTGCATGGAATTCTGACGGCGTCACGCTTTAATATGATCAAGGTCGTCACGGCTTAATTTAAAGAGGGACGGCGTCACCCCTAAATCTGACGGCGTCAAGCCTTGATAAGCCAGAACGGATTTTTGAGAGCTAAAGAGGGACGACGTCAAGAAGGCCATCCGGGAACCCTAAAAGCGGCGAGGTGACGGCGTCACACTCCATAACGTGACGCCGTCAGATCTAAAAGTCTATATATAGTTTTGCAATTTTTTGTCATTAGGGTGGAACTTATTGGGGAACTTTGTGTGTGAAAACCCTAGGACGAATTTGGCAGCTTTTTCAAGGCTTTTTGCCTTGAGATCTTCCATGTTACATTGAAGATAAGTTATCAATTAATCATTCAATATGTCTATGTGTTGTTTGATTCTATCTTGTTCTTGTCTTTTGTTTAACATGCTAGGTGGTATCTTGTGTTTGCTTAGGTCGAATTCGGGTCAAAGTAATCACAAGTCAAACCTCTCACGAAGAAAAGTCAACTTGAAACCGTTAACGCAAAAACAACCAATTGTAATAACCGGATAAGCATGTACCCGGGTCGTTCTCCCTGCGAGGCGTGAAATTGAGAATATCGTTTTCGGTTCGTAATTAAAGTGCTTGAAAAGACGAGATTTTGTTTTGTTACTAAAATCTATTAAAACGAAAAGTGAATAACGTAAACGATAAACTACGAACGAGTAAAAACGTAAAATATTTGAAAAACTAATCTTATGTATATCAAAATAATTTTTATAAACTCTAAATGGCAAAAGAAAATTTTAAAAAAAAAGAAAAATATTTTTTGACTTTTAAATAATAATTTTTTATAATTTAAAAACTAATTTTAAGAAAATAAATGATTAAAAATATTTAAACTAATTTAAAAACTATTTTTTTTTTTTTTTTTTTTTTTTTTTTTTTTTTTTTTTTTTTTACTTTAAAAAACAATACTAAAAAAAACTTTTTAAACTTAACAAACTGTTTTTGCAATATATATATGTTAACTTTTTCTTTTTTTCTTTAACTTTCTTTTTTTTTTTTTTTTTTTTAACCAAAGGATGGACAAACTTACAAACGAACACAGCTCAAAAGAAAATGAATTCGGAACAAACGAAAAATAATCATAGCAGGAGTAGTAGATAATTTACAAAGGTCACTTTTGGTCGTGAATCAAGTAAACATAATACTGGCAATAAGGAAGATCAAAACATTCTTTACAATGAGCAGTCATACAACACAATAGAATATATGTCTAGACTAAACACCCTGTTGGGTTGCGATCTAACTGTCCTGGGTTCGAACCCAGGCAAAGCAGATTTTGTTTTTAATTTTTTCTTGGTTTTTCTTTTCAACTTTTCTTAACAAGTGATAACTAGCAAGATTTTAAACTAAACATATTATTTATTTTTTTTTTTTATTTTTTTTTTTTTTTTAAATTCAAACAAAAATCACTACAACTTTGATAAACAACTAATTTGATATCACAAGCAAACTGATTTTGAAACTAACACAAACAACTAATTTTGAAACTAACACAAACACAAACACAGACGATAAACACGAGCAGATCCACATCCAACTTTGATAAACACAAGTTTGATAAACACAACTAACTCATAACAATGTTTGATAAACACAAACACAAACGATAAACGCAAATACGCAAGCAATCAAAGCAGTAACTAAGCGAATAAAAATTAAAACAGAAATACCATTAAAATTAAAACCAAATTTAAATTACATTAAAAAGAAAAATACAAAGTACCTTGGAAAAAAAAGCTAAAATAAACCTAGAAGAAAAAACTACTCTCGGCTGCTACCTCTCTATTTATATGAAAAAATAGAAAACCCTAGTAGCTTGTGTGTTTTTCGTGTGAGAGTGTTCCTCTTGATGCCTTTGTGCTTCTTTTCTAGCCCTTGGATCGTTTCTTGGTCACCACATCATAAATCTTGAACCGTTGATCTCTTTTTGGTGCCTCGGATCGATGAGGTGGAGGGGAGGGGACCAAAGACATACCCATGTGAGTTCTTTGGCTTGTTGTGGTGAGGTGGTAGGGAGGTTAGCGAGCGGATGTTTAGGGAAGGAGAAGAAGGTGCAATAGTGAATTAGGGTTGGGATTTTGGTTTAATTGAAACATTGACCAACAAAGAGGGGTTTGACCCTCTTATTTATCCCGTATTTAGTTATTAGTGGGATGGGTCGGGTTTGTAAGGGTGTGTGGGCCGGTTATAGTGTTTAGGTGGGTGTTGGGCTGTAAAGTGGTTTAATTTGTAGTGGGCTAGTTAGATGGGATGTGGGTCGGTGTGGTTTAAGATTGGGTCAGGTTTAAAGGGTGGATCCGGTAGTTAAAGTTTTAGGATGTGTTGGATTTTAGAGTTGGTATAGAATTAAAAATCAAGGACCAAAGGTGTAATTTATGAAATCGTAGGGACCATTTTTTTGCCATCTTTTCAAAGTTCATCCGAGGACCAATTTTGCCAACTAAAAATAATCCAAGGGCTCTTCGGGATTTTTGCACAATAACTCAACCAAACTCGTGAATTTCTTCCCGGGTCCCGTCTTTTGAGCTCTTGTCCAATCCATGCTCGGTTTTGCCTCATTTGCCTCGTTTTCAATCCTTTTTGTACCTGCAACAACTAAAACACAATCCAAGGATATTTGATATAATATATGGTCCATTTGGGTGTTTTTGGTCGTTTTTGTGGGGTTTTTCGGGTATAAAATGATGAGTAAAAGGCCACTCATCAATCCCCCACACTAAGCAATTGCTAGTCCCTAGCAATCCGATCATATAAAGTAATGAAAGGATCAAAAATATCAAGATTACCAAAAATATACCACCCCGATTTGACTTTATAAAATGCAAGTAAATTAAAACGAGATAAAATGTAAATAATATGCTTGATTATCAAAAATGGCATCATGGAACGGGAATCACACAAAATGGGTGACTCCGGGGAATTGTAATCGTCATCCTCTTTTATACTTCCCAACTAAGTCTAAAAACCCTTGTGCAAACATTTTTGTAAAATGCTAACGCTACTTATATTAGCAACCTATGTAAGCCGAGACTTAACTTTTCACTCCCACAATTATTCATAAGTTAGGTGTGTGTGCTTGTTTTCAAAGTTTTGATCGTAAAAATCGACATTTGTTAGGGTTAAAAACCGACAATGATTTAGAAATTAGAGATTCAAAGGTGAGATCACTCCATGTAGCGACTTTCTTCTCAGCTTATCCTTAGTAAACTTAGGAGGCTAGGTTTTTACACCCTCGAGAATAGTATCGGAGCTCACGGATCTTTGAAGTCAACAATTTCTAAATCACCGTCCAACTTTTAGACAATTTTGACGAATACTAGTTCAACTTCGATTTAAAATTTAAGAAGAAGCAAGTTTCTCACACTTATTCATAAACAACAAACATAAACATTTTTTTTTTTTTTTTTTTTTTTTCATTTTTCATCACCTTTTTTTTTTTTTTTTTTTTTTTTTTTTTTCACTAACTTTTTACTTGTGTACTCTAAACGACGGACCTTCACGGTTTAGTTCCAAGACCTTAACGCCTTTCGGAATAAAGGATCCAAGGGCCGTTACAACGGAGAGTTCCAAGACCTTAACGCCTTTCAGAATTAAGGGTCCAAGGGCCGGTGCAAGAGGGTAGCCAAGACCTAAACGCCTTTTTGGAATTAAGGATCCAAGGCCCGATCTCGAATCCGTAGCTTAGAGCACTTATTTATTAATACTTAAACTTTAACTTTTGCAACTTTCAAGCAACGCTCACTTTCATTTTGCATTCTTATTGGGTTTGTAAGAAAGTATGCTTGTTCCAAAATTTAAATAAAACTTTGAACTAGTATTCTAAATCAAGATTGCATAAAAATTTATTTGCTTAACAAAAACGGTTTTTGCGTTCAAAAGTTTGAAAATAGCACTAATTTTAGTCAGATTAGGATCTTCTGGGAGGAAAAGCCATAGATTACTTATATAAGCTCTAAAGAGAACCAACTACTCCACGCTTAGCATTTTCATTTGCACAATTCGCAAAAACTTAGCCTAAACGTTAAGGGTAGCAGCTAGATCAACACTCTAGCAGAGTCGGGATTCCCCTTGTTCTAGCCTAATCAAGTCTAAACTTCCATTAATACCGAAGCATTAATGCATAGCAAATTATTTTTATTGTGCCAAGCACTTCTTTTAGACAAAAAATACGATAAAAATTTTAAAATTTTTTTGGTCAAAACGGGGGTGCTAGGAGACTAGAAGGTACAATATGTGAAAATTTTTCAAAATTTTGAAATTTTGGGTCAAATGAGAATTCCCCCCCACACTTAGAATTGAATATTGCCCTCAATATTCAAAGTACCGGCCTAAGCCGACACTATAGAACGTAAAAGGGTAAGACTACTAGCTAAGTGTGGAAACGAAATCTTGGTTTTCACAAAAAGGATTTTTCAGATATCCCTGGATAATCATAAATACAAAGATAGGATATTGGGCGGCTGGATTGAAAACAGGCGCGTCAATCATCACAATCTACGGGAATCCTGAAAACAGAGGCAAACATACAACCACAAAGCAACAAGTAGAGGAACTCCCCCACACTTAGTGTTAGAAAATAGAAAGAAGATAGAAACATGGGTGTTTACCCATGTGGTGCTAATGTTTTTGTTAACCGAGTCACATGAGCTTGACTCGACCCCGTATTTAATTGTCCATGGGGAAGCAAGTGGAAGAAACAATCTCCATCGGACTTTCATTCAAAATGTTTGGATAAACATTGAAGCATATGAAAGTTCCACTCCGATGAGATACCCACGGCTCTAGAAGATAAAAGCGGTGATGCCGGGGTCAAAAACTTTGTCTTCGTTTCCGGCTGGGAACGATAGTAAAGTTTCAATCAGAGACAACTCCATGCAGAACGGGAGTTTTTGACCAGAAAGAAGTGGAGGGGAAAGAAGTAGAGGTGAATCATTTTTCTCCAGAATTAAAAGTTCCTTAGATGAGGCGGGAAACTTTAAATTCTTATCAAGAGTCAATTTCATCAAAGGATGAATTTTACCATCATCGAGTATGCCTGGATTAAACACTTTGTCTTCACAAGAAAACTCAGCAGGGTACTCGATGGGCGACTCAATGGAGAAAAGGAAATCATCCTCGGGAGAATGAGGAGATAAGTCATTAGAAACAATTGTTGCATCCTCAATTATGGTTTCCATTTTAGGGCCTTTTTCATCAGTAGGTTTCCCATATAAAAGATTTCTCCATTCGGTTTGATCGGCCCCAAAATCGAAGAGGTCATCATCATCTTGTAAATCATTAAGCTCGGTGTAAGAATCAGATGATGGAGAATGGTATAAAAGTTTTTCGACTTCTTTAAAATCAGCATGAAAGTCGAAAAGATCATCATCATTCTCTGATGGAAGTGGATCGTCGTGAGCGAGTTCATCGGCGAACTCCTCGGGATAAGAATCACATCTAGATGGATCACGGTTCAGCAAAAATTCCAATTCTTTAAGATCAGATTCAAAATCAAAGTCATCGTCCTCATCCCCCGGTGGGATTGGATCGATGTGAGCGAGTTCATCGGCGAACTCCTCAAGAAGAGAATCAATACTAGAAGTGGTACTGCCACTACTTTGCTCTTCTGATTTTGAAACAACAACTTGAACGGATTTAGGAAGCTTTTCTTTAACATCTTCCGGGGGAAATAATGGTTCATCAAATTTCAAGACATCTTCCCCGGGATCACTATCGGTCTCAACAATTTCCGGCGAAATTGGAGCATCATCAAAGAACACATCGAGCTCTTCCCTCGAGAGATCACTTTCCTCAATCGGAGGAGAAGGATGGGAAGAGTCGGAAAGGTTTGGTTCAACAATCTCAATTCTATAAATCGATTCCGGAGGTGGGACAAGTGGTGTGCTCTTAGAGCTAGCAATTTCCACTTCTTCCGTTGTGGTCTCCAAATCCGATTCATCATCATCAAGAATACTCTTAACATCCGCGGAACAACTTGCAAACCATTTGCTTGAACCGGGTGTAATTTTCATAGCTTTTAGCTCAGCACATTTTTCAGACATACTCTTAACCGCAAATCTTGAGAGAATCGAATCACTTCTTTTGGAAGCAATTACTGGATCAGATTTTTGATTAACCACAGCAACGTTGCTTTTGGTGGTTAGCGGTTTAGAGTTTTGATTGATTTGAAACGTGACTTTGTCATCATCAACTCTTAGAGTTATTTCTTCTCCGTACACGTCAATCAAAGCCCGCCCGGTCCTCAAAAATGATCTTCCGAGAATTAGAGGAACCCGGGGGTCAGCATCAAAATCAACCACCACAAAATCGGCGGGAAAATGGAATTTCCCAACCTTGACAAAGACATCCTCGGCTATTCCAAGTGGACGGGTTATGGTCCGGTCCGCAAGCTCGAGGGTCATGCAAGTGGGGGTATAATCGGGGAGAGAAAGTTTTTTCCAAACAGAGAGCGGCATTAGGTTGATGCTTGCACCAAGATCGGCCAAGGCGTAGCATTCAACCATCCCCGGAAATTCACATGGAATGAGGAATTTTCCGGGATCTCCAAGCTTTTCCGGAAGCTTTTTTAGGAGAACCGCTGAGCAGTGTTCATTTAACGGAGTTTTTGCTAATTCAATTAATTTTTCCTTGTTGCTCAATAAACTCTTCATGGTGGAAACAAACTTGGGCATCAGAAGTAAAGCATCCGCGAAGCTTATATCGAAATGCAATTCTTGAAAGATTTGGAAGAATTTTTCCATTTGAATACTAGCTTTTTCGCGGAGCTTTTGGTCATTAAGTCTAGATGGGTATGGGATAGAAGGTTTAGGTTGAGACTTCGGAACATCGGGTTCCGGAATTGGGGTTGGGACTACCGAAGGTTGGACGTGTGCGGTACTTTGTGGGCTTGTAGAGTGCACCTTGTCCTTTGTCACCTCGGTCTCACGGTCAACTACTTTTGTAGAAGAAGAAGAAGTAGTAGTTGGAACCGTGGGTCCCTCATAAGCTTTACCACTTCGGGTGGTAATGGCTTTCAATTCACCCTTTGGGTTAGGAATTGTATTACCCGGGAGAGTTCCCGAGGATGAAGCTTGGTGAAATTGGTTGATAAGGGTATCAAACATACTTTCAATCTTCGTTTGAGATTGATCGATTTTGTTCTTAAGCTCATTACCCTGCTTAATCATTGAATTTTCAAATTCATTTTTCAAATTTGTGATTTGATTTTGCATAGCCCTCATTTTCACCTCATTTGTCTTAATGTAATTTGAAAGATCATTAGAGGGAGCAATCGGGGCTGGGTAATTTTGAGCTTGATACCCTTGATTGTAATTGACCCCTTGGGTCGGGTATTGGTTAGTAGGGGCTTGATATGGAACATTTTGCTCCCTACTTTGGGTTTGATTGAATTTGTTTTGATTGTTTGGAGGAAAACCGGGTGGTCCTGCTAGATAGCTAGCACGATAGCTCGAGTCACCTTGAGGACGGTATTGAGTACCTCCTTGGTTGTAAGACCCGGCTACGGCATTGATTTCAAAAGGACGGCCATCGGTGGCGGTACAATTGTAATAAGCATGAGGACCACCACAAGTAACACAACTTTCTTCCACCGCTTTGACTTGAGCGGGTGGAGAAGCTTGTGGGGTAGAAGAAATATTAGAAGAAGAAGGATTTTTCTGATTAGAGAAAACCAAAGCTTGAATTGCATCCGTGAGCTTGTCAATTTTAGCATCCGTGCTAGAAGTACTCATCGAATGTGAAGTAGAAGGTGAAACACTCACTTGAGAAACAACCGGCTTGCTTCGTGAAGTGCGAACCTTTGACTTGTTCTCGATGATGGACAAAGCATCACGCGTAGTTCGATTCAATATATAACCACCGGAGGCGGCGTTTAGAGAATCTTGGTCAGTTTGGTTTAATCCATTGTAAAACGTATCAATTTGATGCAACTCAGAAAATCCGTGGTGAGGACATTTGCGAAGCAAGTCTTTAAAACGATCCCATGCTTCACTAAATGATTCATCAAATTTTTGAGTGAATTTGGTAATTTCATTTTTAAGACTTGTAGTTCTGGAAGGGGGAAAGAATTCGTTCACAAATTTCGACACCAAATCTTCCCATGTTAAGATAGAACGAGGGGGTTGTTTTTCAAGCCAAGTCCGGGCTGCCCCCTCGAGAGAGAAAGGAAAGAGAAGCAATTTGATCGCTTCTTGAGGAACATTCCTACATTTGACGGTAGATGAAATTTTGTTAAACCATCGAATGTGGGAATGAGGATCATCCCTCTCGAAACCGTAAAATTGATTCGACGTTACTAAGGATAGTAATGCCGGTTTAAGTTCGAAATTATCGGCAACGATCGGGGGAACAATTATAGCATCTCCATAACCCTCGATGGGTGCTTGGAGAAGCTCAAGCATGGTGCGATTCTCCGCCATTATATCAATGGGAGGATCGGGATTAGTACGAATCTCGGGTTCGACTAATGAGGCAGCACGTCTACGATTACGTCTTCGCGAAATTGCGACGAGTTCAAGAAAGGGACTCGATGACGAAGAAGAACGTGTGCGCATGCACCAAGAACATTAGGTTAAGAAGAATATTTTTGGGTTTTTTTTGGATTTTTTAATTTTTTTTGGATTTTGGATAAAAAAATATTTACAAGATATTTACGAAACTTCACGAGGAAGGTTCTTCAAGTCACTAATCGTCAAACCGTGACGATATTGTCGCAACACACCTCCCCGGCAGCGGCGCCAATTTGATATCGGTCGAATTCGGGTCAAAGTAATCACAAGTCAAACCTCTCACGAAGAAAAGTCAACTTGAAACCGTTAACGCAAAAACAACCAATTGTAATAACCGGATAAGCATGTACCCGAGTCGTTCTCCCTGCGAGGCGTGAAATTGAGAATATCGTTTTCGGTTCGTAATTAAAGTGCTTGAAAAGACGAGATTTTGTTTTGTTACTAAAATCTATTAAAACGAAAAGTGAATAACGTAAACGATAAACTACGAACGAGTAAAAACGTAAAATATTTGAAAAACTAATCTTATGTATATCAAAATAATTTTTATAAACTCTAAATGGCAAAAGAAAATTTTGAAAAAAATGAAAAATATTTTTTGACTTTTAAATAATAATTTTTTATAATTTAAAAACTAATTTTAAGAAAATAAATGACTAAAAATATTTAAACTAATTTAAAAACTTTTTTTTTTTTTTTTTTTTTTTTTTTTTTTTTTTTTTTTACTTTAAACAAACAATACTAAAAAAAACTTTTTAAACTTAACAAACTGTTTTTGCAATATATATATGTTAACTTTTTCTTTTTTTCTTTAACTTTCTTTTTTTTTTTTTTTTTTTAACCAAAGGATGGACAAACTTACAAACGAACACAGCTCAAAAGAAAATGAATTCGGAACAAACGAAAAATAATCATAGCAGGAGTAGTAGATAATTTACAAAGGTCACTTTTGGTCGTGAATCAAGTAAACATAATACTGGCAATAAGGAAGATCAAAACATTCTTTACAATGAGCAGTCATACAACACAATAGAATATATGTCTAGACTAAACACCCTGTTGGGTTGCGATCTAACTGTCCTGGGTTCGAACCCAGGCAAAGCAGATTTTGTTTTTAATTTTTTCTTGGTTTTTCTTTTCAACTTTTCTTAACAAGTGATAACTAGCAAGATTTTAAACTAAACATATTATTTTTTTTTATTATTATTATTATTTTTTTTTTAAATTCAAACAAAAATCACTACAACTTTGATAAACAACTAATTTGATATCACAAGCAAACTGATTTTGAAACTAACACAAACAACTAATTTTGAAACTAACACAAACACAAACACAGACGATAAACACGAGCAGATCCACATCCAACTTTGATAAACACAAGTTTGATAAACACAACTAACTCATAACAATGTTTGATAAACACAAACACAAACGATAAACACAATACAACTATAACCAAAGATTCATCCACATAAACTAAACATAACTAAATTAATACTCAGAAATTTAAAACAAAAAAAATAAACTAAGAAAAGCAAATACGCAAGCAGTCAAAGCAGTAACTAAGCGAATAAAAATTAAAACAGAAATACCATTAAAATTAAAACCAAATTTAAATTACATTAAAAAGAAAAATACAAAGTACCTTGGAAAAAAAAGCTAAAATAAACCTAGAAGAAAAAACTACACTCGACTGCTACCTATCTATTTATATGAAAAAATAGAAAACCCTAGTAGCTTGTGTGTTTTTCGTGTGAGAGTGTTCCTCTTGATGCCT
The DNA here is from genome assembly GCA_021014915.2 of Artemisia tridentata subsp. tridentata. Taxonomy (NCBI): domain Eukaryota; kingdom Viridiplantae; phylum Streptophyta; class Magnoliopsida; order Asterales; family Asteraceae; genus Artemisia; species Artemisia tridentata. The sequence continues at coordinate 283,463,399 of CP139505.1, read as the reverse complement.
TTGTGCTTCTTTTCTAGCCCTTGGATCGTTTCTTGGTCACCACATCATAAATCTTGAACCGTTGATCTCTTTTTGGTGCCTCGGATCGATGAGGTGGAGGGGAGGGGACCAAAGACATACCCATGTGGGTTCTTTGGCTTGTTGTGGTGAGGTGGTAGGGAGGTTAGCGAGCGGATGTTTAGGGAAGGAGAAGAAGGTGCAATAGTGAATTAGGGTTGGGATTTTGGTTTAATTGAAACATTGACCAACAAAGAGGGGTTTGACCCTCTTATTTATCCCGTATTTAGTTATTAGTGGGATGGGTCGGGTTTGTAAGGGTGTGTGGGCCGGTTATAGTGTTTAGGTGGGTGTTGGGCTGTAAAGTGGTTTAATTTGTAGTGGGCTAGTTAGATGGGATGTGGGTCGGTGTGGTTTAAGATTGGGTCAGGTTTAAAGGGTGGATCCGGTAGTTAAAGTTTTAGGATGTGTTGGATTTTAGAGTTGGTATAGAATTAAAAATCAAGGACCAAAGGTGTAATTTATGAAATCGTAGGGACCATTTTTTTGCCATCTTTTCAAAGTTCATCCGAGGACCAATTTTGCCAACTAAAAATAATCCAAGGGCTCTTCGGGATTTTTGCACAATAACTCAACCAAACTCGTGAATTTCTTCCCGGGTCCCGTCTTTTGAGCTCTTGTCCAATCCATGCTCGGTTTTGCCTCATTTGCCTCGTTTTCAATCCTTTTTGTACCTGCAACAACTAAAACACAATCCAAGGATATTTGATATAATATATGGTCCATTTGGGTGTTTTTGGTCGTTTTTGTGGGGTTTTTCGGGTATAAAATGATGAGTAAAAGGCCACTCATCATGTTCTTGTCTTTTGTTTAACATGCTAGGCTAGATTTATCTTGTGTTTGCTTAGATCTAATGAAACCTAGCTATTGATTATTGGTTATTAGTGTGTTGTTAGTTGTATTGGATGATTGTTCATCTATGTTAGGCTTAAGAAAACTGGCTAACTTCCTATTCGGTAACTTGCTTGAACGTCTTAAGAAACATGAACCAATGCGTACTAAAGGTTTTTATGGTTGTATTTAATGCACAAGCGAATTCTAGTGATCCCATGTTAGGAGCTTCCTAGCCGGCTCGACATAGGAGTGAAGTAGGAGCTTGTAGAGTTGGGGAAGTACGTACGCCACCCCACGATTGGTATTAAGGAATACACCCGTCATCCACGCAACTAATACACACTAATCAACCGGTAAAAGATAGTTAGGGAGTAAGGAAATCTAAGTAAACACATTTCCCTCCACATAAGTTTTCACCAACATTTTCATTTTCTGTTATTTTACTTTATTTGCATTCGTAGTAATTTGGGTTAGTTGACTAGCAACTAATTCCGCCCACTCTTTCAAACCCGAGATTTTACTTGCTTTCATAAAAATATAAAAAACACAAAAAGAATCATCCCTCACCCTTAGACCTATTAGAGTAATTTTTCATACCTAACGAACACTATTCCCTGTGGAGAACGATCAATCCCCCGTACTTACCACTACACTATACTACATCGGTCAGGTACACTGCCTGGTGGGGTTGTAAGCCTCTTGAGATCCCTCGAGAGGTAAAACCTGTTGTAAGGTTGCAAAACCACGCATCAAGTTTTTGGCGCCGTTGCCGGGGAATAGTTATTGTTTAGGTTGAATTTTTATTTTATAGGTCTACTCACTAGATTCCTTTCTAGTGAGATTTTTTTTTTTTTTTTTCTAGGTTTTCTTTAGTCTATCTTTTTTCTTCGTTTCTTTGTTCGTAACCATTACCATTCGACATCATGGAAGATGGTAATATCCTTAATCCCAACAACCCACCACCACAACAACCACCACCACCTCCTAGAGCCCGTACTTTAGGAGAATACTCCCGTCCTAGCCACCATGGCTTTCGAAACACCATTGAGCTCACTCAAGGAGCCAATATCACACCCTTGCGATCCGACACCATCCGGTTGGTGCAAAGCGGATGCGCATTCCATGGACTTCGTTCTGAAGATCCTAATCAACATCTCAAGTACTTTCTCAAAATCGTTGATTCTATAGACCTTGATGTTGCCACTCGAGAGACGACCCGACTGCGTCTCTTTCAATTCTCTTTGCGGGACCAAGCTAGTCAATGGCTAGAGCGTCAACCCGCAGGATCCATCACCTCTTGGGATGATCTCACCACTCGTTTCCTTGCTCAGTTTTTCCCACCGGGAAGAACTACCAAGCTAAGGAATGATATCTTGATGTTCCAACAACGTCAAGGCGAAACCCTCTACGAGGCATGGACTCGATTCAAGGACTTACTCCGAAAAGTCCCTCACCATGGCATGGATCCTTGGCTACAAATCCAAATCTTCTATGCTGGGAAGTCATCGAGGACTTAGCACAGTACGAAGAAGAAGAATGGAATGACTCAATGTTCTCGGAAGTAGGGACTTTAAATTGCATAAGTGCAACCCAAGAACAGCTGTTCGAAAACATAAAAAGGCAGGTTGAGAAATTAATGAAAGCCGAGATACCTACGGCTGATGAAAATCCCGATGAGTGTGTGAACACAATTGGTAAACATACGTTTCATCAATTCTCACGACAAGATGAATTTGAAGGGATAATGCTAACTTTCGTGAACAACCAAGAGAGACGGATCCAGGAATTAGAGACTCAATTGAAAAACACCCGAGATATGTTCATGGAGCTAGCAGAAAAATTTATCGCGATAATAAAGGAGAAGATTAGGGATGAAGCTTCACACAAAAAGATCGAGAAGATCTTTGAACTCCCGGTCCCTAACGAACCATACAACGAATGGGATGAGGAAACCCCTCTCCCCGAGCCTTCACCTTTAAAATCCTCTTGTCCAATTGGATCCCCTCGCGAGAAAGAGAATTCTCATGATCATAGCATTTTCGTGGGAAGCATGGTTGTCACGCTCCCTAACTTTCATGAAGCTAGGAAACGATCTTTTGACTTTAAGCCAGGAGTGAGAAGAACTAAATTAAAGCACACCCTCAATTCGAACACCCCCTGTAAAAGTTCCTCCCACTCCCTGAATACCTGCCGTAATGGAAATTTGAACCTGAATGAGACGTCAACCGGCCCTTTTCAACATTTTACTACATCCCGTGACAGTAACAAAACATTTGACCCAGGAGGAACTTGTTAACGAGACTAGCTATCAGGATTATTGACCCTGACTAGCTTCTCCCTTAAAGTACAAGGGGCTCATTTGTAAACTGGCACAAAGTAGTAAAATACGCTAACCTGACGGCGTCAGGATTTGAACGTGACGCCGTCACCCCGTCTGCACAGCAATAACCACTTTAATTCCATCACTTTCATCACAAACCCCACAAACCATATCCACTCCAACCCCACCCACGAATTTTCAAGATCAAATTCACCGACTTTCGCTATCAATCTCCACGTGGTAAGTAATTCTCATTCATTCTTTTCGCTTTAATTATTCATAGGATTCGTGAATTTCGAAAATCCCCAACTCATGAAACCCTAGGATTGATTCATGCTTAGAAACTCATAATGTCCTTTAATTAGTGTTATTTAGCAATAATTAAAGCATTTGATGATTAGCAATCAATTGGGTCTATTCACTAATGGGGAGGCCACAAATTTGAACCATAACCTATGATCCAATCACCCATTTTGCTGTAAAAAGGGGCGTTTGGTTTATAAGCTTAAAGTTTGAATATTGATTTTTCCCTCGTAATTTCGGATTTGAATTTGGTAGAACCTGACGGCGTCACCTAGCAAAGGGTGACGGCGTCAGACCTGTCTGATGCTCCACCAAATCTTTAATTCACATATTAACACTCTTGTTCCTCCCTGCTTTGTTCCAGATAATGAGTAAGCGTCAAAGACCTAGCCGAGGAAGTTCTTCCCGATCTCAACAAGAGAACTTTGGGGACACGGTCCTCGGTTGGGGTGTCTTTGACAACGATGCTGCTACAAGCAAATACACCCAATTGCTACAACACAAGGTCGAAAATGGGGCCGTGGTTGATTGGAGCTTTCTGAGGAGGGAAGGTCTTGAGCAAACCTTTCTTCAAAGCTTTCAGACGGATGAGTTTACCGGCCCTCAGTGGGAAAGACTGTTTAGAATTCAAGAGCCAGTCTATGATGAATTGGTACGTGAATTCTTCGCCACTTTTCACTTTGACATGGCTGAGGCAAGGACCGATGTGGGCAGTACCACGATCTATTTTAGGCTGGGGGGTGAGCTAAGGACGTGTTCGGTTACTGAGTTTGGGTGGAGACTTGGGTTGTACGATCAGCATGATACCATTCAAGCAGGGTTCATGCCTAGGTTGTTGCATGGGGAGTCGATGAAGAATGATTGTAGGTGTTCCATGTTCTGGCAAACTATTGGGGATGGGGTGTACACCTCGACTACTGTGGCATCCCAAATCAGGGAGCCTAGGGTTCGGTTGACTCATAGATGCCTCACCTACAGCTTGACAGGGCGTCACAGCTCTCACCACCGTGTCACCGCTTCAGATCTCTTCTACCTGTACACCATTTACTCTAATGAGGTTTACTGCAACATCCCATTTTGGGTTGCTAGCTTTCTGCATGGTGGAGTTGGGGAGAGGGAAGGAGACAGGATTTATGGTGGGATGTTTATCACCCGGCTGGCCCAATCTTATGGAGTCCTCAGGCCCGAGGTCATGAGGTATTTGAGTGGTGATGCATGCAGGACGGTGAAGGTGAGGTCCCTGAAGCAGATGGAGGTGATTATGGAGATGCATGATGGGTCCTTTATGTGGTATCATCCAGCCGGAGCTGAGGATGATGATGGTGAGGATGATGAGGAGGAGGAGCCTCAGCAGCAGCAGCAGCAGCATGAGGGTTATGAGGCCGGTACAGCTGATTACTACCGGCACATGAGCAGGGGGGATTGGCAGGCTCACCAGGGGACCTGGATGGGCCAGGTTGATACTTAGAGGACCAGGGTGGACGAGAGGTTCGACTGGATGTATGATCACACGGTTCGTCAGATGCAGCATCTATCTACACGTGATCAGTTGGACCCACATCTGCAGATTGACCCCTTCCCGGGTCATGAGCAGGATTACCCACCATATGGGTACTACGGGCACCTCCCTCCTGGTTACGACTATCGCCAAGGTCCTCCACCCCAGTGATGCTTTGATTTGATGTTTTGATATTTGAACAATTGAAATTATGGTTGTATGATTTAGAACAATTGGGTCTGTAATAATTTAGGATAAGGCCTCTGTTGGCCTTTAAACATTTGTTACATTGATTTTATTTATTGCATGCAAGCCTTATTTGATTGCTTATTTTATTTGCTTTGTGTGTTTATTTATTTGTTTGTTTGTTTTTAATTGTTTCCGTGTGTATGTCTAAATTTTATTATTATTGATTCATGTTCAAAAACTAATTGTGAAAATGCTTTATTTTGTTTTTAACTTCGTCTTAACTACATATAAAGGTATTTTGCAAAAGATAAGTGTAAGGGAAATCTAAATCGGTTTATTAGAACAAATGAACATGAATCGTAATAATAATAAATGAACATACATATTAGTATTTGTTTGAGTCAAATGCTTGTATCGAGTCATAATGATGTTTTGCAGGAATTCCAAGAAGTAAGGTATAGGTTTTTCCAAAATTTTTTCCGGAAACGTAACATGAGAATTCTGTCAGATCATTTCTGACGGCGTCAGGTTTAATTTTCTGAAAATTTTTGAAAGTTTTGTTTTCATAAAAAGTTTTTATTAAATCTATAACTTATAATCTCCAGGAATCTGCAAAACTATCATTCCACAAGCATTATATCCTTATATATAGAGTTTATCCCGCCGATGTTATGCAGGTTTTCGTGTTTGTTTTCTCAGGTTTAACAGGTTATTTTGGACAAGGAAATGTATGTGGAATCAAGCTTTTGGGGATGCATTAGTCATGAAGCTTTTACATTCTCTTTGGAAGAAGATCTAACCGTGTTACTTCATTATCCACCGAGCGAATCAGGGGAGTATTTGATTTCATTCTTTTACTTTATGCTTTTACATCTTGTTATTTGAACATTGGGGACAATGTTCATCTTAAGTGTAAGGGGGGGTAAAAGTACGATTAGAGAATGCTCTTACGCTTGATTTTTGTTTGTTTAATGGTAGATGTGTAATAAAACTGAGAGAAATACCTGTTAGGGTAATTTTAGTGCCAAATTTAAAATTTTTTACAACATATAGGAGTGAAACTTTGATCTTAATGAGCGTCTCACGGATAGGAGTTATATGACTAGCACAAAAACCGTACCACTAAAAAATTTTCCACCCCCAAATATGTGAGGTTCGCCCCTAGAATTGGTAGGAAAAGCATTTATGCTATGATGTGTGTACCGGTAGCACTTAGATTCTAGAACTTGCGTTAGGACCATTCCGAGGCCACAAGTGAGACTACATTCGTGTAGTTAGATTTACTACATGATAAGAGGCATTAGGATTAACCCATTGTTTTACACCTGTGTTTTTGTTATAATTACGTTGGCTACATTAGTCAAGTAATTCTCCCACAACCTTTGCGTTGTACTCATTTTTAGTACACGATACCCCTAGTACACCCCTCAGAGCCTATCTTTTCGTTTCTAACTTTAAGCATTTTACTTAAAGGAAGAATTTGTTACACCCCACTAAAATGTACACCCAAATCGCCTTAGCCTACCTTGTATGCACTCATCTTTAGTGCATTATTGTTACAACATTTGTTTAAAACCCAAGTTAATTATCTAATTGATTACATGGTTGCTAAGTCGAGTCATATCCTTGTACATATTGTTTTGGGACGATTGGGACTCGTGGGTAAAGTACTAGTGTAATGGAGTAATGGGGAAGAACATCATTTATTACCCCCATATGTGCTAAATATTTTAAAAGTACTCCAAGTGTTTTGATTATCTTAATTCGAGTCATTAGAATAGTAATTTGTAAAGTTATGTAAAAGTTCAAGTGTAAGAGGAATGCAATGCCCCTATGATGTATTATTTTGGATGGTAGGGCAAAAGTGTATGCAAAAAAAAAAAAAAAAAAAAAAAAAAAAAAAAAAAATCGAAAAAATCAAGAAAAATACAAAAAAATGAGTAAAAGAAAAATAGAAAAAACATACGGACTACCATCCCATTTCATTTTATGTTTATTTTCTGTTTTTGTTATTTTGTTTTTAGCTTAAGATTGAGTCGAGTCTTGGCTTAGCAACATTGTATAGTACATGTAATTGATCAAGATCTTTAACTCGCCACCAGTAAAATATCCTTTATCCAACAAAACCGTGTTTTCCTTTTCCCTACACCTAACGTTATAACCCATGTAAAAGCCCTCTTTGATAGTTTATCTTAGGTGCTTACGCCTAGTGGAGGAGGTTTTCGATCCTTTCCCAAGCCTATGGTAATCTATTTGCTATGACAGGTAGTGAGAGATATTATCCGTTTTCATTTATGAGATTTATTTTGATGACACTTGAGAGATGTGAGTATCTAAACACTACTTGTGAGGTGCTAGTTTGTAATCTCCGTGCTTATTATGATTAAAGTGGAACGAATATTTGTTGTAATTACTTTTATGTTAGCATCAAATGACCCCTAACTTGTATTTTGATTAGAATAAAAGCGCATTTGCTTGAGGACAAACAAATCTCAAGTGTAAGGGTATTTGATGAAGCGAAAAGTGTACCGCTTTTAAGGGGTCATTTAAGCCCTAAATCGTATTTATTTGATCAAATATTGCCCTAAATCGTTCCTTTTGTCATTTTAGGTACTTTTGAGAAGAAATCTGGAAAAGGAAGCATTTTGGACGTTTTTGGAGCATAAAAGTGAAGAAAACGACAAAGTCTCAAAATCATGCTAAAAGTTACCTTTGACGGCGTCAGGATTATCCCTGGACGGCGTCATGGCTTGGCAAGAAAAGGTGGATGTGAAAATTACTCATGATAAGCCAGAGAAATTTGCATGGAATTCTGACGGCGTCACGCTTTAATATGATCAAGGTCGTCACGGCTTAATTTAAAGAGGGACGGCGTCACCCCTAAATCTGACGGCGTCAAGCCTTGACAAGCCAGAACGGATTTTTGAGAGCTAAAGAGGGACGACGTCAAGAAGGCCATCCGGGAACCCTAAAAGCGGCGAGGTGACGGCGTCACACTCCATAACGTGACGCCGTCAGATCTAAAAGTCTATATATAGTTTTGCAATTTTTTGTCATTAGGGTGGAACTTATTGGGGAACTTTGTGTGTGAAAACCCTAGGACGAATTTGGCAGCTTTTTCAAGGCTTTTTGCCTTGAGATCTTCCATGTTACATTGAAGATAAGTTATCAATTAATCATTCAATATGTCTATGTGTTGTTTGATTCTATCTTGTTCTTGTCTTTTGTTTAACATGCTAGGCTAGATTTATCTTGTGTTTGCTTAGATCTAATGAAACCTAGCTATTGATTATTGGTTATTAGTGTGTTGTTAGTTGTATTGGATGATTGTTCATCTATGTTAGGCTTAAGAAAACTGGCTAACTTCCTATTTGGTAACTTGCTTGAACGTCTTAAGAAACATGAACCAATGCGTACTAAAGGTTTTTATGGTTGTATTTAATGCACAAGCGAATTCTAGTGATCCCATGTTAGGAGCTTCCTAGCCGGCTCGACATAGGAGTGAAGTAGGAGCTTGTAGAGTTGGGGAAGTACGTACGCCACCCCACGATTGGTATTAAGGAATACACCCGTCATCCACGCAACTAATACACACTAATCAACCGGTAAAAGATAGTTAGGGAGTAAGGAAATCTAAGTAAACACATTTCCCTCCACATAAGTTTTCACCAACATTTTCATTTTCTGTTATTTTATTTTATTTGCATTCGTAGTAATTTGGGTTAGTTGACTAGCAACTAATTCCGCCCACTCTTTCAAACCCGAGATTTTACTTGCTTTCATATACTACATCGGTCAGGTACACTGTTCCCTGTGGAGAACGATCAATCCCCCGTACTTACCACTACACTATACTACATCGGTCAGGTACACTGCCTGGTGGGGTTGTAAGCCTCTTGAGATCCCTCGAGAGGTAAAACCTGTTGTAAGGTTGCAAAACCACGCATCATAACCAACCACGGATTTTAATCTACAGGGTAGGCTAAGGTGTAAGGGTGTAACGAAACATTATAAAAAAGGTGTAAGAAACGAAAGGAATGGCTCTGAGTGTTTTTCTAGGGGTATCTTACTCTAAAAGTGAGAGTAACAAAAGGGTTTATACGGGGGTTAACTAACCAGTGTAGTTAGTTAATATCACATAACATATAAAGGCTATTTGGGTGTAATCCTAGAAATTTACCAATTTAGACAAGTCATTCCAATTATATAAATAATACTTATTATGGTGGTCTCGAATAGTATACAAGCCAAGTTCTAAAGCTTACAAGTCACCGGCACACTCATAGATTTGTGAGTTTTGAAAAGTTCACAATTTTTGGAAATAATGTTATATGTGCAGCTATGTAATTTAGACTTTAAACAAAAACATGCTAAAAATTTTAAATTTTGATATATTAAGCACATTTTAAGCATATTTTGAAAAAGTTTAGGACAAGTAAGTGTTCTAATTCTCCAATCCCCCCACTTAAGTTAAACAACGTCCTCGTTGTTTGTATAAATGATTAAAAACTGGAAAATAAAAGAATTAGAACAGAAAAACTCCCCTGAGATTTGCTCGGTATGATCCTCCATTGTTTGTAAGAGCAAAAATCAACTTCCTTGTGGATGAGAACGTTTAAGCTTCATAAATGATGTATCCACAGGAAATGCAGGAATCTATAATACCATCAAGACTTTAACACACCTGAGTTAAGAAGGTTCAAACTTGCATAATACATTAGTAGTTAGTAAAAAAAAATAAAACTTAAAAATTAAACTGAAAATCATCAGGTCAGTCGATACGCCGTATCTTATGGAAGAAGATACGCCGTATCGAGCCTGGAATAAATACGAATCAGAATAGAAGATGCGTCGCATCCTTAACCAGGGATGCGCCGCATTAAAATACTGACAGAAAGTTTTAAAGTCAAAAATAAAAATGCAGAAAATTAAATAAGATATGACCAGTGCAGGCGATGCGTCGCATCTCAAGATTGAGATGCGCCGTATCTTCTGCGGCCTGACCGACTCGACACAGAACAGAATAATAAAAAAATTTCGGGTTGTCCCCGGGTCAGCACTTGTCTTTATTCCAGAGTCTTCAAGTTAGACTCACGTTCAGCTCCTTATTCAGGTCTATTGATCCCCACATGTCCATGCACGATGTAGTTGCGAATTACTTCGTCACGAACATATTCCGGCCCCAATTCAAGTACACCTTTGTAGAATCCTTTCATCTTTTGGTACGGATACTCGATCCCTTTCTCAGCGTCATTTTCATCTACAAAAAGAAATGGTGTAAATTTGTAACAAAATTTGTTAGGGGCATGTTTAAACCTTGGGTTAGCACGAGGCATCATGTAAGTGATAACGTTGCTTCCACTTTTAAAGGTGATCTTTCCTTCAAATCTTTTAGCGTTAATTTCGACCTCCTTACAGAATGGTTTCCCAACGATCACGTCACCCATCTCAACATCGCGATAAGCATCCATGTTTTCCACCACGGTGAAATCTGTAACAATAGTTAAATTCCCAACAAAAATAGGTACATTCATGAACACTCCAACTACGTTTTTCCCTCTATACTCAATTTTGTTTTTCATTATAGAATTATAGAAATCTTTTAACATTACATTAATTGGTAAAATAGGGAAAAATTGGCACTAATCTGCTTAAATCCTATCATGCAAGGAAATTGTAAATTATAAGCACAATCTACATGGATCTTTCTACCATAATCACAGAAACTAGGATATCCTTCAAATTCATCATAATTCTTAGTTTTGATCACATTGACTCTAGGTATATCCATAATTTCTCCTTCTTCAATTTTGGGTTCAAAATCCTCCATAAATTGATCATTGATTCCTAATGGTAAATTAAGATCATTTAATTCAATGTAGTCTCCACTATAGGTCTCAAGTGATTCGTTATTTACCAAGGTTTCTCCCATAAACCTAGCTTCTAGATCGAGGTCCATACGTTCTCTTAATCCTAGCACATAGACGCCTCTAATTATGCTTTTAACAGGATCTTGGCACTTATAGACTAGTTTATTATTCCCTACCCTTAATGAGATTTTTCTTTTAAACACATCAATCTTAGCATGGGCGGTAGACAAGAAAGGTCTTCCAAGGATTAAAGGAATCTTAACATCTTTGGGCATATCTAATATAACAAAGTCTACAGGGAAAACAAACTTCTCAATCTTAACTAGCACATTATTAGCAATCCCTTCAGGTTGTTTTACCGTTTTATCAGCCAATTCAATAAGCAACTTAGTTGGTGCTAATTTTCCTAGTCCTAGGGTAGTGAATGTCTTAAGGGGCATTACACTAACGCTAGCTCCTAAGTCAGCTAATACATTATTGAAAGATATATCATTAATTGAACAAGGTAAAGTAAAACTTCCTGGGTCCTTTTCTTTATGAGGCAAGGCATGTAAGTCGGTTGCAGAGCTCTCTTCTTTCATTGTAGGCTTGATCTCCTCTTCAATCTTTGTCTTCTCTTTTAGCAGCCTCCTTAAACTGATTGAAGAATTAAAGAAAAATTCGGGCTTTGCAGCATCATTACCATTCATCAATCTTCTAGGAAAACGAATGTTAGGTGTGACTTCCTCAGTGGTGCTTATGCCCTTGACATGATCTCTTGGGTTGGTTTCAGTTGATCTCGGTAAACTTCCGTATCCCCTTTCTTGAAGAACTTTGCTCATTTGTCCAATTTGTTGTTCCAATGCTTTGATCGAAGCTCCTTGATTTCTTGTAATAGTATCCGTTGAGGCTCGGATTTCTTTGATCATAGCAGTGTTCTCTTCATGTCTTTTAGCAGCATCGGCCATAATTTGCTTTAGAGTGTCATCTAAAGTCTGCCTCCTTTCTTTATAAGTGGGATTAAAGTTGTTCTTTCGATAGTATCCTGGAGTAGCTTCCCTAAATCTTCCTGAAGGTCGGAATGGTTGTCCAAATTATGTGTAGTATGCTTCTTCAAACGTCTCACTTTCATTCTTATTAGTGCAATCTTTAGTGTAGTGAGGTCCTTCGCATTTTTCACATCCAACTTGGCAGCATAAACTTTCTCATCACGCTTCTTCATCTCTCTACTAATTTTATCCAATTGAGCTTGAATAGCAGCAAACCCGTCAAAATTAGTGCTGCTCTTAGATCTAGTAGAGGTTCCATCGTGCCATTTTTGAGAATGATCAGCAGCTTCTTGGATAGCTTTCCTAGCATTTGCTGCACTCATTTGAGGCACAGCTCCCTTAGCATCCAAGATTTGTCTAGTAGGCACGTCCAATCCTTGATAGAACAATATTATCTCCTGCATTTCACTTAGATAATGTTGACGGCATTTCATCAATAGGTCTTTAAATCGTTCCCAAGCTTGATAAAGAGTTTCATCAGGCTCTTGCTTGAAACTGTTGATAGCCTCCATCTTTTTAGCAGTTTTAGCAGGTGGACAATATCTCTTCAGGAATTTGCTCTTCAAATCTTCCCATGTAGTGATTGAACTAGTAGGTTCATTCCTTAGCCACTTATTAGCAGCTCCTTTAAGCGAAATTGGAAAGATTCTTAGCATGAGTTGATCGTCAGAGACTCCTTCTGTAGTAAATAAATCTGCAATCTCAAGGACCTTTTCAACATGTTCATTAGCATCTTCATGTTCCGATCCACTGAAAGCATTTTCTCTTAGCTCCTTGAGAAACTGACCCTTCAGCTCAAATTTTGACTTTTCATCAAACTTTGGTCTAGCAACTCCTGAAGTGTAATCAGCACGGGTTTTGTTCATGTACTCCTCCATAGTAGTGTTTTTCGCCATTGCTTCTGTTTCTTCTTCCTCTTTTTCTTCAAAAAAGTAATCAAGCTCGAACGAACTTGAAATATCAAAGCTTTTTGTGTTGAAAAGCCTTTTAAGCGAATGAAAGGCTCGTTCAGGATCTTCGAAAGGTATAAACAAGTTCTTGGTAGAACTCCTGGTCATGCACTTCCTGAAACTATCACAAAAGCATCAGTAGGGTATGTTCAAGAAAATAATATATCAGAAAATTAACAACGAAAACGGAATACGAAAAATAAAAGTTACTGATATCTGCAGTCGATGCGCCATATCCAAAAAGTTGGATACGCCGTATCTTATAATCGTTAAAATTTAATCAGACTTTCATTTAGAAAGCAGATACGCCGCTTATAATTTTAGAATGCGCCGTATCAGTTTTATTTATCAAAAATCTATTATACTTATTAAAATTAAATGCGTCGTATTAACAAAAGTTAATGCGCCGTATTTTCGTTACGTTTCAAAATACCAGATTTTTGATTCAGTAGATGCGCCGTATCGATAAAAATCGATGCGTCGTATCTGTTTAATAATTCGAAAACTGTTTTTAATTAAAATAATAGATACGCCGTATCTGTTAAAACAGATGCGTCGTATGGCGTTATCGTTTAGAAAAATTTATTATTAAAAACAGAATACGCCGTATCTTGGGGAAAGATGCGCCGTACTCGAATTTATTAAACGCGTTGTATTTTATAAAAATTAAACGCAATACGCCGTATCTATGAAAATAGATGCGCCGTATCGTTTGAATTAGCTCAGTACAACGATAGCAGAATGCAGAAAATAGAAAAATAAAAACAAAAATAAAACAAACGAAAAGAAACAAAAATAAAAGAAAATAAAAAACACACAAAAAACAGAAAATATGCAAAATAATACAATGAATGCAATTTAACTAATATACAACGGGGTTAGCAGTTAGAATTAAAAAAAAATTAAAAAGAAAACCTAATTAAAATACTAATCAAATTAACAGATAATAATAATTCACTCCCCGGCAGCGGCGCCAAAAACTTGATGCGGTGCGTGTTATGCTCTAATTTTTATATCCACGATGTGTCGTTGTGGTTTTAGCAGTATTCAAGTTTTAAATTTATATTTAGCCGACTTATCAATATAACACACACTTTAACGAGCAGTGTACCCGGTCAGTATGAATATAATGGTAAGTAGAGTGTCGATCACTAAGAGTGGAACGTATTATTTAGTTATTCTAATCAGTATTTTAATATCTTAAGTTAGCTATACAACCTAATCTAACGCAAGGGGGTTCAGCCTGAGAGACTGGCACGATTTGGTTATGATTAAATAATAAACTAAACTAATAAGCACGAATCAGCGATTAGCACACACGTACACAGATAAATACTTGAGACAATAAGAAGACCTGTCCTGATAATTAAGTAGCTTGTCACTTGTTTTATTGCTAGTTTTATATGAAGTGTATAGTTCGATGCGACGCACCGAGATTTAACCCTTTCTCGTTGGCTCTAATCTTATCGGCGAGTAAACCCTTAATGATCACTTATGTCTATCCCACTATCCTAAAAACAATAGAATAAATAGGCGAGGAAGGGGCATGGCGACCCAAGCAATGCTCAGCTAGACACAGAGGTTATCAATGCACTAATAAAAGTCACCAAAGACATCAACATATAACCTTTAATTAATGGGAAAGCAATTTTAAGGGGTGCCCATGGTTTTCCGTAGTCACATGGAATCGGCCCATCAATCCTGAAGAATTAAAGTGTACTAATACAATAAAACAAAACTACTTAATGAATTGAATACATGCAGGACCTTCTTACAGCTCTTGTATCTTCGTTCAAGGTGTGTCTTGTGCTGCTAATACGCCTGACTTCGGCTGTCTTCTGCTACGTCTGGTACTAGGTATATTGCACTGTTCAACCCCTTTTATTCGTCTGACTTTGGGGTATTTATAGTTTCTGTCTGAGGGTTAGATGCGGCGCATTGAATAAGTAGATGCGGCGCATTGACTTAACTTCGCGTGGGGTCCAAGATTAATATATTCAGGAATATTCGTACACCGCCAGAAGATGCGGCGTAACTTCACTTCTCTATGCGGCGCATGTCCTTTGCCGTCTTGGATTATAACTTGTGAAATCTTGATAGTGATGCGCCGTATGTTAGAAGTAGGATGCGGCGTATCTGGAGCAGAATGGTCTTGATCTTGTACATTTCAGTAGACTCTTAACTTCTTGCTTGTTTTGCTCCATAATTAGTCCAAAATCGCCAAGTTTCACATAGTACTTGTTTTTACCTGAGAATTACAAAAGTAAACATTAACGTATCAATTCTCACAGACAATATAATAAAACAAGTTAAATAAATAGGATAAATGATGATAATAAAATGTACTTATTTGAGTTCATCACTTCGCGTGGGGTCCAAGATTAATATATTCTGGAACATTCGTACATCGTCTTCAGATGCGGCGTAACTTGGTCTTTGTATGCGGCGCATGTACTTGGATTGTAACTTGTGAAATCTTGATAGTGATACGCCGTATGTTAGAAGTATATTGCGGCGTATCTGGAGTAGAACGAGCTTGATCTTCTTCTTTGACCAAAGTTTCATATGCGGCGCATGACAGAATTGCATGCGGTGCATTCTTCAAAGTCAGGCAATGGTCTTCGAATTCATCTAAGTATGATATTGCGTCGTATCTGTTGAGTCAGATACGGCACATCTTCTGGATTTCAGTAGACTTTTAACATCTCGCTTGTTTTGCTCCATAATTAGTCCAAAATCGCCAAGTTTCACATAATGCTTGTTTTTACCTGAGAATTACTAAAGTAAACATTAATGTATCGATTCTCATAAATAATATAATAAAACAAGTCAAATAAATTGGATAAATGATGATAATAAAATGTACTTATTTGAGTTCATCAATTACCGAGTTTTTTATCAAGGTTTCCGAGTTTGGGAATAGTTTGGAATCTTCCGAGTTTCTTATCAAGTTTTCGAGTTTGGAAAATTGATAGTTCTTCGAGTTTCTCAGGAACCTTCCGAGTTTCTAATTAGGAATCTTCCGAGTTTCTCACCAGGAATCCACCGAGTTTCTAAACTAGGAATCTACCAAGTTTCTCACCAGGAATCCACTGAGTTTCTAAACTAGGAATCTACCGAGTTTCTCACCAGGAATCCACCGAGTTTCTAAACTAGGAATCTACCGAATTTCTAACTAGGAATCCACTGAGTTTCTAACATTGAATCTTCCGAGTTTCTAGAGTAAAATCCTCCGAGTTTCAAACATTGAATTCTCCGAGTTTATAGAGTAAAATCCTTCGAGTTTCAAATAGTGTTTCTTCCGAGTTTGTAAGGATTTTCCGAATTTGGATTCTTCAAGTTTCTTGGGATTTTCTTCAAGTTTTTTCAAACGTAGAAACCGAATTTGGATTCTTCAAATAAATTGGATAAATGATGATAATAAAATGTACTTATTTGAGTTCATCAAATATCCCCCCACTTGAACTTTACTTGTCCCCAAGTAAACCTTAGAATTAATCATATGAAAATGTATCCTAAAAGATATTAGGATTTATTTTTATATTTAAGCACGTATTCGTTTTGTCATAATCACACAACCAAACACTTAACGAAGTAGAAACCAAAATAATTTTTAATGTAAAACAATTCTAAATCGTTTAGTTGCTTAGTCGTGACGAATATTCTATCATAGGCTTGGCAAGTATACGCATCTCCCCCACTAAAGCCAAGGAGTAACAAGTGTAAAGCAGTAAAAAGGGTTTGTTGGTTAAGGGTTGATCATCCTTTTTAATCTCTATCGATCTCATATTCCAGAAAAGGCGACAAAACTACAAATACATGATCGAATCCACGACCACGATACTTGCAATTGCTCAAATCCTTAACTCGAATAGGCTAAAGATAGGACCAAGTAATCTTCACCAATAATATTATATCAAAAAGGGTGAAAAAATCATAAATACATAGCCGAATCCACGACTACGATACTTAAGATTGCTCAAATCCCTAATCTCAATAAATCAAAGGTTTGGATGAAGAATGATATAGGGTATGGATAATATTTGGGATACAAATTGGTGTAAAATGAAAAATAAACAAAACAGATAAATTAAAATCCTAAGTGTGGTTAATCACTTTCCCAACCATCCCATGAATAAGACTCATATCATTGAATAACTCACGCTTTAACACTTGAAACACACGCTTTAGGTAGACACGAATTATACTCAACAAAATCTCAATCAAAGAATAATCTTAGTTGGCGTTCCTATAACGGCCAACTCCCATTCAATCCATAAATATAATATACAACAACAAATAGTGGTGATATCTCCCACTTAATATAAAACTTTACATAAGTTGGTTAAAACAACTCCCATTTTTTTTTTTTTAATAATTATTATTATTATTTTTTTGAAACTTTATATGTGTAAAATTTCACAATTTTTCTATCACTATTTTTCCGGATAATTTTTCATACTCTTCATACTTTCAGAAATAACTGTAATAGTGAAAGTAGCAAACACACGAAAAATAAACTAAAAGTTATACAATATTTACTTTCATACCAAATGCATTGTGCAATTTCCCGACCTAACCAAAGATAATGAATTATGCACGCGAACACAGGTAATGTAAGGAAACACACTTTGCCTAAAGCAATTAACCACGGATTTTAATATACAGGGTAAGCTAAGGTGTAAGGGTGTATCGAAACATTATAACAAAGGTGTAAGAAACGAAAGGAATGGATCTGAGGGTTTTTCTAGGGGTATCTTACTCTAAAAGTGAGTGTAAACAAAGGGTTTATACGGGGGTTAACTAACCAGTGTAGTTAGTTAATATCACATAACATATAAAGGCTATTTGGGTGTAATCCTAGAAATTTACCAATTTAGACAAGTCACTCCAATTATATAGATAATACTCATTATGGTGGTCTCGAATAGTATACAAGCCAAGTTCTAAAGTTTACAAGTCACCGGCACACTAAAGTTTTAATATTTTTGAAAGAATAGAGTTATGTGTGCGGTTATGTAATTTAGACTTTAAACAAAAACATGCTAAAAAATTTTAAATTTTGATATATTAAGCGCATTTTAAGCATATTTTGAAAAAGTTTAGGACAAGTAAGTGTTCTAATTCTCCATCCCCCCCACTTAAGTTAAACAACGTCCTCGTTGTTTGTGTCAAAGGTTAAAAACTGTAAAATAAAAGAATTAGAACAGAAAAACTCCCCTGAGATTTGCTCGGTATGATCCTCCATTATTCGTATAAGAGCAAAAATCAACTTTCTTGTGGATGAGAACGTTTAAGCTTCATAGATGATGTATCCACAAAAAAATGTAGGAATCTATAATACCATTTAGACTTTAACACACCTGAGTTAAGAAGGTTCAAACTTGCATAATACATTAGTAGTTAGTAAAAATAAAACCTAAAAAATTAAACTGTAAATCATCAGGTCAGTCGATACGCCGTATCTTATGGAAGAAGATACGCCGTATCGAGCCTGGAATAAATACGAATCAGAATAAAAGATGCGTCGCATCCTTAACCAGGGATGCGCCGCATTAAATAAACTGACAGCAAGTTTTAAAGTCAAAAATAAAAATGCAAAAAATGAAATAAGATATGACCATTGCAGGTGATGCGTCGCATCTTATGATGGAGATGCGCCGCATCTTATGCAGGTCTGACAGACTCGACACAGAACAGAAAAGTAAAAATTTTTCCATCGGGTTGTCTCCTGGTCAGCACTTGTCTTTATTCCAGAGTCTTCAAGTTAGACTCACGTTCAGCTCCTTATTCCAATACTTCGGGTTCAAACTCCACCACTTCGTTCTCAGTATCCTCAATTTTATTATCAAAGTATTTTTTAACTCGTTACCCGTTTACCTTGAATATATAACCATTTTTATCGCATATTTCGATAGTTCCATATGGATACACTTTCTTGACAACGAACGGACCCGTCCATCTTGATTTAAGTTTACCTGGACACATCTTTAATCGAGAATTAAATAGCAGCACTTTTTCTCCAATAGTAAACATTTTATCCCCATGTAACCTCGAGTCATGCCATCTTTTAGTTCTTTCTTTGTAGATCTTAGTATTTCTGTAGGCCTCATCTCTTAGTTCGTAGAGTTCATTGAGTTCCATGAAACGGTTCTTCGTTGCAGCTTCCATATCCATGTTACATTTCTTCAAAGCCTAATATGCACTTTGTTCAATTTCGACTGATAGGTGGCATGCTTTTTCGTATACAAGACGAAATGGAGTGTATCCCATCGGTGTCTTATCGGCTGTACGAAATGCCCATAAAGCATCATTTAACTTATCAGACCACCCTTTCGGATTATATCCAGTTGTTTTTTCTAGAATCCGTTTTATAGCCCTATTGGTTACTTCAGTTTGCCCATTGGATTGAGGATGGTATGCAGTGGAAACCCTATGATACACTCCATATTGTTGCAAAGCTCTTCCTAGATGGTGATTACAAAAGTGTGTTCCCCTATCACTAATCAATGCTTTAGGAACTCCAAACCTAGCGAACAAACTTTGCAAAAATTTAAGAACTACCTTGCTGTCGTTTGTTGGTAACGCTTGCGCTTCGACCCATTTTGATACGTAATCAACAGCAACCAAAATATACTTATTACCTTTAGATTCAGGAAACGGTCCCATGAAGTCCAATCCCCATATGTCGAAAACTTCACATACTTGGATATAGTTTTGCAGCATTTCGTTTCTTGATGTAATATTTCCGGATCGTTGACACGCATCACATCCTTTTATATAAGCTTTTGCATCATCCAGCATAGTGGGCCAATAAAATCCTGCATCAAGGATTTTCCTTTTTGTAATAATTGCACCATGATGTCCCCCCGTCGGCCCTGAATGGCAATGTGCCAATATTACTGGGACATCATCTCCATCTACACATCTTCGTATAATATTGTCAGGACATAATTTAAAGGCATAAGGTTCATCCCAAATATACTCACTAGCGCGAGTTAGAAACCTTCTTTTCTCGTCGGATGTTAGCCCTTTTGGAATTTCATTTGCAACAATAAAGTTTATATAGTCGGCATACCATGGTGTATTATCATTGCTCTTAATTCTTACCATCATAAGGTGTTCATCAAGAAAGTCATCAGCGATTTCCCTTTCATCAAGCACCTCCATATCAGGGTTTTCAAGTCTAGATAAGTGGTCAGCAGCTAGATTCTCGGCACCCTTTTTATTTTTAATTTCAATATCGAATCCTTGGAGCAATAAAACCCACCTAATAAGCCTTGGCTTGGCATCCTGTTTATTGAACAAATACTTCAAAGCAGAATGGTCAGTGTAAACCATAGTTTTTGACAATATAAGATATGACCTAAATTTATCGAATGCAAAAACTACTTGTAACACCCCCCCAATTTCGGATAGCAACAGCGAAAGACTTAATTGGGTGTTACGTAGTGGATCGTAGTCATAACCATAGAAAACGACTTTAAAAAGACGTTTTAAGTTTATCATTCAAAATACAAGCATTTGAAATACAAGAAAGTTTCATAGTTAACATGTTTATATAAACTTGAATGATAAAACATTTATTTAGAACCCGTGCCGGGTTTAATACCCACTCCGTGCCTTGAGTTCCAGCCTTTAGTTACCTGAGATAACATGCTAAAAGTCAACAAAAGTTGAGTGATATTCATAGGTTTAAGTTTAATAGTTTGAACACAAGTATAAGTGTTAATTGCATCGAATTACAATTAAACAAGTTAAAATCAAGTTGTTATTGCATTAAGCTCATGACACGCAACGCTTAACAGGCATAAAAAATGATGTAAAGTATATAGGCCCTCGGGATGGGTATTTGCCAATAACCCATAAGTTTGTTCAAATAAAGTGCGCCTGGGTGGCTTATCCTAGCAGACCCAAACGGGGATTGTCAGTCCCAAACAGATCTATTCACAACTATTTACGTTCACTCGCAAGTGATTAAGGTTCATGATAGAGGGACTTCTGGCAATAGCTACTTAAGCAATAATAACATCAGTCATAGCATACAAAAAGTTTGTGTTCATGTTTGTAGCATGTATCTCCCCACAAAAGATTTAAAAGTTTAAGTGTGGGCTATGAATTTACCTTAGTAGTACAGTAGTGGTGGTAGTATCGTACTCAAACGATGAAAGGAAACGGCTTCAACACACGACCTATATAGTATATGGCAAGTTTTAGTGGTTTGATAGTCTAAGTTTGGTTTATCGCGAATCATAACGTTTAAGGTTTTATCGATTGGTAATTTATTTGTAATGTTAAGAATATGCATGTTTAAATGATCAAAAATATATAAGAAAATATATATATATATATATATATATATATATATATATATATATATATATATATATATATATATATATATATATATATATATAACTCTTGGATATGTGCTCGTTTGTCGGAATATATTGGTTGACAAAGGAGATCGTCGTTGATAATCGAAGTTGGTTGATGATAAGTTAGGTTCTACGTGTTAAATATTAAGTGATTACGTATATAAAAGTTTATAAGTTATATAACTACGTATATAATTATTATAAAATGTGACGCTAAACGTTGATTTGTGAGACCAAACATATTTGTTTCGGTTTTTGAGTTCGTGAAATATTATTACAAGTATAAAATCAGAAATAACCTTTGGGTTTTTACAAAGTTGCATTTTATACCCTAACGGCATAATCTTTGCACCGTTAGTCCTCGGTTAAGTTTTTATTTATATTTTAAATCTAAAACTTTTAATATTTACATTCTATACTCAAAAGTTCCTAAATTTACAGTTTTCATCACAAGATTATCAAAATGACAGTTTTCACTTTAAGTTTCCAAATTTGGCAGTTTTAGTCCTTCAGTTAGCAAATTTTTGCAAAACAAGTCCGAATTTTATAAAAATCAAAGTTTACTATTTTTATTTCATAAATAAGTTTAAAATAGCTTATGTAACTTATAAAAACTACTTAATTTGTCAACAGCTTATTTTTCGAGCTTATGGGCTTTTAACGAGCTAAGTATATAGCCCATTATGGGTTTTCGATCCAATGGGTTTAGAGGGGAGTTGGGCCTGGTTACGGGCTCATTTTAGGGTTGTAGAAATATAATAATTTAGCTTATACGATCAGCTTATACGAAAAGCTTATAAATAGCTTACTGGGCTTATAAGCCCAATCGCTATATATGTTTAGTTCTTAAAACTGTTGCGAGCGGGTTTTACTTTGGGGCTCAAGAGATCATCAAATGAACTCGTTAGCGTGATTTTTATACGTAGACTATTAGTTCACCATGTGAACTAATAGTTCAAGTTTTAAAATAGATGGGTTGAGTGTCGAAATCAGAAAATACGAGGCACAAGTTCATGCGACTCGGCTATGTGAAAAGCAGTTTCGAAACTTAAAATAATTCTAAGTGTTTTGTTATTTTTCGAATAGGGTCAATGTGACTTAGAATCGTGTGATTTTTGTGGTTGATACATTTATATAAGATTCGAATGGTGGTTGTTCTCGATCAATAGCATGGCCAACATTTAGAATGTCGAATAACATATATGTGTTGTTAATATAATTAACGAAATATTTAGGCAAAGTGAATGATGGTTCACGATAGAAATGAAATTCATAAAAATATATAATATGAGAAAAAGTTCGAAGTTTGCTTACTTCACCTCAAAAGGTGGGGCGTATTATGATGTCGAGGCTGAGCTAGGCCAAGGGAATGGTGTAGCTTGATTCTTTAGACTTCGAAGATTTAGGAGCGAGTAAAATGTGGCTCGTTGCTTGACTCGAACACTTCTCAATTCGTGCCAAAGCTAGGCATGATCAGCATGTTTAGATACTTGGAAAATATTTGTATGTGATGTGTTTTTCGGTGTGTATGTCTAGTCGATTTGCATGCATGCATTTATAGGGAGTTTAGAAATTAGCATGTGCAATAAGAAAGTAGAGAGTGGTTAGCATGAATCCTCCTTGTGCTAGTTCGAACAAAAGAATGGAAACAAAATAACATCATAAGGTTTTGTCTTGGCTTTGTTTGGAGTTTTCAAAGTCAACTAACTTCAAAATGGGATTGTGATAATTTCACATGATGATGGAGTGTGGCAGTGAGTTATTGCATGACTGGAAATGATGTTTCTTGTGTTGTGTTAGTCGGCAGTTAAAGACCAAAAGCAAAGAGACAAATCAAAGTTCTAAATATTGGTTTATGGTTGTGGCTTGGTCGAGTATTCATGGGTCTAACTCACATTTAGACTTGACCAAAAATAGAAGTAGGGTCGTTTGATGGTTCGTATATTCAATAAGAGCTCGTTCGAATTTATTGGTTAGCCAAAATATATGTTGGGTCGAGTTGGGAGTGATACGAGAATCATGTTAAGCCAAAACATGAAATTTGGGTTGTGTTCACCATATGTCAAGTGTGTCGAGCTTTGGAGATTTTTAAGTAGGTAAATGATCGAGTTAGGGAGTGATGTTTGCTTCACTCGATTCTCAGTTAGGTTGAGAATTGAGTCGTGTAAAATATTTATATTGTTGTTAAGTTAGATCTTGCGTATAATGGCCAAAGTGATCGGTCCTTGAGCAGCCAAATCGAAGTGTATATATGAAATTTTGGGCTTTGGTTCGTTTTGGGCTCGCTTGGTGGGCTAGGCCAAATGAAAGAAAATAATAATGCTAAGGGTTCGTTTGGTGTGTTTTGGTTTGCCGAATTATTGGGCTGAGGCCCAATGAGTCTAACAGTCCATTTGGGTATTGGGTCGAGGCCCAATATAGTTACTGAGTATTTGTGAAAATTTT
Source organism: Artemisia tridentata subsp. tridentata (assembly GCA_021014915.2). Classification (NCBI taxonomy): domain Eukaryota; kingdom Viridiplantae; phylum Streptophyta; class Magnoliopsida; order Asterales; family Asteraceae; genus Artemisia; species Artemisia tridentata. The sequence continues at coordinate 283,439,527 of CP139505.1, read as the reverse complement.
CGTGAGCTCGGGAATGTATTTGATCGCGTTTGGTTAATTGTCGAAACGTATAGACGTTAAGTATTAAACGTTAATGGTTTTATGTACTTCGCGATTTTTAGACTATCAAGGTTCGTGTGTAACCATCGTTTCTAGGTAATTGGTATTCACAAGTCTCGTTGTGCTTTAAAATAATATAGCATGAATAACAAAAAAAAATTGTTACCCGTAGAAATGGTTATTAAATAACGTAATGATTCGTTAATCATTTATTAGCATTCACTATTCATAGGGAAAATTACGAGAGGTTACAGTACCTACCACTTACACTGAATTCCGTCCCAAAATTCTAGTCTAAGATAGGTGATAGGAGTGTCTACGAAAATAGGTGTGGGTATTTGGCTCGAAACTGGTCTTCGCGTTCCCAAGTATATTCCGGTCCTTGTTTAGAGTTCCATCGGACTTTGACAATGGGAATGCGGTTCTGTTTTAGTTGTTTGATCTCTCTGTCCATGATTTCCACGGGTTCTTCTGTAAAGACAAGTTTGTCGTCAAGCCGAATCTCTTTCAAAGGAATTACAAGAGATTCATCTGACAAACATTTCTTAAGATTTGATACGTGAAAGGTGTCGTGAACTCGACTAAGTTCCTCTGGTAGTTCGAGTTTGTAAGCCACTGGTCCTATCCTTTCTAGGATTTTGAATGGACCAATGTATCTAGGGTTAAGTTTTCCACGTTTTCCGAAACGTACCATTCCCTTCCAGGGAGATACTTTCAACATGACCTTGTCTCCAATTTGGAGTTCCATAGGTTTTCTCCTCACGTCGGCATAGCTCTTCTATCTATCTCTTGCAGCTTGAAGTCGTTGCTTAATCTTGACTATCTTTTCTGTTGTCTCATGAATGAGATCGGGTCCGGTGAGTTGTATATCTCCAACTTCGGTCCAACAAACAGGCGATCTGCACTTTCGACCGTAGAGTGCTTCGAATGGTGTTGCCTTAATGATGGCGTGGTAACTGTTGTTGTAGGAGAACTCGGCTAGAGGTAAGTGTCTGTCCCAATATTTTCCGAAATCGATAACACATGCTCGGAGCATGTCTTCTAAGGTTTGGATTGTCCTCTCGCTTTGTCCATCGGTTTGTGGATGATACGCAGTGCTCATATCTAGTTTGGTTCCCAAGGCTTTTTGCAAAGACTTCCAAAAATGAGATGTGAAACGACTGTCACGATCTGAGATGATTGAGATCGGCACTCCATGCCGTGAAACTATTTCTTTTAGATATAGCGTTGCGAGTGTGTCCATCTCGTCAGTTTCTTTGATTGCTAAGAAGTGAGCGGATTTGGTGTGACGATCAACGATGACCCAGATGGTGTCAAGTCCAGTTGATGTCTTAGGAAGCTTAGTGATAAAGTCCATTGTAATACGTTCCCATTTCCATACAGGAATTTCGGGTTGTATGAGTAATCCGGACGGCTTTTGATATTCCGCTTTTACTCTTGAACAAGTCAAACATTTTCCGACATACTCGGCTATGTCGGCCTTCATGTTTGGCCACCAGTAAAGTTTCTTGAGATCTTGATACATTTTGTCGGAACCTGGATGAATGGAGTACTTGGATTTATGAGACTCATTCATAATGAGATCACGTATACCTCCGTATAGAGGAATCCAACTTCTTTCTTTGAAACAGAGCATCCCGTCTGCTCTTTGCACAAAGCCATTCTTATTTTCTGGCATGCCGTGGATCTTTTCATCAGGTCGGTTCTCTTCCTTAAGAGCTTCGGATTGAGCGATGAGTATTTGTGAGGGCAGGGGCGAAAGAATGGTTATTCCTAACGATCTGACTCTAAGAGGTTTCAGTCATTCCTTCCGACTTAATGCATCTGCCACAACATTGGCTTTTCCTGGGTGATAACGGATTTCACAATCATAATCGCTAAGTAGCTCTAACCAGCGACGTTGTCTCATGTTCAGTTCTTTCTAATCTAAGATGTGCTGAAGACTCTTGTGGTCGGTGAATACTGTGCACCTGGTGCCATATAGGTAATGTCTCCATAACTTAAGGGCGAATACTACTGCTCCTAACTCCAAATCATGAGTCGTGTAGTTTGCTTCATGCGTTTTGAGTTGTCGCGAGGCATAAGCTATCACTTTGTTTCGTTGCATTAGCACAGCTCCCAAACCATGATATGAGGCATCACAATACACTACGAAGTCTTCACTTCCTTCAGGTAGTGCTAATATTGGTGCTTCTCAGAGCTTTTTCTTTAATAACTGAAAAGCTGATTCTTCCTCTTTTCCCCAGATATACTTCTTGTTCTTCTGAGTTAATTCGGTCAAAGGCTTTGAGATTTTTGAAAAACCTTCAATAAATCTTCTATAGTAACCGGCTAGACCCAAAAATTGGCGTATCTCTGTGGGATTTGTAGGAGATGTCCAACCTTTGACGGCCTCAATCTTTGCAGGATCTACATGAATGCCTTGACTGTTGATAACATGCCCAAGGAATTGTACAGTTCGAATCCAAAAGTCGCATTTGGAGAACTTGGCATACAATTGTTCCTTTTTGAGTAACTCTAAAATAATCTTTAGATGTTCGGCATGTTCTTGTTCATTGCGTGAGTAGATTAGAATATCATCTATGAATACTATTACGAATTTATCCAGGTATGGTTTGCACACTCGGTTCATTAGGACCATGAACACTGCAGGTGCATTAGTTAAACCAAATGGCATTACATGGAATTCGTAATGTCCGTAACGCGTCCAAAAAGCTGTCTTGGGAATATCCTCCTCTCGAACTCTTAACTGATGGTACCCTGACCTTAGGTCGATCTTCGAGTATACACTCGATCCTTGTAATTGATCAAACAAGTCATCGATCCTAGGTAGTGGGTAACGATTCTTTACAGTGAGTTTGTTCAATTCCCGGTAATCAATACACATTCGGAAAGATCCGTCCTTCTTCTTAACGAATAGAACCGGAGCTCCCCAAGGTGATGAGCTGGGTCGGATAAAGCCTTTATCAGACAACTCTTTCAATTGTTCTGACAATTCCTTCATTTCAGACGGCGCTAACCTATAAGGTGCTTTCGCCATAGGTGCTGCTCCAGGCACTAGTTCAATCTGGAATTCTACTTGACGGGGAGGTGGAAGACCGGGTAAATCTTCGGGGAATACTTCTGGGAATTCTTTAACGATTGGAACGTCTTCAACTCGTTTATCTTTCGATTTGTTTTCCGTTACATGAACCATGAATGCTTGGCATCCTTCATTCATGTATTTCACCAATCTGATATATGAGATGATACCGTATCGCGTTTTATTTTTGTCACCATGGACAATAAGAGTTTCACCATTTCTTGGAATATGCACGGCTTTCTCGTCACAAAGTATTCTAGCGCGGTGTTTGGATAACCAATCCATACCAATGACTACGTCAAAACTACCGAGCTGAATAGGCATGAGGTCGATGGGAAAAGGGTTGTCTTGTAGGATTATGGTACAACCACGAATTACGGTGTCGGTGCCAATTAGGTTTCCGTCCGCCATTTCAATTTCAAAAGTGGTGTTTAGTTTGGAAGGGGTAATGTTAAGCAAAGGAGCAAACGTAGTTGACACAAAACTTCTATCTGCCCCAGAATCAAATAATACCCTAGCACTATGTTGATTGAGTAAGAATGTACCCGTGACAACGTCAGGGTTCAGTGGGGCATCTTCTTCCTTTAGCACATATGCTCTTCCTCGAGCATTGTTTTGCTGACCATTTCCTTTCGGACAGCGGCTCTTGAAGTGACCTACTTCTCCGCAGGAGTAGCAAGTTGGAGTTACAGGCTGTAGGTTACTACCAGTAGCGGGATTCCTGCAATCCTTTGTCTGATGACCCACTTTCTGGGATTTCAAACATTTGATTGTGCAAGGTCCACTGTGGTGTAGTTTGCATCTGTTACACTGGGATTTCTGACCTTGGTATCCCTTGCCTTCAGTAGCAGCATAGGCCTTGGCGGTTTCTTGTCTTTGGTTCTGTTGATGGTGACGATTGTTTCGATTTTGATGGTACGGGTTATTGTTTCTATGGTTGTTGTTGTTAAAGTTGTTGTTGCGGTGGTTATTGTTACTGTGGTGGTGAGTGGTTCTTTTGTCATCGAGCTTCCTCTTAAGCTCATTGTTGTACTTGACCTCTCGGTCCAGTAGTTTTTGAGCAAGTTCAATGGCTGCCTCCAGAGTTGGCGGGTTTGATGAAGTGACATTTCCCTCAATCCTACGGGGAAGCCCTTCGATATACTTCTCCAGTTCTTTTTCGAAATTTGGTACAACAGTAGGACATAGTATTTTAAGCTCTTGGAATCTCCTGTTGTATGTTTTAAGATCAATTCCTTTTACTACCAGTAGATGAAATTCATCTTCCAATTTTCTTAGTTCAGAACGGGGACAATATTTCTTCAGCATCTTGGTCTTAAACTCAGTCCAAGTGAGCTGGTAGGCTGCTGTCATTCCCATGGCTTTGACTGTAGCATTCCACCATGACAAAGCATCTTGCATGAGAGTTCCAGTAGCGAAAATGACTTTGTTGTCCTCGGTACAACTGCTTCTCTGAAAAACAGTTTCAGATCATTCGAACCAGTGAGCAAGTTCAGTTACTCCTTCAGTACCTTTGTAGGAAGTTGGTTGACAACTCATGAAATCCTTGTAGGTACACTTGCGGTTTGCCGCTGTTGCACTTTCTCCTGTCGGTAGACTAGTGCCACTGTTGCGAGCATTTGCTGCCGCCTGTTCTGCCAAGACTGCATTTACACCGTCAGCGATTGCTTTTCGGATAGCTTCTGGAGTCATAGTAGGCGTAGCCGTTGAAGTTTCATGATTTGCGGCTGAGGTTGCTTTCCTTGTATGTGCCATAGTTCTATCAATATTGCAAGAGCATATTTTTAGAAATCTCATAATGATCACGTTAGGTTAGAATAAATTGTAAGGTAATTGAATATGGGTCATAATATTAACCACAACAATTTGGGTTTATGAGGATAATAATTCTGGTTTATATTTGTAGGTACAGCAAATATCATATCATAAATACATTCATGACATGTCTGAATCAAATCATAACACACATGAGAACATAAATGATTGAATTGAACTGTATGAACCAACATTTCACGAGACAATATATGGCGAATCATAATGCATATGAGTGTAAGAAACAACCATGGAATACATAAATCAACATCAATATAATACATCCACACAACATAAGATTAATAACTTGTTCGATTTGTTTTACAAAACATAAAGATACAAGATTCTTTATTAATACAACATTGGTAGACTAAGACATCTCTTAGTTATACTGACACATCCCTGATCTATGGTCCTCCTGGTGCACCATCTAAGCGGCGCTGAAGATCTGCAATCACTGCCATCAAGGTCTCCACTGTCTGGTCTCGAGCTCTTTCCCTAGCCTGGGAATCCTCAACCATAAGTCTAAGAATCAGAACCTGAGAGCTAACTCGGTCAAGCTCAGAGTCTAGTGTCTCAATCACTGTCTGCATCGAAGTAGTGGCCTCTCCTAGTATAGAAATAGTCTCAATGGCTTCCTCTAAACTAGTACCTACTTGATCGAAGACTGTCTCCATCGCCAACTGACCAATCACAAGGTTCTCCACTTCTTCCCCAAGTGTGTCAATCTGCTCGAGTGGTAAGTCATCAAGAATCTCTACAATGTCGTCAAGATGATCCTCATGTCGGACTAATCTGGCTGCCAGTAGGGGTAGGGTGTGATGGATGGGTTCTCCGGTAACCGGAAGAATCCTCGAAGTAGCAGTAGCCGAACTCTCTCCTAGTTCCATAGCTCTCGGTGCTCCTTCCTGGGATCTCCAGTGACGGATGATCGGTAGCAAGAAAGACCATCGGCGAGCATCAACCCTCTTGTGGGTCCCGGTGCAAACTGCGGCCTCATCTCTGACCTGGGCATAGGGGTCCGATAAAGATGGAACCAAACGGTATGTCCTCTTGCAAGGTAGCAGAGGCTCACTGAGAGTAGCTGAGGGTGGAGAAGCAAGGGGTGTAGTAGAGGATGGTAATGGAACAGTGGTGGTCTGGTGATAGAAGATAGTAGGTGGTGGAACTGAAGATAGTGGTGTAAGTGGTGGTGTCCTGGAATGCTCAGGAGCTGGGGGTGGTGATATCACTGGAGTCGAAGTTGGTATTAGTGGGACTGGTGGTGGTATGATTAGTGCTGGTGGTGCACGTACCCGTTTCCGGGGAGTGTGTTTGCAAACATGACCTTCTCCGGGGCGTCGGTAAAGCTGGCCAAAGGGTTCTGGCTCATATGGCTGGAGTTGTCGCACTCGTCCATGCTGGCGAATCGGGCCAGGTGATGGGATTGGTGATGCTGGAGGTGAAGTCTCCATGTCGGATGCCGGTAGAAATTGCTGGCTTTCCATGTACCGGTCAGTAGCAGGTGACATCGGTATAGCTGCCGTAGCAAAGTCTGAGGTGAATGGCATAGGATCCTCATTCTCTGAATCAGATGATACAGCGATACGATGGGGTTTCGAAGACATAGTACTGTAATAATCCCGAATAGTAAATGTAAGCTATTAACATAATCATAAATATGTTAAACTTTGTTAAGAACTCGTATAGTAAGCAACATCCTAAAAATGTTGGAAGTGTGTAGGCACGGAGGGCATAAGGTGGTTTTTCTTTAAAATGGTCCGTTTTAAAAATGTAGTTATAGTCCAATGTTTAAAATACATCTGGTTCTCTATAACCATGAGCTCTAATGCCAATCTGTAACACCCCCCAATTTCGGATAGCAACAGCGGAAGACTTAATTGGGTGTTACGTAGTGGATCGTAGTCATAACCATAGAAAACGACTTTAAAAAGACGTTTTAAGTTTATCATTCAAAATACAAGCATTTGAAATACAAGAAAGTTTCATAGTCAACATGTTTATTTAAACTTGAATGATAAAACATTTATTTAGAACCCGTGCCGGGTTTAATGCCCACTCCATGCCTTGAGTTCCAGCCTTTAGTTACCTGAGATAACATGCTAAAAGTCAACAAAAGTTGAGTGATATTCATAGGTTTAAGTTTAATAGTTTGAACACAAGTATAAGTGTTAATTGCATCGAATTACAATTAAACAAGTTAAAATCAAGTTGTTATTGCATTAAGCTCATGACACGCAACGCTTAACAGGCATAAAAAATGATGTAAAGTATATAGGCCCTCGGGATGGGTATTTGCCAATAACCCATAAGTTTGTTCAAATAAAGTGCGCCTGGGTGGCTCATCCTAGCAGACCCAAACGGGGATTGTCAGTCCCAAATAGATCTATTCACAACTATTTACGTTCACTCGCAAGTGATTAAGGTTCATGATAGAGGGACTTCTGGCAATAGCTACTTAAGCAATAATAACATCAGTCATAGCATACAAAAAGTTTGTGTTCATGTTTGTTTCTTACACTTAAAATAATTCTAAGTGTTTTGTTATTTTTCAAATAGGGTCAATGTGACTTAGAATCGTGTGATTTTTGTGGTTGATACATTTATATAAGATTCGAATGGTGGTTGTTCTCAATCAATAGCATGGCCAACATTTAGAATGTCGAATAACATATATGTGTTGTTAATATAATTAACGAAATATTTAGGCAAAGAGAATGATGGTTCGCGATAGAAATGAAATTCATTAAAATATATAATATGAGAAAAAGTTCGGAGTTTGCTTACTTCACCTCAAAAGGTGGGGCGTATTATGATGTCGAGGCTGAGCTAGGCCAAGGGAATGGTGTAGCTTGATTCTTTAGACTTCGAAGATTTAAGAGCGAGTAAAATGTGGCTCGTTGCTTGACTCGAACACTTCTCAATTCGTGCCAAAGCTAGGCGTGATCAGCATGTTTAGAGACTTGGAAAATATTTGTATGTGATGTGTTTTTCGGTGTGTATGTCTAGTCGATTTGCATGAATGCATTTATAGGGAGTTTAGAAATTAGCATGTGCAATAAGAAAGTAGAGAGTGGTTAGCATGAATCCTCCTTGTGCTAGTTCGAACAAAAGAAGGGAAACAAAATAACATCATAAGGTTTTGTCTTGGCTTTGTTTGGAGTTTTCAAAGTCAACTAACTTCAAAATGGGATTGTGATAATTTCACATGATGATGGAGTGTGGCAGTGAGTTATTACATGAGTGGAAATGATGTTTCTTGTGTTGTGTTAGTCGGCAGTTAAAGACCAAAAGCAAAGAGACAAATCAAAGTTCTAAATATTGGTTTATGGTTGTGGCTTGGTCGAGTATTCATGGGTCTAACTCACATTTAGACTTGACCAAAAATAGAAGTAGGGTCGTTTGATGGTTCGTATATTCAATAAGAGCTTGTTCGAATTTATTGGTTAGCCAAAATATATGTTGGGTCGAGTTGGGAATGATACGAGAATCATGTTAAGCCAAAACATGAAATTTGGGTTGTGTTCACCATATGTCAAGTGTGTCGAGCTTTGGAGATTTTTAAGTAGGTAAATGATCGAGTTAGGGAGTGATGTTTGCTTCACTCGATTCTCAGTTAGGTTGAGAATTGAGTCGTGTAAAATATTTATATTGTTGTTAAGTTAGATCTTGCGTATAATGGCCAAAGTGATCGGTCCTTGAGCAGCCAAATCGAAGTGTATATATGAAATTTTGGGCTTTGGTTCATTTTGGGCTCGCTTGGTGGGCTAGGCTAAATGAAAGAAAATAATAATGCTAAGGGTTCGTTTGGTGTGTTTTGGTTTGCCGAATTATTGGGCTGAGGCCCAATGAGTCTAACAGTCCATTTGGGTATTGGGTCGAGGCCCAATATAGTTACTGAGTATTTGTGAAAATTTTCGTGAGCTCGGGAATGTATTTGATCGCGTTTGGTTAATTGTCGAAACGTATAGACGTTAAGTATTAAACGTTAATGGTTTTATGTACTTCGCGATTTTTAGACTATCAAGGTTCGTGTGTAAGCATCGTTTGTAGGTAATTGGTAATCACAAGCCTCGTTGTGATTTAAAATAATATAGCATGAATAACAAAAAAAAAATTGTTACCGGTAGAAATGGTTATTAAATAACGTAATGATTCGTTAATCATTTATTAGCATTCACTATTCATAGAGAAAATTATGAGAGGTTACACTGCTGCTAAAAGTTCTTTTTCCGTGGTGGTGTAATGTTCTTAGGCATTATTTAATGTTTTGCTAGCATAATAAATTGGCTTAAATTTCTTTTCTATCTTTTGGCCAAGTACAGCTCCAACTGCATAATCACTAGCATCACACATTAGTTCAAAAGGCAGATTCCAATCTGGTGAAATTATAATAGGTGCAGTAGTTAGTTTTTATTTAAGTATATTAAACGCCTTTTTGCAATCTTCAGAAAAATCAAACTTCGCATCTTTTAGCAATAATTGGGTCATAGGCCTAGATATCATTGAAAAATCCTTTATGAATCTATGATAAAATCCAGCATGCCCTAAAAAACGTCTAACACCTTTTACATTAGTGGGGTAAGGTAGTTTGGCAATTACATCAATTTTAGCCTTGTCGACTTCTATACCTTTCCCAGAAATCTTATGTCCTACCACAATTCCCTCTCTAACCATAAAATGACATTTTTCCCAATTAAGAACAAGGTTAGTTTCTTCACACCTAGCAAGCATTTTATCAAGTTTAAAGAGACAATCACTAAATGAGTTACCGAACACTGAGAAGTCGTCCATGAAGACTTCCATAAAGTCTTCTACCATTTCATGGAAGATAGCCATCATACAACGTTGGAAAGTAGCAGGGGCGTTGCATAGTCCGAACGGCATTCTCCTTTAGGCGAATGTTCCATAAGGGCAGGTGAAAGTTGTCTTCTCTTGATCCTCGGGGGCAATGGGTATTTGGAAGAAACCTGAAAAACCATCTAAAAAATAATAATAATCATATCCTGATAGTCTTTCTAACATTTGATCAATAAATGGAAGAGGGAAGTGATCTTTTCACGTAGCATCATTGAGTTTGCGATAGTCGATGCAAACTCTCCATCCAGTAACAGTTCTTGAAGGGATCAGCTCATTGTCGTCATTGAGTACTACTGTCATTCCTCCTTTTTTTGGTACAACGTGGATAGGACTGACCCACGAGCTGTCGGAAATTGGGTAGATAAGTCCGGAGTCAAGTAATTTCACAATTTCATTTTTCACCACATCTTGGACTTTTGGATTCAAACGCCTTTGGGGTTGGATAGTAGGTTTGAATTCATCTTCCATAAGGATTTTATGTGTACAAAATGACGGGCTAATTCCCTTAATATCAGACATCTTCCATGCTAATGCTCCTCTTCTTTTATATAGTACCTGCAGAAGGGATTCTTTTTCTTTTGGCATTAAGTCAGATGCAATAATAACGGGTGAATTAGTGTTCCCATTTAAATAAGCATATTCCAAAGTAGAAGGGAGATCCTTAAGCACAGGTTTGACATCATCAATTTTATTAGCACTAGCGGAATAAACTTGTTCTTTTATTACGTCGTTGCTGTCATCAGATAAATGCGCCGCATCAATATTTCCGATGCGCCGTATGGAGTTACAAACAGCGGAATCAACAGCGAAATTATTATCAAAAGTATTTTCATCAACTTGATCTTCTATAGCGATTGTGTTTTCTAAATTTTTAAGCAGAAAAGAATCAAGCAAATTATTTTTTAACAATTTCTGAGTAAATTGATTAATCGTGTAAAACCCTAAAATCTAAAATGTGCAAAAAGACCAAAATGCCCCTACAAGTTTGAAATTTTTTTTAAAAGCTTATAAAGTATCGAATCGATCCCAAACTTCTGGCAATGCACAAGATATATTACCAAATAATTTTGACAACTTCATTTAACATTTATACAAATTACAAAATGACTAAAATACCCCTATATGAACCGAATTAATTTATATTAATATTATGTTTAATTAAAAAGATTTAAAATGAAGCAAATTAGGAAATAATCAATCATCATCATGGCCAAACCAATATTACCGAAATTTTGGGTCCAAGCCCTCCCCTATGACTCGGCAACCCTCCATTTATTTCATCCTCATCTCATTTTTTTTCTCTAAAACCAAAACCGATCCATTCAAGAAACCCTAAAACACAAAGAAATTCGTACCCTCCTCATCCAATTTTTCCAAAGCTAAAGATCATTTTTCCTGTGTTCTTGGTCACCATTAGAAGGCTAGAAAAATTGTTTTGAAGTGGTTTGTGGCCGGATTCGATCCAAGTGAAATATTCCTTGTCGCACCATAGTTTTCAAGGTAAATCCCAAATCAATTCGTGTGAGCCTTTTAAAATTTGTTTATCATTTTTATTCTGATCCTTATATCACATATACTCTGTGAAAAATATTGAAAGGGTCGTGGAGTAGCTCTTGGAGTCGAGGAGAATTAGTGTTCAATTTATCTCATACGCGTGTGACTAAATTCGCCAAGCCATATCTACACGTTCAATCCTTGGTTTGGTATTTTTCCTATGATCCTTTGGTCTCATATAACTCAGATAAAATACTTAATTCGATCCATGCACACCATATGAATTATTTGTGAATTAAATCTCAAAAACGTGTATAAAACCTAAATAATTCAATCCGAATTTTTGAGGCTTCATATCTATTTTATTTGGACTCCATATAATCATATTAACCTGGTAAAAATGATATGTCGAATTTTCTAGGCCTAAAATAATTATTTTGGATTTATGTGTATAACCGGATTTAAAGAAAATAAAGAAGAAAAAGAAATAAAATGTGAATCGATCTAGGGTTATATTTTTTAGGGCTGTTCTTGAGTGATTAAATGCTGATTAATGATGATGATATGATTGGTGAATGATTGGTATATTTAGGGTTAGGGTTTTGTTAATAAAAAAATGCTATACGATTTGGTATTTAAATGTTAGGGGGTGTTTTGTAACTTTTGTAACTTAAGGGTTATTTTTAGAACTTAATTTGGACTGCATACTATTCGAATAAAATATAGCTTGGGGGTGCCATGTGTAAATTTTATGTTTTAAAGGATTAAAATGTATTTATTATTTAATTAGGGTTCGAATTGTAAATAATTAAAATAGAGGGATTAAATATGTAAATTCTGGAAACTTAGGGTTGATTTGAGTAATAAATTATATTCAGGGGGTTATGTGTCATTTTGGTAATTTAATGGTTTAATATGTAATTATTTATAATTAAAAGTTAAAATTGTAATTTAAGGGACTAAATATGTAACTTTGATAACTTGAGGGACTTGATGTGTAAATTATGAATTCTTAAGGGTAGATTCGTATAACATAATGAAATAAGTGTCCATTGTGTAATTTTGATAAACTAAGGGTCTAATGTGTAATTATGGATATTATAAGGTTTAAAATGTAAATTATATAACTTAAGGGTGTAAAGTGTAAAATTGGGAAACTTGAGGGGCTGAATTTGTTAACTTGATAAATATGGATTCAAAACAGGTTACTTGAGATATTTTCATGTTTGAACTTTAACTTTGATATAACTACAATCAAAACCCTAATTTATGTAAAAAGGCATAATTAACCCTAAACTTTTGTGACTTGTTAAAATACACCCTAAAACCATAATATGATTCAATAATGACTTAAACTAATTGTGAATATGGAAATATTACTAATTATGGAAAACTTTCTAATTATGGAAACTTTCTAAAAATAGAAACTTACTAAATATGGAAACCTGTTAAAAATGGAAAGTTACTTAAAATGGAAAGGTTTGTAATTCTTTTCTACCCCTCTAGGTGTGAAGAAGGAGAGGACCTGATCTTTTCATCTTATTCATTTCTGGTTGTGTTTGCTTTGGAATAAGGTACAAATATTCTGCTCTTTGCATAAGGAGCCTTCGGTTTCCATTTTGATTTGTATTAGGGTTTCCCTATACCACTGCTATGTTCCCTACACTGTGATTTGAACCTTTGATCATTTGAACCTTTGACATGTGAACCTTTTGATATGAACCCTGTGATATGAACCTTTACATTTGAACTCTGATTATGACCATGTGAACCTTTGCTTTGATATGAACCTTTGACTTGTGACCTCAGTTTGATACCCGAGCCAAATGTGTTTCCTAGCCATGAAGGTAACATGGCCATGCCTTTGATGCACCACTGGCATGACTAGTGTGTAGCCCTAGTGATTTGGTTACACCGTCCCCATTGTGATTTGTGATATGCGCGCTTTATGATTATTATTATTATGGCCAATGTGATATGTGGGGGGCGAATGGATGCATCCTAGGTACGTTGTGATATGTGATATGTGATATGATATGTGCTATGTGGTGACTGATGATGGGTGCAATCCACGTCTTTCACAAAATGTGGGAGCTGATCACTCCATTGGATACATGAGGACACCCCTCATATTATCTGGTTACTAAGAGGTATCCCCTCTAGATTATGCAGGCTTATGTGATGTGATATATGTGGGCTCGTGGTGGATGACTGTCCTAACCTTTACTCTTGTACCTTATTTATATCTCTTTCTTTATGCTTCGTTTGTTCGTTTTCGTTTATTATATATATATCTGTTCACTGGGCTTTTTAAGCTCAGCCGCACGTTTCTTTTCGTGTGCGGCAGGTATCTAAGCTAGGAGCTTTTGGATTATGCTTTGGATGGGATGAGAGTTAGATGGAGCTTTGACCTTAGATGACCACCTTTATCTTATGACTTTGTTTTGGGACATGGATTTCTTTTGTATTCGTATTTTGGATATTTCTTTATCTTTCGAACTTATGTATCTATTCAAGTCGTGTTGACTTGACTTTCCTTTATGTATTTGTTTAAGACTTCCGCTGTGTATTTATGTATGCTTTGATTTGTCACCATAATGTGATGCTTCTACCCTTGTCGGGTTGGGGTGTTACAAATCGTGTCATCAGAAACATCGATATTATAGCATTCATCATCTTCATAATTAGTTTTACTCATAGATTGTTCCATATTAAATTCAACCTCATCTTTTCCTATGGTAAGAGTTATCTTTTTATTAAAAACATCAATCATGGCCCTAGCAGTAGCTAAAAATGGTCGTCCTAATATTATAGGAGTTTTAGAATTTTTGGGCATATCGAGGATAACAAAGTCAATAGGTAATTCAAATTTATCAACTTTTATTAATATATTTTCAGCTATTCCTAATGGGTATTGTATGGACCTATCAGCTAGCTCTAAGCACATCCTAGTAGGTTTTGGTTCACCAAGGCCTAATTTTTCATACATAGAAGAGGGCATAAGACTTATACTAGCTCCTAGGTCGGCTAAAGCATTTCCAATATGTAAAATTTTAATTTGACAAGGAATAGTGAAACTCCCTGGATCTTTCTCCTTAGATGGAAGTTTGTTGAGCAATGTTGCTGAGCTTCTTTCCCCCATTGTTACAGTGCAAGCCTCTTCAAGTTTGGACTTGTTTGTAAGCAAGCTCTTCAGATATTTAGCATATTTTGGCATTTGCACTAGGGCTTCCATAAATGGTATGCTTAGCTGCAGCTGCTTGAGATTTTCCAGGAACTTCCTTTGATAGGCATCTTCTTTCTCCTTCCTTACCCTATGTGGAAAAGGTAGTGTTGATTGTTTAGGTTCAACAGAAGGTTCTTCTCTAATCACAGGTTCTGGATTAGTCTCTTTTGGTTGCTCTTGCTCAGATGATATAGATTCAGGGGAAATCTTGTTTATGCTGTTATCCTCGGGTGTCTCTCCGATTTGAAAGGTTGACTTTTCGCCTCTAGTTGTAATCCCTTTCAAATCGTGTTTTACCAAAAGAATCTTGTTAAGCACCGTTGACAATTGGTGAACTTCAATTGCCAATCCATTAATCATGTTGTTTTGTTCCTTTAGTAACAGCTCATGACTGCCTTTGAATTCATTAATAAAGTTTCTTGCTTCATGATGTTCTTTTTCATTTGCTTGAGCGATTAGTAGTGCAAACTCTTCCATGGTAAGGTTTCTTTGGGGTCTTCCGAACCAGTAGGGGAAAATATTGAACATTGTTCCTGAAAATTAAAGACAGGTAGATTTCAAAGTAAAAACTTCCTAGTGTAAGGGTAAGTTAGAATATTTTCCGTTTGGGAATAAGAAAAATAAAAGTTGCTGATATCTGCAAACGATGCGCCGTATCCAGAAAGTTGGATACGCCGTATCTTATTACGTTAAAATTTAATCAGACTTTTATTCAGAAAACAGATACACAGCTTATGAATTAGAATGCGCCGTATCAAGTTTAAATTATCAAAAATCGATTATATTTATTAAAATTAAATGCATCGTATTAACAAAAGCTAATGCGCCGTATTTTTGTTATGTTTCAAAATACAAGATTTTTTGATTTAGCAGATGCGCCGTATCGATAAAGATCGATGCGTCGCTTTTGTTTAATAATTCGAAAAACTATTTTTAATTTAAATAGAAAATACGTCGTATCTGTGAAAACAGATGCGTCGTATGGCGTTAGGGTTTAGAAAAAATTCTTATTAAAAACAGAATACGCCGTATCTTGGGGAAAGATGCGTCGTACAAGAATTTATTAAACGCGTTGTATTTTATAAAAATTAAACGCAATACGCCGTATCTGTTAAAACAGATGCGCCGTATCGTTTGTATCAGCACAATACAACGATAGCAGAATGCGAAAAAATAGAAAAAAGAAAAACAAAAATAAGAACAAAAAAAAAGAAACAAAAATTACAGAAAACAAAAAAAAACAGAAAATATGCAAATTATACAATGAATGCAATCTATCTAATATATAACAGGGTTAGTGGTTAGAGTCTAAAAAAAAACTAAAAAGAAAAACCTAATTAAAATACTAAATTAAATTAACAGATAATAACAATTCACTCCCGGGCAACGGCGCCAAAAACTTGAAGGAGCGTTATGTGTCGTTGCGGTTTAGCAGTATTAATGCCTACTCATGTTTTAAATTTATATTTAGCCGACTTATCAATAACACACACACACTTAACGAGCAGTGTACCCGGTCAGTATGAATATAATGGTAAGTAGAGTGTCGATCACTAAGAGTGGAACGTATTATCTAGTTATTCTAATCAGTATTTTAATATTCTAAGTTAGCTATACAACTTAATCTAACGCAAGGGGGTTTCAGCCCGAGAGACTGGCACGGTTTGGTTATAATTAAGTGGAAAACTAAACTAATGAGCACGAATCAGCGATTAGCACACACGTACACAGATAGGTACTCGAGACAATAAGAAGACCTGTCCTGATAATTAAGTAGCTTGTCACTTGTTTTATTGCTAGTTTTATATGAAGTGTATATAATTAAACCTTTCTCGTTGGCTCTAATCTTATCGGCGAGTAAACCCTTAATGATTACTTATGTCTATCCTATTTATTTAAGAGACGCTAAAACAAATAGGCGAGGAAGGGGCATGGCGACCCAAGCAAGACTCAGCTAGACACAGAGGTTATCAATGCACTAATAAAAGTCACCAAAGACATCAACATATAAACTTTAATTAATGGGAAAGCAATATTAAGGGGAGTGCATGATCTTCCGTAGTCACATGACACAAGCCCATCAATCCTGATGAATTAAAGTGTACTAATACAATAAAACAAAACTACTTAATGAATTGAATACATGCAGGACCTTCTTACAGCTCTTGTATCTTTGTTTGAGGTGTGTCTTGTGCTGCTTGGTCGTCTGAATTCGGCTCTAGGGTTATATGGTCTTCGGTCTCTATATGTCTGAGAGAGCTCTCAAATTCGTCTGTCCTTGGGGTATTTATAGTTTCTGTCTCAGGGATAGATGCGGCGCATCGAGTTGATAGATGCGGCGCATTGACTTAACTTCGCGTGGGGTCCAAGATTAATATATTCTGGAACATTCGTACACCGTCTTCAGATGCGGCGTAACTTGGTCTTTGTATGCGGCGCATGTACTTGGATTGTAACTTGTGAAATCTTGATAGTGATACGCCGTATGTTAGAAGTATATTGCGGCGTATCTGGAGTAGAACGAGCTTGATCTTCTTCTTTGACCAAAGTTTCATATGCGGCGCATGACAGAATTGCATGCGGCGCATTCTTCAAAGTCAGGCAATGGTCTTCGAATTCATCTAAGTATGATATTGCGTCGTATCTGTTGAGTCAGATACGGCGCATCTTATGGATTTCAGTAGACTTTTAACATCTCGCTTGTTTTGCTCCATAATTAGTCCAAAATCGCCAAGTTTCACATAATGCTTGTTTTTACCTGAGAATTACTAAAGTAAACATTAATGTATCGATTCTCATAAATAATATAATAAAACAAGTCAAATAAATTGGATAAATGATGATAATAAAATGTACTTATTTGAGTTCATCAATTACCGAGTTTTTTATCAAAGTTTCCGAGTTTGGGAATAGTTTGGAATCTTCCGAGTTTCTTATCAAGTTTTCGAGTTTGGAAAATTGATAGTTCTTCGAGTTTCTCAGGAACCTTCCGAGTTTCTAATTAGGAATCTTCCGAGTTTCTCACCAGGAATCCACCGAGTTTCTAAACTAGGAATCTACCAAGTTTCTCACCAGGAATCCACTGAGTTTCTAAACTAGGAATCTACCGAGTTTCTCACAAGGAATCCACCGAGTTTCTAAACTAGGAATCTACCGAATTTCTAACTAGGAATCCACTGAGTTTCTAACTTTGAATCTTCCGAGTTTCTAGAGTAAAATCCTCCGAGTTTCAAACATTGAATTCTCTGAGTTTCTAGAGTAAAATCCTCCGAGTTTCAAATAGTGTTTCTTCCGAGTTTGTAAGGATTTTCCGAATTTGGATTCTTCAAGTTTCTTGGGATTTTCTTCAAGTTTTTTCAAACGTACAAACCTAATCTTTAACAACAACCGTCATTATCCTTTAAAGATCCTATATCCACATCCACAAGTTACTTCACGATGTCTCAACCACCAAACCATAACTACTTCTTTAATCAACAAAAACAGTATCGTCAACAACAACCATTTCAACAACAGCATCCACAACAACAATTTCATCAACCACCATATTATCAACAACAAGCGTTCGTGCAACAACATCAATTTTTCCCTCAAC
The DNA here is from genome assembly GCA_021014915.2 of Artemisia tridentata subsp. tridentata. NCBI lineage: Eukaryota > Viridiplantae > Streptophyta > Magnoliopsida > Asterales > Asteraceae > Artemisia > Artemisia tridentata. The sequence goes on along the minus strand of CP139505.1, from coordinate 283,421,419 downwards.
AACAAGCTCCTCAGCAACAAATCATTTATCAACAACCACTACAGACTTACCAACTCCCACCAAAACAACCATACTGGTTTGACCAGATGTGCGAGGCTATCAGCAGTCAGCAATCTCGACATGAAGCTGGATCCCTAGATACACCACCAATGCTTACTCCAGGGAATTATGTTCAATGGTCCAGTCGTTTTCTGAGGTTTATTGAGCTAAAGAAACCTCATGGCAAGTATCTAAAGAAAGTAATCATTGAAGGTCCATATCCAGTTCCTACTACAACCATTCCAGCAGATCCAAACCACATCCCTCCAAGAGAAGCAACTACAACTCCCATTCCTCTAGCTCAACTCACTGCAGAACAAGTTCTTCAACAAGAAGCAAATGAGTTAGCCATGTCTTATATACTCCAAGGAATTCTGAATCCCATCTTTCGCAGTATTGATGCTCAGAAGAAAACAAAAGACATGTGGGAGTATGTACACCTTCTTATGGAAGGAACAGAACTGAATCAGGAGGATATGGAATCGAAGCTTTATCTGGAGTATACTATGTTCCATATTGAGGTCAGGGAATCTTTAGAATCATACTACCACAGGTTCACCAACATAATCAATGACTTGGAACGTCATAACATTGTACTTCCAAAGATTGCTGTTAACACCAAGTTTCTAAGCTGTCTTGGCCCTGATTGGCAAAAGTATGTCACCTTTGTTCGCCAAGCCAAAAATCTACACACCACCTCATATGGGTTGTTGTATGATTATCTAAAGCATCATCAATCGAAAGTTGCCAAAGACATTGCAGCAAGAGGAGGATATTTACCATCGTCAACACCAAATTCTCTTGCATTACTTGCTCAGTCGCACTTTCCACCACCAATATTCTGACAATCAACTGGTTTCGTACGACAACACCGACTCAATGATGTACTCCAACGTGGACAATGATGAAGACGATGCCTTTAACTTATTGAATGAAGGATTTGCTCTAATTTCTCGTACCTTTAGCAAATTCTCCAACAAGTCTAACAATCGTCTAAGGTCTTCATCAAACACAAGAAATCAAGCAGTCGTTCATGACGGAAGGGTTGAAATCCAGAACAAGGCTTCAGGGAGATTTGGTTCAAGCAGTTACAGGGGGAACTCTGGAGGACAAAGGTTCAGTTCAGTTGGGAATAGCAGAAACAATGTTGGTAATTCACAGCAGAGGGCTTAGGTTGTTGAAAAAGGGAAAGGGGTTGCAAACACTTCAATCACATGCTATAATTGTGGAGGGAGCGGTCACATGGCCAATGCATGCTCCAAGCCAAGGACAATGGGCAGTGCATATCACAAGGAGGCTCTCCTTTTGGCTCTCAAGGATGAAAAAGCTGGTATCTTGACTGAAAAAGAGCACAACTTTATGGCAGATGCATTCTCAGACGACGACATGGAAGATCTGGAGGCAAATGCAGCCGTAATGTTGATGGCAAACATGCAAGAACTAAATATGGGTGAAACAGGCCCGGTCTATGATACAGACGGCTTGTCTCAGGTACCTGAATCTAAATGTCTCATTCATGAAATAGTGTCACCCTCTGCTTCTGCATCTACTCAAGAAAATATCGGTCAAAATGACTCATCATTATCCTCTCAAGTCGATGATCAAATAAACACCGTTGTTACCTTTGATGATGATCAAATTAACACTGTTGTTTCATTTGATGATGATAACCATGATCATATTGACCAAAATGATCTTGTGCATGATACAGATCTAGAGCTCATGACCTTGCTGTTGACCACCCAAACACAATTAGATGCACAAAAATCTCAGATTGAAAAATGCAATGACATTAATCGAAACTTAAAGGCCAAAGTTGCATTTTTAACAAAGGACCTTGAGTGCTATAAACTTCAGCTTTCAAATTTTGAAAATAAAGAAAAATGTGAGAAAAGATTTGAGGTTGCATTCCAACAAACATATATGCAAAATAAAGATTTGGAACATCAACTACGTGAGTTAACCGTTTCCAAAAATGAGTTACTTTCTCAAAAAGAACAAGAAAGATTAGATTTTCAAAAACAAGTTGACATTTTACACTTTGAACTTTCTCAAACAAAAACAGAGTTGTCAACCTGTAAAAATGATCTTCTTAAACAAAAATAAGTTTCAAGGAAACGTATTGACTCACATCTTGACGAAATTGTTGCATTGGAATCCAAACTCAAAGAATTTCAAAACGTTGTGTATAAAACTGGTGAATCAATAACAACTATTCAAAAGCTAACTGTCAAACCAAATCCCCAAGGATATGGCATTGCAATTGGAAGTGACCAACCACGTTTTTTACAAAAAGCACTCAAGGAAAATCCTAAGTTGTACAGTGCAAAACTATTGTTTGATGATACTTTCATGCGTGTTGTTGTATACAATAATGAAGAGGAAATGGAACAAGAGGACGAGAGTCGATCCAAAATGAGTAAAGTTCACTTTCATAAACAATATGACTACTCACGGGTACCTCATATTAATGCAACTTTCGTTCCTCAAAAGGATAAACCAGAACAAACATTGTCTTTAACTGAAATGCATGAAACTTATGAAGTTGTCCCTGTAACCAATGTAGCACAAATTAATGGTCCTTTACCAAATCCGGGTGTGATTACCCCAATGCCAAAACCATGTCGTATCCTTCGATATTTTAATACTTTCATGGACGACATAAAACTTTTGGAAGAAGTAATTGAACGTAATTCTGAAATAGAAGTCTCTACTTTTCTTTCTCCCTATGAGAAAGAAAAGAGATAAGGTTTTCAAAAACAACTTTTACCTCACGTTCAACACCTGCGACTCTGTGCTACACAATGGGAACAGGAACTTCAAACAGAGTTTACATCAATGATGAACGTTTTCAAAGCCAAAGATAACAAGATTTTGAAACAAAAAAGTCAAAAGAAAGCTTTGGAAAAAGATGTCGATCGACTCTTGGAAAATGTTATGTGTTCTAAAATAATCTCTGTTATCATGAATTCCATTTATCTATTGTGCAATGAAATGATTGTTGATGATCACTCTGGTGAAATTAGAATGTTGAGGATTGAGATTGAAAATTTAATACGAGAAAATGAGAGACTTAGACAGGTCAATGATGATGTGTGTAGGATCGAGTACTTCGAGCTTGATTGAGCTTGGTATAAACAAGAACCTCTGCAATACAAGTGTTTATGCGGAAACTAAACAGCAAGTATTATAAAGAAGAAAACTCTAAAAGAACAATGATCCTCTATGGATCAAACTATTGAACTAAGAATCGTTTGTTGAATATTAAAAGATGTTCAAGGCGTGTCCTTAAACTCATAGACGGGTTTAGCTTTTATACTAACAAGATCACCTAACCCTAACCCGTTCTACAAGTAAACGTGTGAAGAGATAAACAACAATCTCTTCTAAAAATAAATCTTAACAAACATTCTAAATATGCGGATAACAACTAACACTATCCGCAGGAATAATACTATCGGCAGAAACAAGATAACACTGTCGGCAGCAATGAGCTTTCAGCAGGAACCAAGCTATCGGCAGGAACCAACTTTACACTATCGGCAGCAACAATGAACTCTTATTTCCCAGAGATCCTAACAATCCTCCCCTAATCTTGAGGTTGACTAGGTTAACCTGCAAGATTCCCTTGTGATAAAGCTTTCATAAACTCAGGCTTGAGGACTGCGACTTAGCAGCAACAATAAGAAGTAACCAGCAACAACTTCAATAACTTCAAGATTCCAACTTCTATAGCATCCAGCAGCAACTTCAATAGAGCAGCAGGAACATGAAATCTTCTTCAAAATAGATTTACTGGTCACCATAACATCACTTGAACTTGGCTGCTACTAATGACAAAATGTACATCAAATCTCTTTAAGTTTCATACTATTCTCATCACATCCAGGTGTGTGAACTCCTGTGAGAGGTGAATCATTGAAAATTAATGGATTTGATGTCTCTTTACCAATAGCCATCACTACTGGAGTAGCCAATGTTTAGGTGTGTTAGACCATGGTACATTGATAACCATCTGATTTATTAGCAAATCAGCAACTATAAACGGATTTGATTTGTCTTTACCTGTAGCCGTTTGCTCAGGACTAGCCAATTCTTTGGTTTCAACTGAACCTTGGTGAATTGAACACCAAATATGGATACCAATTGTCTTTACCACAAACCATACTTTTGTGGACTAGTCAATCCTTTGGATCCCATAAAGGTTACATCCATGGTGAATTGAGAACCATTTCAACTCTCAGAAATAAATCATGGGTGAGTTGAAGTACCCTATAGCTTTGAGCAAGCTATTACAGCTATCAACGGATTTGATTATCACACCAGAGCCGTACCCTCATGGTGAGTCAACTCTTTCTTGTCTGCAAGACATGGTGAGTTGAGCACCATGTATTGTGTAGGTGTAAACACCAACACTGTACCTGCAAGGTGTTGCTCAAAACCAACTTATTAGCACACAAAGTATACAAAATTATTTTTTTTTTTTTTTTTTTTTTTTTTTTTTTTTTTTTTTTTTTTTTAACTAAGAAAAACACTCCAAAAGAAAATAAGAAAAGAAAATAGAAAGAAAGAAATGAAAACTATACAACAACAACAACAAGAATCAATCCTCCCCTTAAGCTAGAATGAAAATAAAAGCACAAATGAAAGAAAGAAAATAAAATAAACAAAAAGAAAAATAAAGAAAGAAAATGAAAAATGTAAATTTTTTTTTTTTTTTTTTTTTTTTTTTTTTAATAATAATACCAGCAGAATCCGAACAGCAGGAATGCAGTTATCAGCAGGAATGGTTCAAGCTTAGCAGCAGCAACCAAGTGTAGCAGCAAAATGAATTAAAAACTCCAATCATGATAGCCAATGCTACTAACCCACGCATGCTATGAATATTGAAAACAATAATCAACAACTGACACCTTTGACCACCAACTATTCGATATAGCCATGTGATATTACTGACCCATGATGCAATTTTTTTTGACCAATAACCTTCGAATGAATGAAATAAGTACAAGGTTTTTAACCAATATTCCACTGATGCAATATTCAACCATGAGTCTAATCACTGATCATTAATATGATACCACCACTTTAATATTCACCCCACAATTCACTAATCGACAAACATACTGTATGAGGACCATTGACCAATGCTTGATGACTAAGCGACAACCATTCATTCAATCGACATCAATTAATTAATTCAAACAGCAAAACCAATTCATCCATCATTGATTAAAGTACGAGGATAAAGTATTGATTATCGATCAAATCATCGCACTCGCCGCCATATAAATTACATCCAGCCCCACACGTTACCTTAACAATCAATGTTTCAAGAATGAGTCACCGTCCAATTAAATCATCCCATCGATAAACCAGTATTAATCTGATGAATGTCCCATGTAAATTCGTCCCACACAAACGAATCTAATACCTCCAACAGTACACGAGAAATAATGTAGCAGCAGGAACAGAATTAATACACAAGCAGAAATGATGTTCAGCAGGAACTGGTACACTGTCGGCAGGAACCGAAACACTATCAGCAGAAACAGTTCAAGCTGAGCAGCAGTAATGAAATTAATGCAGCAGCATCAGTCAATCAGCAAAAGATTCGAGCAACACTTTAACCAATTGACCCACTTGTGAAGAATTAAATGCGTTCCCACTCCACAATAATATAGCACACACAGTAGCCATCAATGTTGAATTAAAATTGACCAATCAAACAACATTGACCATTCACTTATTGGACCCATGTGCGGATATGTGACAAACCAATTTAGAAGTCTCACATATTCTCTTAAAAATTTGACTAATTCCATTAAGTGCACTTGGTCCATGACAACCCCTCATTAATCAAAAATAATACCGCTGAGGAATCCATTTGCATTTTACTGACCAATCGAATCAATCATTCCCATTATTTAACCAAAAGCCACACGCAACAAAACAAATTGATCACCCAATTCACACCAATCAAAAGATAATATAAGTGACAAGACCAGTCATTGAAACATATACCAACCCCACATGTGCACCAAGCAATATACCCTTGACCCCACAATCAAATAATCCCAGTTGACTAAAACCAATTTGCTTCACTTCATTGATCACCCACGTCTGACCACACGAATAAAATAAAGGCCAACTAGTATGAGGTCACATGACTAGCCATTAATGTCCATATGTGATTGATAACAACAATCAATATTTGCTTGAGAATGACAGCCAATCAGATCAATGTTGAAATTATATAACCCAATCAGTTCCCACAAAGATCAGTAATAGAACAATCTTTGCAACAGCAGTAACCACTCACTCAATAATAAGAAGCCACACATTCAACAGCTGCATTATTTCAGTTAGTGAACACAAAACAAACTAAACAAAAATGTTAGTTAGCACAAAATATACAACAATAAGCCTCCCCTTAGGCTTATGCCTCCCCTCAATCAGTGCACCTGACAAAGACTATTGTTCTTGGGTACCCAGAATGAACCTTTCCTTTTATTTGTCCAAGAACAACCTGTTGAGGGCTTAACACCAGTATCCCATCTTGTTCCCCCCATATACCTTGGGTCATAATAACCAGGCCAAAAACCATTCCGAAAGTAAGTGCTAATAGGTATGTAGAATGGTCTAGCAACATTCCTTTTCCAACCAGTAGACTTGGTTTGACCAGCTGGAACTGGCTTACCAGAAGGAACATGTGCGGGTCTAAAAGGCTTACCAGCAGGAACAGGTGCTGGTCGTTTTGCATTTGCTCTAGGGACAAATGGGGGAATGTTCTCTACATTTTTTCATACTGACCTAGGTTGCTTTTGTTGAACACAATTACTCATTTTACTCTCATAATAATCACAATCTTTAATTAGGTGAGAGTAACTTCTACAAACAAAGCAAGATTTCTTTTTAATCTTTTTGTTCTTAACCTGACTTTTCTTATCATGACCTTGCTTATCACACAAAGACTTCTCACAAACAGAACCAGAAACAAAATCGTTCTTAGTAGGACTAAGAGAGATGTCTTCCAAAGTAGCTGTCTTTGAATTGGATTCCACACAAGCTACTTTAGGTGAGAAGTCATCAGACTTGGGTGTGGTTGACTTGTCATTTGAATCACAGGAGGCAAAGTCATTGGTCTTGGTCTCAGAGGACTTGTCACTTTTAGAGCAAGAGACAGAGTCTTTAGAGTCACAATCAAGATTAGGCAAGTCATTGGACTTTTTGCCATAGGACATGTGTGATTCATTTAAGTCAATGTCAAGGTCAGAGTGCATAGGGACAGGTTTAAACACACCTCTTATAGGAGGAGGGACAGCATGCATTTCACCTTCTTTTACATACTTTACAGGTATTTGAAAGTTTTCCTCCTTAGGGGTAGGAATAAAATTTCTTGACTCAGAAGAGTCATCTGTTTTAGGACATCCTAGACCCCTCTTACACTTTACATATTGAGAACTTGAATTCAATTTATCTACAAGCCTAGTTGATTCTTTATATGAAGCACATCTAATCTCTTCACTTTCCAACTTAGCTTGTAATTCATTTTTCTCTAAAATTACTTTATCATACTGTCTCTCAACATGTTTTAACTCATTAGTGGTGTTTTTTAAATCTCTTTCCAAAACCTTAATTTTCTCTTCATATACTAACTGATTCTTTTGATACCAGATTTTTTGTTGTTCTAATGTTTTAACAGCATTTTTATGAGCTTTGAGCTGTATAAACATATCTTTATATTGAGATTTCATGTCATCATATTCTTTCTTAAATAAAGCATATAAATCATGACAAGCAACAGAACAACTTGGTACCTTAGATGGGAAACTCATGAAAGCGAATTCAAAAGCCACATCTGCCTGTGCTTCAGCAACCTTACTGAATACCTCACCTTTTGTCTCAGGTCCAGCAACCATTTCCTTAACATGAGTGGCACATCTTTCCTTATCTTTTCCTTCATCTTTTGACCAGTCTACCCTAGGATGAATAGGTAGCAAGTTTCTAATCTTCATGGCACGTGTCTCAAAAGAATCACCTGATCTGAATGTGGTCATGGTATGATGGTTTAAGAGAATGGTTTGAAAAATGGTTTAACTGATTCCACAAGGCTTAACAAATGTCAGACAAGAATTACTAACAAACACAGCCACCAATCCTCAATTAATTCACAATCGACAAAATTGAATTAGTCCACAACACGAGTCAACAATAGCAGCAATATACCTCCACCGACCAATTAAATGCTTCAAATCAGTACGAGATTAATTATTTAGTCCCACGAATTAATAGCCAATCAGACCACACAATGAATTATATCTGACAAACTAATATGTCCACTTGCACAAAGCTTTAATTCCCAATTCACGATGCGACAGTACGAGATTGAATAAATTAAAATCGAAAAACAGTCCAAATAATTAAATCAACAATACTCGTAGCTACTACCTCCACTTATCGACAAACAATGAAGCAGCTCCACACAATTGAGAGTTGACCGAATTAAATGTAGTACGAGGTAACAGCAGCCCCACTTTTCAAATTAACGAATTAACCAAACGCCCAATTTAATGCAGCCCGTAATAAATTCAGCCGCCCCACACGTACAGTAATTTAAACGATCAACCAACAGTATGCCATTTACTCACGTTGTAGACCAAATTAATTTAACACCGATCAGATCTGCACATAAAAAAAATATTTGATTACCTCAAATCTGCTACTGACTTCTTCTTCGACAGAGATCCTCACCAGGCTCTGATACCACTTGTAGGATCGAGTACTTCGAGCTTGATTGAGCTTGGTATAAACAAGAACCTCTGCAATACAAGTGTTTATGCGGAAACTAAACAGCAAGTATTATAAAGAAGAAAACTCTAAAAGAACAATGATCCTCTATGGATCAAACTATTGAACTAAGAATCGTTTGTTGAATATTAAAAGATGTTCAAGGCGTGTCCTTAAACTCATAGACGGGTTTAGCTTTTATACTAACAAGATCACCTAACCCTAACCCGTTCTACAAGTAAACGTGTGAAGAGATAAACAACAATCTCTTCTAAAAATAAATCTTAACAAACATTCTAAATATGCGGATAACAACTAACACTATCCGCAGGAATAATACTATCGGCAGAAACAAGATAACACTGTCGGCAGCAATGAGCTTTCAGCAGGAACCAAGCTATCGGCAGGAACCAACTTTACACTATCGGCAGCAACAATGAACTCTTATTTCCCAGAGATCCTAACAATGTGGAACATCAATTTTCAAACGAAGTTTTCCAACTCAACAAAAAGTTGCAATGGTATCAGGCTCAAAGTCTTGACTTTGAGTTAAGATTACAAAACCAAAATGAGTCATTCTCCTTTCAAAACAGTAATGAGTCCAAAATTCAAACTCTTGCAAAAGAAAATGCTGTTTTAAAGAGTCAAATTGTTAAACAAGAAAAGGACATTGATGAAATTTGCAAAAGCAGAAATGACACTGATCGACTAAACCGCGAATTGGATTGTAAAATTCAAGAAAAGAATCACATCATCATTGATCTGAAAGAGAAACTCAAACTACTTGAAAAAGGAAAATTTGTGCAAAAGAATGTGATTGCTCCAGGAATGTATCAAGTTAAGGCAACACCTAAGCAAGCATCTTCACAGACCTCTAATGTGCAAGCTTTAACTTCTACAGGATTAGGCACCCCTCTTCCAGTTAGCAGACCAAAGACCAACAAGAAGTTTAAAGTATGGAAACCTAAGAGTGGATCACCTAAAGCTGAAGCAGTAGAAGTTCACATTAGGAAATCGAATTAGACGCATGTTATGTCTAACGTAGAATCCAACTTTTCAAAGTGTAATTCTAAAAAAGATGTAATGAATGCTAAAACTACGAATGTTTGTAATGATGTTATTGTGGATGCTTATTGCGTGTTTTGTCGTACTAGTGTATTATCTGGTAATCATGAGAAATGTATTGCACAAACCCTTTTATCTCGTAGAAAGAAACGTACTAATGGCATTTCCTCAAGGCCTACTACCGCTGCTAAGTCTATTTTAGGAAAACCGCCACAAGTAGTTTCTGAGACCAAAGTTGACAAGACCATAGTTGCACCTAGGACAATCCGATCACCAAGTGCATTCACTAGGAAGAAAGCAGAGTCTAGTTGGACATGGCAACATTGGTTACAGCATAAACCCACTTTTACTTGGTTACCAAAGATGCATAACAACTGTGCTACTAACCCAACGAGATCCACTGTTACCAACTCTCCATCTGTGTCATCTCCTTGTGATGCAGGTGATTCACATCGTTCTCTGGATTGTTGATAGCGGGTGTTCCCGACACATAACAGGCAATTTAAGGCTTCTCGTAAACTTTGTCGCAAAGTTCATAGGAACTGTCAGGTTCGGGAATGATCACTTCGCTACTATCATGGGTTATGGTGATTACGTCAACGGGAACATCAAAATCAGTCGTGTCTATTACGTGGAAGGTCTCGGTCATAACCTTTTCTCCGTCGGGTAATTTTGAGATGGTTACTTGGAAGTGGCTTTTCGGGAGAAAACATGTTTTGTTCGAGATTTACAAGGGAATAACCTTATGAAAGGGAAACGCGGAACCAGTCTTTATACTATCTCCTTCTCCGACATGACCGCTTCATCTCCGATTTCCTTGCTATCCAAGGCACACTCGACAAAAGTTTGGTTATGGCACAAACGTCTTTCTCACTTGAACTTCAAAACTATGACGGAACTCGCTCGTCAAAAGTTAGTAGACGGTCTTCCAAGATTCCGGTACGCCAAAGATCATCTTTGTCCAGTTTGTGAACAAGGAAAGAGTACTCGTGCTCACTTTTCTTCTAAATCTGAGCACAGTACTGATCACGTACTCCAACTTCTCCATATGGATCTTTGTGGCCCAATGCGTGTTCAGACTATCAATGGGAAGCGGTATATACTGGTAATCGTAGATGACTTTTCGAGATGGACTTGGGTCTACTTTCTTCGCAGTAAAGATCAAGCACCTTCGATGATCATCACCTTTCTCATCAAAATTCAGGTTCAGCTACGCAACACCGTCTGAAAAGTTAGAACTAACAATGGAACTGAATTTAAGAATCACACCCTTCGTGAGTTCTATGAGAAAGTAGGGATTGAACATCAAACATCCATTGCTCGCAGCCCAGAACAGAACGGCGTGGTCGAAAGACGAAACCGAACATTAGTGGAAGCAACAAGAACGATGTTGATCAATGCTCAATTACCGGATTACCTATGGGCTGAAGCTGTCTCTACTGCCTGCTACACCCAAAACCGATGTATGATCACCAAATGGCATAACAAAACACCATATGAACTTGTTCACCGCAGAAAACCAAACATAAATTACTTTCATGTCTTTGGGGCTCTCTGTTACCCAATGAATGATCGTGATGACCTTGGAAAATTAAAAGCCAAAGCGGACATCAGGATTTTTGTTGGATACTGCGAGAATTCGAAAGGATTTAGAATCTAAAACCGTCGAACCCGAGAGATTCAAGAGACTATACATGCTAATTTTGATGAACTTACGGAAATGGCTTCTGAGCAAAACAGCTTAGGACCCGAATCTAACCGTCTAAACTTCCCTGATCATTCAGCTGCACCCCTCTCTCTTAACCGCAAAGACTTAGAAGATTTGTTTGCTCCGCTATTTGATGATACCATCGTTAGTCGTGCTTCTGATGTATCCACAAGTTTCGCTGCACAAATCGTCAACAATCAAGCACCTGATACACCAGTAACTACCACAACAGTAGTTGCTGAAGATGCACCTCCAATGGAAACCTCATCATCAGTAGAACAAACAGCTTCTAACACTGCGACTGCAGCTGAAGATCCCCCTTTACATTCTTCTGAAGTACCCACACCTGTAAATTATGACGGAAACGCGTTCTTCAATCCATTTGCTCCAGCTCCCACCATTCCAGACATTGCAGAATCATCTACGAGCAACTTGGATCCGTCAAATTTGCATCAAAACTTTCAACACTACCCATCAACCCACAAGTGGACAAAGTATCACCCTCTAGTGAACATAATTGGCAATCCAGAAAACCCGGTCATGACACATAAACGCCTCAACACAGACGGTGAAACTTGCATTTATGCACTCACCGTTTGTTAGTCAGAACCCAAAAACATTAAAGAAGCCCTTACCTACAATAATTGGTTTGAGTCGATGCAAGAGGAACTTGATCAATTCAAGAGATTGGAAGTTTGGGAATTGGTAGAAAGACCAGATGGGGTATACGTCGTCGGGCTGAAATGGATCTGGAAGAATAAGTTAGATGCGGATGGTATGGTTATTCGTAACAAGTCCCGGTTGGTTGCTAAAGGATTCAGTCAAGAAGAAGGGATCAACTTCAAGGAATTGTTTGCACTAGTGGCACATCTTGAGGCCGTTCGAATATTTTTGGCATATGCAGCTCACAAGAATATCACTGTATACCAAATGGATGTGAAGATGGAATTTCTCAATAGACAACTCCGGGAAGAGGTGTACGTTTCACAACCAGAGGGCTTCATCGATCCAGAGCATCCGAACCACGTCTACAGGCTCAAGAAAGCCCTCTACGGCCTTAAACAAGCCCCGAGGGCATGGTACGACAAACTATCTATATTCTTATTAGCTAATCATGTCACTAAAGGATCAGTTGACCTGACTTTGTTTATACAAAACACGGGGAGGATATTCTCATTGTTCAAATTTATCTAGATGACATCATTTTTGGTTCAACTCATAAAAAATATTCAAACGCTTTTGTAAAAATAATGAAACAAAACTTTGAGATGTCCATGATGGGTAAACTCAAGTTTTTCTTAGGACTGCAATTTCATCAATCACCCCATGGTATTTTCTTAAGTCAGTCCAAATATGCTCAAGAGATTTTGAAAAAACATGGCATGACCAGCTGTGACACCTATAATACCCCCATGTCGTCCTCATCCCCAAAGCTAGATGCTGATCTACATGGGACACCCATTGATCCTACCAAATACCGTAGTCTGATTGGGTCTCTCATGTATCTCACCGCTAGCCGACCGGATATTGTATTTGCCACTTACCTATGCTCCCGTTATCAGTCGAGACCAACTGAAAGACATATATCTGCAGTTAAAAGGATCCTTCGATACATAAAGGGAACCATTCTATAACACCCCAACCCAACAAGGGTAGAAGTATCACATTATGGTGGCATATCAGAACATACATAATAAAAACGCAAGCGGAAGTCAAATCATAAATACCAAAATGTAAGTCAACATGACTTAAAAGAAATACATAAGTTCCACAAGAAATCCAAATGAAGGAAACATCATAATCTAAGTGTCAAAAAAATGAAATAACATGGAATCAAAGCTAAGATGTCTAGGGTAAGTCTGCACTCAGCTCCTACTCTCATCCCAAAAGATAGCCTCAGCTCCTAGCTTAATAACCTGCCGCGGAGAAAAGAAATGTGGCTGAACTTAAAAAGCCTAGTGAACAGATATATATAACAAAGTACTAAAACTGAAAATGAGAATTACAGAATATAGTGCATTGGGGAATAACAGAAGGTATATCAAAATGTATCAAAGGTGTAAAGGTTGTCAAAAATCTACCACGAGCCCAGAAACATATCATATCATAACATCATATCATAATCTTCATAAGTAATCATAATTAACATAATGGAGTGATCAGCTCCCAGAATTATGAAGGGCATGTAATGCACACAGTACCAATCACCATAAATATATCATATAACATAACAGATCAGATCTAGGATGCATACATACGTCCCTGCAGAATATCATAATGGCCAGAAACATAATACATAACAGAAAGGGACGGGGTGGAACATCACTCGACCACCCTAGAGTCATGCCATTGATGCATCAATGACATGGTCATGGAACCCCCATGACTAGTGATAGCTCGGGTATCAAACTGAAGTATCAAACAGAATGTCATAGTAATGAAACAGAATCTAAGGTCATCAGAAATATCATAGGTTCATATCAAAGGGTGCATAGCAAAGGCTCATATCAATGGGTACATAGCAAAGGCTCATATCAAAAGCTTATGTTATCGCATTAAATCAGAAGTGTCATAATAGAAAGGCTCATAGCAAAGGCATCAAAATCAGAGGTTAAGAAATCAAAATATGTGAAAGGATCATGAGAAACCATATAAGAAAGGTCAAAATATCTGTACCTTATGCAAATAGACAAACAGATAAAAGATGGATCACAGAGAAACGGAAAGTCACACATTCTTCACCGAACTTATACAAATTAATAATCACATATTACTTATAAGCTCATTTTAATCAGATTTCATAATTTAGGTTTATTTCTATTTTTAGAAACTTTTCATTTTTATTAACTTTCCATATTTAGTAAGTTTCCATATTTAGTAACTTTCCATATTCAGTTAAATTAGGTTAGGGTTCGGGATTATCAATTAGGTTAAACGCACCCACACACAAGTCAACACGACAATAACAAGACACACCCGATATAAGTACATGCATTAGGGCATCAAACACCAAAGGAACACATTTAACACCTATGTAATACATGTATACACATTAACTGGTTTTATCACAAAATTAAGCCTAATAAACGAATTTTTAAAACATATCAGAACCCCAAAATAAAAATCAATAAAATTCTCACAGGAGTCCATATGTCTTAAGAGTCTACATGAATTTTTAAAGATTTTATTATTAAGTGGGTATCCCCTTTCAAAAATCGTTTATGCTAACATGTCCAGATTCGGATCTGCAGATACACTTCAAAAGTATGCAATTACAAACCTAACCACATGACATTAGAAAATTCTACAAAAATTCTAGGAGGTAGTACACATATGTAATATGATTCTTGTAAATTTGTGGCCTCTATTTTGCTATGGTTTGAAAATGAAAAATCCTAAACCACAACTGAAATAAAATTCTGCCAGAACAGTTTTGATATATCAACATAATAAATTCAAAAATACAACCGAATCAAACTAAAATCTTTCCAAGCCAATTGGAATACTTTACTAAGACCCTAAACTAGGTTTACATACAGAAATTCAGTATTATAAATGTAAGATCTAAACATATTGATTATGTGGATGATTCGGGTGGTCTTGGGTTATGGAAGATTAGATCCATGTTTGAGTTAGATGGAAGAACTAGAGAGAGAAAGAGATGAATGGAAAACTTGTGTGAGAAAAATGATACAAGAGTTCCAACCCTTCCCAAGTGTGGGAAGGGCTTTATATAGTAGCTAATACTTGTGCCCCTAGTGGGCTGTGGAGTGAGTTGACAGTGAGGAAAGCATCGACCCACTCCACAAATATAAATATAACTAAGCTAATACTAATATTACTAATAATACTTAAACTAATATAAATAAGCCTACGAGCTATGTAAATGCTAAATAGATACTCGGGGTGACCGAGCCTTCATCTGAATATTTATATTCCTAACAATCTCCCCCTAAGGGAGGTCACCCCGGAAATAATTATTTGACTTCTAGCATTTTGTCTTCTGAACGTGTCTTCATAGCTCGTAGTCTTTGATTCTTCAAAGTCTTGTATCTTTGTGCATTGTGCATCCAGCAGTAGTCTTTTGATGACTGATCTGTTGTCTTGGATGATCTTTGAGAATTCTTCGAGTTTATCATCCAACATTTGTCTTCAAGTCATCTTTCAGCAGTATGTTTCCATGTGATGTGATAATCTTCGAGTCGACATGCTCACACTATTTGGAGTCATGATCTTCAGCATCAGAGTTTGCAGAAGCAATGTTGAAGGTCTTTTAGGTTGATCATGACTTTGTTGAATTACAATGATGATGTAGTGTGAACATGTGGTAGAGGATTGGCATCTTGTCTGCAACCAGCTTCAGCATCCAATAGCTACAATCGCCAGAAGTTCCTGCATACGACAGTTAGCAATAAAACATCCGGTACTTACAGGTTCGGACTTCGAGATTGTTAACAGCATAGTGTGAAAACTCTCTCTAATCCTTACCAAGACCATTCCTAATCGAAAACCCACAGAGGGTTTTTTAAGATCGTACCGTAGTATATCAACGATTAGGTGAGTCGCTGGAGATCACTCCACGACTGTAGACGGTTTGAAATCGCCGCGATCACTAAGCGTAATCCACAGGGAATTACCGAAGTGACCTGCTTTCAGGGCTGTTTGATGTTGACCCTGGCTGGAATTTCCATTCAATCATTGAGAATTACATTCGTAAATTCTCTCATAAATGTTCTGGCAGATTGCTAAGATCTGCGTAGGACTCTTAGTTTACAACTAGTGTCCTTGAAGTTGACCACCCAGTGTAGAAATAGTTTGTGTCCCTAAGAGATCTTTTTATGCATCTCGTGACTCTAGACTCTATTGTGCGTTTTGATTTGGTGGTCGGAGGCTGGAGAGGACTGCCACCTTTTCAATATCATCTAACTCGGAGTGAGAGAGACGATAGAAATGTATTGAACTCCGTGACAATTGAAACAAGAGTCCTTTGAGGGACCTTGAGTGGCTAGGGAGGGTTGTGCAGCGTATCACTGGTTCCATGATACTTTGTCTTCAATGTCAGCAATCAACTAAGTGATTCTGACAGCATATGTGTTGACCCGGTTTCTGCCTAAAGTGTAAGAAGGGCTTCTTTCTTTTCACCCTTCATCTTTACATTTCTTTTTCATTCTTCAACCCCTTCAGTGCTTACCGAGACTTCATAACTAGCACCTTGTTGGGTTTGTTCCAGTACTAGCTCCATCTCAGTCGGCACTTTTCCCTTATCCACTTTTCTCCTTTTTAATCATACCTAAGGACTTCTACACTAACTAGTGGATTATCCCTGGGTAGATCCCTCCGGCTCTGGCGGGATCGTGGGAACTTGAGCCTAACCTAACCATCCTTATAACTCCATACATTCATTAAAATGGTCGGTCTTTGGTGTACTTCCACGATTGCCATAAACCAAATC
Source organism: Artemisia tridentata subsp. tridentata (assembly GCA_021014915.2). Classification (NCBI taxonomy): domain Eukaryota; kingdom Viridiplantae; phylum Streptophyta; class Magnoliopsida; order Asterales; family Asteraceae; genus Artemisia; species Artemisia tridentata. The sequence continues at coordinate 283,404,365 of CP139505.1, read as the reverse complement.
TTTGAAAAATCTCTCAAAGTGTTCATGATTCTGAAACACATTTTTGCAAACACTTGAGAGTTTTATATTTTTCAAATGCTCCCCCTCAACATGTGCTCGAATGATTGTTTTATAAATTCGCACATGTTAGGTAGGGCTCGCACTTTTTGAATTGATCAACTTTCAGTGAATATGACCAATTCGAGACACGCTAACATCACTGGTTAGCCCAGCTTGAAATTATTACCCGGCCTGGTCAAGTCCACAGAAAGTTTCTCGAAACGGTACACTCTACTCAGACACATCCTTTTCGAGACACGCTTACATCACTGGTTAGACCAGCTTGAAATTATTACCCGGCCAGGATATGTCCTTTCGATCAATGACAGTATATGTTTCGTCAATTCATTGGTGAAGTCTGAGCCTTGCTCACGTGAGATGCTAAATCCTTTTTGTCCATTCGCTCCCCCTCAATATGTGCATCGATATACGAAAAAGTTTAGCACATATGGGAGAGCATAACGTTTAATTCCAAAACATCACATTTTCATCAGGTTTCATATTTAAATCACATTCTCTCCCCCGATCAAAAATTTTAAACCTTTTGAGATTTGTGATCCCAATTGATTTAAATAAGTTAGAAAATGTGGGAGAAAATGTGTCCGATTTAATGTAGTCTGATGATGAAACATACTATGCTCCCCCTTAAACTAAGAGGGAGATTCACTGCTTATTATGCACAATTCGACAACTATGACACAAATGATATTGACCTTTTTGCGCAGATGATGTAATCACCCGCTTTTCTGAGTGAGTCAGTGGTCAACATCGCTTATCCATCCACCAACAAGTACGTCCAAAAATTGTAGATCCCCACTTGGCGAGATCGGAACAAATATTGCTTTGTTTTACTGAAGGTGGTGGTGGTGATGACGGTGTTGTTGTTGTTGTTGCTGCCGATGTTGTTGTCATAGTGAATTCTGAGCCATTCGATAGAGTATGAACGTCTGATCACATGGTTAGAGCTGGAACTGGCACATTCATATTGGCTATGGAATCTGCATAAGAATATCAACACAGATATACATACATACAGATACACTGTTCTTTAATAGCTACCCTTCAGCAGCTTGCCACATTATAATACCAAGTTCATCTTATAATCAAACCACAATCAGGAAATACGTCAAACCACTATCTATCATGAAGAGCAATTAGCAATCATGAACATGGCAATTCACCCAGATTTCAATATTCAATTCAGGATCTTAGGAACATGATTCAAACATGTTAGCTATATACCTAAGCGAATCCTGAGAACAAATGCACAATATCAACAACAATTAAGCAGCAATTGACTTAACAAAAGTCAAACAACATTTGAAATTCATTCATTCAGATCATACAAATGTCGTTGGAGTATTCAAAAACATCAAACACAACTGGTTTTCTAACTTCTTTTAGGTTTTGAGTCTTAAAGTACTTAGGGGATTAAACGAGGATTCCAAAGTAACACAAATGAGCCTTCTAGATACATAAAGCTAGGAAACTATAAGCAAGTTGCACGTAATGTCCTAAACTTTCTAGCAACTAACACGTTTGGCCATTTGATATAAAGTTTTTGCAAGATCCTCTTCAACTAATACCCCATTACCTACAAAACCATTTCTAACAAGTATGAGTTAACCAAGAAATCCATTTGATGATATAAAATTTGAATTCACTCTCCCCTCAATCAATGACTCGTATTCTAGTTAAAGATTTGTAGTCGTTGATTGAGTGACAAATTTTATGCATAATCCAAGTTTAAAAAAATTTCATACAACACATATTCACCAAGTGTCTCACAAATAATTTTCAGAAGAATCATTGAATGAAAACTATTTGTATGCAAAGAAGATTTCTCTTCCTTTACCAGAAATGATGCACTGAAACGTACATCAGATCGAAGAAACATGGATATAAAGTAATCCATGCCCAGGTGAACATCACCCAGTTGGAGGAACAGCCGTCTTTTTGGCGACGTGCTTTCCCCATTTTGAGGCGCGGGTTGCTATCTAAAGTAATAGCAAGCCATTTAGACATGTTTTAACCATCCATTTTAACTTCTGCTTGAGCTTCATTTAAAGACCCGTGCCATTATTGAATGACATTTCTAAGTCCGTAAATGTTATCGATAAACAGAAGACATGCCTAGGTGAAACTATTTTTGGTATTTTCTATTTTTCAATTTTTATGGTTTTTCTGGTTTTACATTTCTCTATTTACAATTTGCAGGTTTTCTATATATCTATTTACAAAATGGTATAAGATATGAACAAGTATATATATACAAGGATACGAACCAGAAACCATTACTCCTCAGCATCCTGAATCTTCTCCGCATTCATCACTTGACTTGCTGAAGAGCAATGTGAGCACTTTTAATCAGGGATTAATTCTGGCTTTTCACTCTCCCCTAATTAGTGCTCTCCCCCAATCTGACAACCTTTATGATGAACACCCATAATAGGAGGAAGACTTTGGATGAACGCCCATAATATGAAGAAGTCTTTTGGTAACCAAATGCATGCCGTCTTTAGTCTTCTAACACATAGCGGAGAATGTAGAATAGACTGTAGACTCGACCTTCTTCAAGATTGCCCAATATGGAGGAACAGAATACCAATCATCTTCATCTCACCAAATGCCTTCCAGTAACCTTACATATAACCCATCAGCCCGCAGCATACACATGAGATGATAACACACAACAGAGAATGTAGAATAGACTGACGACTCGACCTTCTTCAGTCTTTAGTATAACACCAAAGTAACAAGTTGAACCACTGATCATCTATAGTATGTATCCATCCTTGGATATTAAGCCCTGATCACGTGAACCTGTTGTGCGTCCTTGATGTACACATTCTCTCTCCCCTGATGGTTACGATTAATCGGAATCATCATCATGATGTGTACATGCAGCGTAATGACGTGTACATGAAGCATTGACTAGAAACCCTTTGTTGCTGATTGTACCAGCCCGTGAGACGATGTCGATTAGCATTCCATGACCATGTTCTTCAACACCTTGATAGACGGAGGAAGATGTAGTGTTGGAGAACCATGGTTTGCACGACTCCTGAACTGACGTATTCAGGAGTCATATGACCATTTCTCAATCATCAATCAACATGTAGAATAATATTCACCCTTCCCCCCTGATGCGTGGTTTTGCAACCTTGCAACAGGTTTTACCTCTCGAGGGATCTCAAGAGGCTTACAACCCCACCAGGCAGTGTACCTGACCGATGTAGTATAGTGTAGTGGTAAGTACGGGGGATTGATCGTTCTCCACAGGGAATAGTGTTCGTTAGGTATGAAAAACTACTCTAATAGGTCTAAGGGTGAGAGAAGATTCTTTTTATGTTTTTATAATTTTATGAAAGCAAGTAAAATCTCGGGTTTGAAAGAGTGGGCGGAATTAGTTGCTAGTCAACTAACCCAAGTTACTACAAATGCAAATAAAATAAAATAATTGAAAATGAAAAGGTGGTAAAACTTATGTGGAGAGAAATGTGTTTACTTAGATTTCCTTACTCCCTAACTATCTTTTACCGGTTGATTAGTGTGTATTAATTGCGTGGATGACGGGTGTATTCCTTAATACCAATCGTGGGGTGGCGTACGTACTTCCCCAACTCTACAAGCTCCTACTTCACTCCTATGTCGAGCCGGCTAGGAAGCTCCTAACATGGGATCACTAGAATTCGCTTGTGCATTAAATACAACCATAAAAACCTTTAGTACGCATTGGTTCATGTTTCTTAAGACGTTCAAGCAAGTTACCGAATAGGAAGTTAGCTAGTTTTCTTAAGCCTAACATAGATGAACAATCATCCAATACAACTAATAACACACTAATAACTAATAATCAATAGCTAGGTTTCATTAGATCTAAGCAAACACAAGATAAATCTAGCCTAGCATGTTAAACAAAAGACAAGAACAAGATAGAATCAAACAACACATAGACATATTGAATGATTAATTGATAACTTATCTTCAATGTAACATGGAAGATCTCAAGGCAAAAAGCCTTAAAAAGCTGCTAAAATCGTCTTAGGGTTTTCACACACAAAGTTCCCCAATAAGTTCCACACTAATGACAAAAAAATTGCAAAACTATATATAGACTTTCAGATCTGACGGCGTCACGTTATGGAGTGTGACGCCGTCACCTCGCCGCTTTTAGGGTTCCCGGATGGCCTTCTTGACGCCGTCCCTCTTTATCTCTCCAAAATCCGTTCTGGCTTATCAAGGCTTGACGCCGTCAGACTTAGGGGTGACGCCGTCCCTCTTTAAATTAAGCCGTGACGACCTTGATCACATTAAAGCGTGACGCCGTCAGAATTCCATGCAAATTTCTCTGGCTTATCATGAGTAATTTTCACATCCACCACTTTTGCCAAGCCATGACGCCGTCCAGAACAAATCCTGACGCCGTCAAAGGTAATTTCCAGCACAATTTTGAGACTTTGTCGTTTTCTTCACTTTTATGCTCCAAAAACGTCCAAAATGCCCCCTTTTCCAGATTTCTCCTCAAAAGTACCTAAAATGACAAAAGGAACGATTTAGGGCAATATTTGATCAAATAAATACGATTTAGGGCTTAAATGACCCCTTAAAAGCGGTACACTTTTCGCTTCATCAAATACCCTTACACTTGAGATTTGCTTGTCCTCAAGCAAATGCGCTTTTATTCTAATCAAAATACAAGTTAGGGGTCATTTAATGCAAACATAAAAGTAATTTCAACAAATAGTCGTTCCACTTTAATCATAATAAGCACGGAGATTACAAACTAGCACCTCACAAGTAGTGTTTAGATACTCACATCTCTCAAGTGTCATCAAAATAAATCTCATAAATGAAAACGGATAATATCTCTCACTACCTGTCATAGCAAATAGATTACCATAGGCTTGGGAATGGATCGAAAACCTCCTCCACTAGGCGTAAGCACCTAAGATAAACTATCAAAGAGGGCTTTTAAATGGGTTATAACGTTAGGTGTAGGGAAAAGGAAAACACGGTTTTGTTGGATAAAGGATATTTTACTGGTGGCGAGTTAAAGATCTTGATCAATTACATGTACTATACAATGTTGCTAAGCCAAGACTCGACTCAATCTTAAGCTAAAAACAAAATAACAAAAACATAAAATAAACATAAAATGAAACGGGATAGTACTCCGTATGTTTTTTTCTATTTTTCTTTTTCTCATTTTTTTGTATTTTTCTTGATTTTTTTTTTTTTTTTTTTTTTTTTTTTGCATACACTTTTGCCCTACCATCCAAAATAATACATCATAGGGGCATTGCATTCTCCTTACACTTGAACTTTTACATAACTTTACAAATTACTATTCTAATGACTCGAATTAAGATAATCAAAACACTTGGAGTACTTTTAAAATATTTAGCACATATGGGGGTAATAAATGATGTTCTTCCCCATTACTCCATTACACTGGTACTTTACCCATGAGTCCCAATCGTCCCAAAACAATATGTACAAGGATATGACTCGACTTAGCAACCATGTAATCAACTAGATAATTAACTTGGGTTTAAACAAATGTTGTAACAATAATGCACTAAAGATGAGTGCATACAAGGTAGGCTAAGGCGATTTGGGTGTACATTTTAGTGGGGTGTAAACAAATTCTTCCTTTAAGTAAAATGCTTAAAGGTTGAAACGAAAAGATAGGCTCTGAGGGGTGTACTAGGGGTATCGTGTACTAAAAATGAGTACAACGCAAAGGGTGTGGGAGAATTACTTGACCAATGTAGCCAATGTAATTATAACAAAAACACAGGTGTAAAACAATGGGTTAATCCTAATGCCTCTTATCATGTAGTAAATCTAACTACACGAATGTAGTCTCACTTGTGGCCTCGGAATGGTCCTAACGCAAGTTCTAGAATCTAAGTGCTACCGGTACACACATCATAGCATAAATGCTTTTCCTACCAATTCTAGGGGCGAACCTCACATATTTGGGGGTGGAAATTTTTTTTAGTGGTACGGTTTTTTGTGCTAGTCATATAATTCCTATCCATGAGACGCTCATTAAGATCAAAGTTTCACTCCTAAATGTTGTAAAAAAATTTAAATTTGGCACTAAAATTGCCCTAACAAGTATTTATCTCAGTTTTATTACACATCTACCATTAAACAAACAAAAATCAAGCGTAATAGCATTCTCTAATCGTACTTTTACCCCCCCTTACACTTAAGATGAACATTGTCCCCAATGTTCAAATAACAAGATGTAAAAGCATAAAGTAAAAGAACGAAATCAAATACTCCCCTGATTCGCTCGGTGGATAACGACGTAACACGGTTAGATCTTCTTCCAAGGTAATGTTGAAGCTCCATGACTAATGCATCGCCATAAGCTTGATCCAACAAACATTTCCTTGTCCAAAATAACCTGTTAAACCTGAGAAAACAAACACGAAAACCTGCATAACATCGGCGGGGTAAATCTATATATAAGGATATAATGCTTGTGGAATGATTATTTTGCAGATTCCTGGAGATTATAAGTTAGAAATTTAATAAAAACTTTTTATGAAAACAAAACTTTCAAAAATTTCAGAAAATTAACACCTGACGCCGTCAGGTTGTAGATCCTGACGCCGTCAGAAATAATCTGACAGAATTCTCATGTTAAGTTTCCGGAAAAATTTTGGAAAAACCTATACCTTACTTCCTGGAATTCCTGCAAAACATCATTATGACTCGATACAAGCATTTGACTCAAACAAATACTAATATGTATGTTCATTTAATATTATTACGATTCATGTTCATTTGTGTTCTAATAAACCGATTTAGATTTCCCTTACACTTAACTTTTGCAAAATACCTTTATATGTAGTTAAGACGAAGTTAAAAACAAGATAAAGCATTTTCACAAATTAGTTTTTAACATGAATCAATAAGAATAAAAATTAAACATACATACGGAAATAAATAAAATCAAACAAACAAATAAACACACAAAGCAAATAAAACTTGGGTTGCCTCCCAAGAAGCGCTTTTCTTTATTAACGAGTCTTGTAGCTAGACTCAAAGTAAGGCTCATCTAGTGTCGCTTATGCTCACGTATCCGAGTGTGAGCCATCTAATTGTTGCCTCATCTTTCTTGTATTCATCATTCAGCTCCAAACATCCATGATAGTATCTCTTGTTTTTCTCATGTGGATATTTGAGCCCCTTCCTCATATCATTCTCACTTAACAAATCAAGAGGCACAAGTCTATTGCAAGATTCAATGGAGTAGTTTTTAAACCTAGGATGTGCTCGGGGCATTTGGTAAGTAAAATCTTCATCCCCATCCGAGAATGTAATTAACCCGTCCACAAGTTTTTCGTCAAGGTTGGTCAACCTTTTGAAGGGTTCTCCAAAAATGACTTGGGTTAATTTGTTATCAATGAATTCTCCTAAGTTCTCCATAACCATAAATTCCACCAAATACACAAAACTTCCAACGAATACGTGTAGTAGCTTAGTCCTAGCAATAATGTTATCTCCTTGATATTCTAGCTCATCTACCATGATTTTATTATAATTAGCGCGAGAGATAATGTTCATAGGCAAAGATGAGTTAAGATAAGCATAAAAATCATGATAACCAATCTTACACGGAAATTGCATGTTAAAGAGGCTATCCTTTTCGATCTTAGTCCTAGGGTCAACATACTTAAAGGGATCAATTTCCTCTTTTCCCCATTCCTCGTTAACTACTTCTCCATTACCGGGATCCTCATCGGAGTCTGAGTAGTAAAACGGACTAACATATTCATTCTCATGGTCAGACTCCTCCATCTCAGAATTGTTACCAAAGTGGTGGTCGGGTGAAAGGTTGTTGTTTTCCATGATGGGGGCGAGAACGGGTAGTTGGAAATTTACACGGCGGAAAATACGAATAACAGGGATCAAGCGATCACTATTACTCATGAGGAAGGTGGAAGGTGTCACAAACAAAAATACAAAGAAATAAGATAGACTAAAGAAAACCTAGAAAAAGAAAATAAAAATCTCACTAGAAAGGAATCTAGTGAGTAGACCTATAAAATAAAAAATTCAACCTAAACAATAACTATTCCCCGGCAGCGGCGCCAAAAACTTAATGCGTGGTTTTGCAACCTTACAACAGGTTTTACCTCTCGAGGGATCTCAAGAGGCTTACAACCCCACCAGGCAGTGTACCTGACCGATGTAGTATAGTGTAGTGGTAAGTACGGGGGATTGATCGTTCTCCACAGGGAATAGTGTTCGTTAGGTATGAAAAACTACTCTAATAGGTCTAAGGGTGAGAGAAGATTCTTTTTATGTTTTTATAATTTTATGAAAGCAAGTAAAATCTCGGGTTTGAAAGAGTGGGCGGAATTAGTTGCTAGTCAACTAACCCAAGTTACTACAAATGCAAATAAAATAAAATAACTGAAAATGAAAAGGTGGTAAAACTTATGTGGAGAGAAATGTGTTTACTTAGATTTCCTTACTCCCTAACTATCTTTTACCGGTTGATTAGTGTGTATTAATTACGTGGATGACGGGTGTATTCCTTAATACCAATCGTGGGGTGGCGTACGTACTTCCCCAACTCTACAAGCTCCTACTTCACTCCTATGTCGAGCCGGCTAGGAAGCTCCTAACATGGGATCACTAGAATTCGCTTGTGCATTAAATACAACCATAAAAACCTTTAGTACGCATTGGTTCATGTTTCTTAAGACGTTCAAGCAAGTTACCGAATAGGAAGTTAGCTAGTTTTCTTAAGCCTAACATAGATGAACAATCATCCAATACAACTAATAACACACTAATAACTAATAATCAATAGCTAGGTTTCATTAGATCTAAGCAAACACAAGATAAATCTAGCCTAGCATGTTAAACAAAAGACAAGAACAAGATAGAATCAAACAACACATAGACATATTGAATGATTAATTGATAACTTATCTTCAATGTAACATGGAAGATCTCAAGGCAAAAAGCCTTGAAAAAGCTGCTAAAATCGTCTTAGGGTTTTCACACACAAAGTTCCCCAATAAGTTCCACACTAATGACAAAAAAATTGCAAAACTATATATAAACTTTCAGATCTGACGGCGTCACGTTATGGAGTGTGACGCCGTCACCTCGCCGCTTTTAGGGTTCCCGGATGGCCTTCTTGACGCCGTCCCTCTTTAGCTCTCCAAAATCCGTTCTGGCTTATCAAGGCTTGACGCCGTCAGACTTAGGGGTGACGCCGTCCCTCTTTAAATTAAGCCGTGACGACCTTGATCACATTAAAGCGTGACGCCGTTAGAATTCCATGCAAATTTCTCTGGCTTATCATGAGTAATTTTCACATCCACCACTTTTGCCAAGCCATGACGCCGTCCAGAACAAATCCTGACGCCATCAAAGGTAATTTCCAGCACAATTTTGAGACTTTGTCGTTTTCTTCACTTTTATGCTCCAAAAACGTCCAAAATGCCTCCTTTTCCAGATTTCTCCTCAAAAGTACCTAAAATGACAAAAGGAACGATTTAGGGCAATATTTGATCAAATAAATACAATTTAGGGCTTAAATGACCCCTTAAAAGCGGTACACTTTTCGCTTCATCACCCCCCCCCCCCCTCAAAAATTGCATATGCCTGCCAACTGCAATTTTTTGATGATTGAACTAGTGAATATTAATACCATCAACGGTAAGTAGCTCCACTTGACGGTTCTTGAAGACTGACATGTTGTTTATTCACCCTTTCCCCCCCTCAAAAATTGCATATGCCTGTCAACTGCAATTTTTGGTTGAATATGTGAATAAAAGTATACTCCAATATGCGCCGATCCACTTGTAGATTGAATAAGCACGGAAAGAGCATGAATCTTGTTGATGAGAATGGCCATAAATAAGAAGACTCCTCTTCTTTTGAAGATAAAGTGCACTCAAGCGTACACTTTTCTTTTCTTTGATGAACGAGGCCTGAACTGATGTGTTCAGACGTCATAATGATGAAGAGCGAGGCCTACACTGATGTGTACAGACGTCATTATGATGAAGAGCGAGGCCTGCACTGATGTGTACAGACGTCATTTCTCTCTCTTTACTTCTTCTCTCATCTAACTCGTTACCAACCCTATTATCATTTTGTCGGCTTGACGTCGTGACCACTGATGGAGAAAAACCCAATATGATGAACTTGAGCCTGAAGTAACATAACCCGAACTTGTGACTTAAACTAGTACTAATGCGAGACAAAGAGCGGTGCAGAGACTTCGTGCAACATCGAATCCCTAAGTACTCTATACTCTTCAACCAACCAACCATCAAGTATAAGACGTACATCACCTCTTGGATATCCACAACTTCGTGTGACACTGAGCACTACAACGTGACTCCTTAAAGTGATAGTTATTTTGTAAAAGAGAGAAAGAAAAAATAACTAGATATCCAAGTCCTCGTCATTGTAAATGTTGAAAGCTCAACAAGGATCTTGAAGAATCTTCATCCAACCTCCCCGATATCTTCAGATACTAAGTACACGCATCCATGAAATTTCACTTCAGCCTCAAATAAATAATACTGATCTAACGCCGTAGTCACATCTTGTCGATTAACTGCCCCGATCCAGCCATTTGTGATGTTTTGGCTGATCTTTGATAATGGTTTTAACCCGATCATGGTTAAGAGCGCATAGCCCATCATCACGGGATTTTACAAATCTTATGGTTTAAACCGAGAAATAAGTTCTTTCGCGGGATTTTACAAAACCAAGAAGAAACCGTGAGACAGTAACAGATTGAATGTGGCATGACTGATTTGGTTTTGGTGAACATTTGTTTGGGTTAAGAATATTTTGTGAGAATTACAGATCACATCACAACTTTTAAACCTTTGTCCAACTGACCAACCTCGTACACAAACATCTATTTGTGACCACATGATGAAGGAAACCCGATATACCAATATTGAAAAACTGAAGTAGAAGTCCCCAAATTGGTTACTTAAGCTTGCACTAATGTTGGAAGAACGGTGGAGAGAATTAATGCTCCAAACAAATCTCTAAGTGCTCAATACCCAACCAACGTTTGAGACATTAACACCTCTTGCGATTATCGACAACGTCATTGACGTGTGACACTGAGTACTCCCATGACTCTTAAGTGATAGTTACCCCGACTGCTGGTAACTAGATAACCCAAGTCTTCAACTTAAAATTTTAAGCACGAGCAAGTTATCATTGAAGGTCATGCATCCAACCAACCCCGACTTCAAGATAAACTAAGTAGACGCCTTCGTGAAATTCAACTTCAATCTAAAACAAGGAATGCCAAATTAACTTCGTGATCATTTTGTGCGGTTGAATAGTCAAAGGGAGAAGAAACATGCGCTAATTCTTAGCAGTGCCCATGACTCATAGACAGTCCAATCAAACATAGCTGTCTGACCCAGCTGCTTGGACGTTATCAGGTGCAATGCATGGAATAGATGTCGTACTGTGTACAGGATTTTACAGTTCTTGAGATTTAACTGAGAAATAAATTCAAGAACAAACTGCACAACAGTAAGTATCAGACCGCTGAAATCTTAGGCAAATTGCTAAGCCCCAAACCGCTGAAAGCTAAACCACTGAAACTGGAACCGCTAATATTTAAACCTCTGGAGACCGAACCACTGAATCCTGAATCGCTATGATCTGACCCGCTGAAACCAAAACTGCTAAGATTCAAACCGCTGGAGACTGAACCGATACGATCTGACCCGCTGTAACCGGAACCGCTAAAATTCACATCGCTGGAGACGGAACCGCTAGGAAACTCGCACAAATTCTCCCCCTCAAAAAGGGCATGAAATGACCTTTTTGCCAAAGCTGAGAATCCGTGATGTTTGTGAATTTGTCAGGCACAATACATGGAAAGAGACAAATAAAACTATTGTAACCAGAAAGGTGATTTAAGACTTTCATGTAGTAACCCTTCGTTTGTCTCCTCATCAATGGTTTAGCAGATTAAAAATTCCCTGAAGCTCATAATATGCCAAAACCGCTTGATGAAATATGATTAACTATAGAATGTGTAACAGGTTAAAACACGTCTCTGAACAACCCACCTCCCGTCTCTAAGTCTGACCACCTCTTGAGAAGATCTTGTACTACAATCCCATTAGAAGCTTGAGAAACAACAATTACTTGATGAAGCTTGATAAAGGACAAGTTCGCGACTTACACTTGCACTAAATTTGTGATTTAGAACCTATATTGAGCACAACAACGTAACTCCTTTAAATATAGATAGTGATAAATACCCAACCTTCCATCCTTTATTGTATATATCCACTTCTTGACCATCCAAGTCTAATCACCATAAATATGCTCAAGCAAGGGTCATCAAACATCGTGCATCCATCCACCCCGAGATGTTTGTGACACTAAGTATACCAACCCGTGAATCAGCAAACCACCCAAGTCACCATAATTTCCCAATTCCTGCCGATCTCGAAGCACAAACTTATCCCTATAAAATAGTCAAACCCCGCAAGCTTTATTATGTCAAAATCCATGTCCCGCCTACTTATCCAAACTTGATTAGACGGGATTTTACTACTCTTGGGATTTAAACCGAGAAATCGAATTTTTTGCGGGATTTTCTAAAATCTACAAGAGAAACCGTGAAATCAACAAGAATAGCCTAGAGTGAAGTGCAATACTATTCTTCGAAATTCAAGTCACAAGAGTCAAATCACAACTTGATCAAATAGCAACAAGTCAAGTCACAGATTGTCAACTTGCAACAATTCAGATTGCAATCAACCAAATCACAATTAGTCAAATTGCAAGTGTCAACTCGCAACGTCATATCGCAACTGGTCAAATTGCAATCAGTCAAGTCGCAACAAGTCAAATAGCAACTTGTCAATTTGCAATTAACCAAATCGCAATTTGTCAACTGTAACTCAAATTGCAAAGATCAAATTGCAGGCTCACTCAAGTCGTAGGCACTAATAGGACCGTGCAGCCAAATCCACCACTCTGTAACCACGTTGATATTCATGAACCCAAATACTAGCCGTGACGTGTGAGTCCTCGTGAAGCTTTGTAATAACCCAAAATATACCACACCCTTTATCAAATATTATCAAAAATTTGTGTATCCTAAATTTAAATTTGGATAACTAATTTTGATAGACTATGTCAGCATATTGCGGCCAAACACTCCTAGATCAAAATCATTCTCGGCCCATCAAAATCTAAAAATCAATCCTAAATTTAAAAATTCGTCCATGTATTATCATTCTCGGCCCATCAAAATCGCTGGTCCAGTTCACTTCACAAATATGCGGCCCAACTAGTTTCCTCACCATGAGTCCACCAGCCCAACACCAAACACCACTGATTTGAATTAGTGTAGCCCTAATTTTTTGGTATATAAGATACAACATTCACATAACTACACTTTTAATCCAACCCTAATCCCCTCATAAACTCAACGCCACCACACTTCTTTTCTCTCCACTAAACTCAGTCACCAACAACAAACCCTAATCTCATCACATACCTCTCCATAACCATCGAAGGCCCAACCTCTTTTGATAATCCCAGACTCATTTACACGATAACCCAAGCCTCAGAACGAGAATCTCAACGAGAGCACCAAACTCGAAGAGCAACCTATAATTGTTGCACACCATCTCTTCAAGATCTCCTAAGAGGGATCTCGGGTAAGGTCATGTTTCTTTTGTTTTGTAATTACCGAACGAAACAAAGGGAGAAGATAACATGTTTGTTATACTTCTTTCTTTACTTTTCGGATATAAAAGAGGCTTAGGCTTTAAATTGATCTATGATATGTAACTCATTTCGTGTTATGATTGTTGAAGATCTTAAGTGATTATGCTTACACGGAAATGAGAAAAACTGAGATCTTTTGTTTATAATTTCGATTGAGGTATAAGATCTATGATGGTTAATTTTTCGTGTGTTTGATCTTTGTAAAGATTGATGCGTATTTGTCTTACACGAAAAAAGAACCTGAGGTCTCTAGTATGTTTGTATTGTATACGAGTCTTGAGGTAGTGAAAGTGAGTAGAGGGATGATGTTTTTATTATTGATTAGATGAGCTGTTGGATTAGGATTAGTTTCTGTTGGCACGGTTTTAATTGCTTGGACTGATGATGATAAACACTGAGGTCAACACTGTTTTGGTATTAAGGTTTGTTGGTCAACTGGTCTTGGTTTCTTCATCTCCTTCTTCTTCTTTGATTCGGTTTGACTTTACTGGTTTGGTTATGACAACACGTTTTTGGCAGCACTTTGTTTAGGTTAGACAAACCGCAACCATGAACTGATAGACAAACCGCAACCATGAACAGATAGACAAACCGCAACCACGAACAGATAGACAAACCGCAACCATGAACAGATAGACAAACCGCAACCATGAACAGATAGACAAACCGCAACTTTTAGTCAAAACGCAACTTTGACCAGTCAAAGCTGTCACTTTCACACTTTTGTTTTCATTCCCATTTTGGCTACAATCCAACCTACAATACTAGAGTTGGACAAACCGCAAGAAAGAACACACCATTTGACACAAACAGCAACCAAGAACAACCATTCAATTATTTCTTGACTGTTCGAACCACATCAACTAACCAAAACCATTAAGCTTCCTTAAAGCCCAACATACACACCTTAACAGCCTCAAATCGCTACTTAGAACACCACAAACAATAGACACGATGTAAAACTGCTACCAAGACAGAATTGAATACCACACGAAATAGTTAAATCTCTTGATGCTAAGAATAATGGCCCATACGAGTTAGTTAAAACTCGATGACAAAACTGCTACTAAGCACAACCATAAATAGTTAAAGGCCCACATGAGACATTTGAAAAAAAAATTAAAGCCAAGAGATACAAATAGAACAGCTTCTTTAAGATCGTACAAACCAAAACATGTGAAGTCCAACATACAAAACATGATATGATGACCAGTAGCAGCTGTTAAGGCCCAACACTGACCCACGAAACAATTTTTGAACAAGATGAAATGATTCGAACAATAAAATAGATGCAAACAGTTTGAGAAAAAAATGGTTCGAATCACACACAAAACAAATAAAACCGACACACAATCAACCGAACCTAGCCATGGCTCTTGATACCAATTGTAAGATCTAAACATATTGATTGTGTGGATGATTCGGGTGGTCTTGGGTTATGGAAGATTAGATCCATGTTTGAGTTAGATGGAAGAACTAGAGAGAGAAAGAGATGAAGGGAAAACTTGTGTGAGATTAGCTTGTGTGAGAAAAATGATACAAGAGTTCCAACCCTTCCCAAGTGTGGGAAGGGCTTTATATAGTAGCAAATTTTTGTGCCCCTAGTGGGCTGTGGAGTGAGCTGACAGTGGGGAAAGCCCCGACCCACTCCACAAATATAAATATAACTAAGCTAATACTAATATTACTAATAATACTTAAACTAATATAAATAAGCCTACGAGCTATGTAAATGCTAAATAGATACTCGGGGTGACCGAGCCTTCATCTGAATATTTATATTCCTAACAATAAACTTAAGAAGCTCACGTTATCAAGCACACATAATCAACTATCAAAACTGCCAATCTCACAAATCCATTTTAGGCCATAGCTAGCACCATTTTAATTATTAATCATGCATACAAGCTTACACCATTCACCCACAACCTATTTAGACATCATATTAACATATTTAAAATATCAAACCCAAGAAAACAAACACCAAAATCAGTTTATGTGATCTAAATATTCAAGAACCGTTTTAACTAATCACAAACAAACCCTAATTCGTGTATCCCTTTTTAATCCAATTAATTATGTAATCAATATATATATTATTTACTTAATTAACTCATCAAAAACATATATACAAACCTCTCCTTCGAATCATTCAAGATCAACAACAATAACATCCATACGAAAGCACATAAAATAACGACACAACAATCACAATAAGCCCTAATTCTTAAGTATTAAATGCGTTAGGGTTTCCAGGTTTACAAGCTTATTAAATGTGAAATTAATAGGTCTAATAAGAGTTAAAGATCACATCTAGGGTTCGAAATACTGATGGGTATAATCATAGCAACATGGGTCGATTAAAACAGAAACTAATAAGTCGAATACACAAGTTTTAGCATGCTAAAATCTATGATTTCATGTGGCGTATTTAGGGTTAACAAGTAGCAAAATAAACAAATTAATACGCGTATTAAAACATGTTACTAATTAGATTTTCGTTTTGACTATATTCAAATTCATGTGTATTTGTTGACTCGATTTGGGAACAGGAAAACAAAAGAAAGATGTGATGTTACCTTGTGCTTAACGAGACAAAAAGAAAGGAGAACAATAACCTTAGAACCCCAATGATCTAATACTAATGAACCACCAGCAGCAAGACCTTCGAACTCTTTGCCCTTGAGAGAAAAATAAAGCAGGAAGTGTGTTTTTATTTTCTCAGTCTCGAACCAAAATAGGAGGAGGAAAGAGATATACGTTTTCTTAATAAAACGATTTGGGAGGGAGTCAACAAAAGAAAGTCGTGATTTTAGGAGGAGATTAAGAGATATATGAGGTAAATTTCAAGTGATTATCCGAAATTTGTGTGAGTAATATGCAGTGATTTATTTTGTTAATTTACTTGCCATATTTACAATGTAATTGTGTACAAATTTATAATACTATTCGGCCCTTATTACTTCTTAACGTGTGATAGGAATTATTCAATTTTAGTTTCCATAATTTCGATCTTAAATGTGTACATACAAGCTAAGGGAAAATCGGCCTAGCATGACTTAAAAAAAAAAAGGTGTGATATCACATAACTTAGGTTTGATAGGTTTTATTTTGTACTTAACTCATAATGTAGTTTGAGATTTATATTCATTAAAACATATAACACATAGTTTTAGGTGTTTAATTATAATGTGTAATTTAATTATAAGGTAATGTTTTT
Organism: Artemisia tridentata subsp. tridentata; assembly: GCA_021014915.2. Lineage (NCBI taxonomy): Eukaryota > Viridiplantae > Streptophyta > Magnoliopsida > Asterales > Asteraceae > Artemisia > Artemisia tridentata. The sequence continues at coordinate 283,387,327 of CP139505.1, read as the reverse complement.
TTAGATGACATATAGTTAAATTTTCATACTTAGGTTAAAATGTATAATGCTCTTGTATAATTATTTGTATACTTTTATAAATTAAAAATTTTTGAGGGGCAAAATGGGAATTTCAAATGAATGGAAATTTAGGGTTTTACAACTCTTCCCCTCTAAAAGAAAATTTTCATCCGCGAAATTGAAATAGGTAAGTCAAATTGAAGCATACCGAGTCACGAAAAGAAATGTGGATAACTGGCTCGCATTGATTCTTCGGTCTCCTAAGTAGCTTCACGCTCTGGGTGATTCTTCCAAAGAATTTTCATAAATGGAATGACTTTGTTTCTCATGATCCTTTCTTGCCGATCCAAAATAGCTTCGGGTTCCTCCGAAAGAGACATATCAGCTTGGATCTGATCCAAAGGATAAGACACAATATGAAGTGGATGGTAATTATATCCCCTCAGAAGAGATACATGGAAGACGTCATGAACATTTGATAACTACGGAGGTAGAGCCAGATGATCTGAAACCTCCCCAATACGCTCAAGAATCTCAAACGGTCCAATGAATCATGGACTAAGCTTTCCCTTGATCCCAAAACGTTTCACTCCCCTGAACGGCGATACCTTTAGAAATACACGATCCCCAATACGAAACTCTAAGTCACGTCGATGCTTATCAGCATAACTCTTCTGTCGAGTCCTAGCCACTTTCAGCTTCTCCTTGGCCATAGCCACCTTCTCATTAGTGATCAAAAATGATTTTCAGCCCCTCAATCAAACGTTCACCCACTTCATTCCAACAGATGGGTACCCTACATTTCATCCCATATAAAAGCTCATAAGGTGGTGCCTTGATGCTAGCATGCCAACTGTTGTTGTAGGCAAACTCCACCAAGCACAGGTATTCGTCCCAATTCCCAGTCCACTCTAATGCACATGCTCTCAACATGTCCTCCAATGTCTGAATGGTCCTCTCTGTCTGACCGTCCGTTTGAGGATGAAAAGTTGTACTAAACTTGAGGCGAGTTCCCCAAGCTCTCTGCAGACCCTTCCAAAAACAAGAAGTAAACCGTGGATCTCTGTATGACACAATAGATGTTGGAGTACCATGAAGTCTAATAATCTCCTGCTGAAAAATCTCCACCAATCTACTAACACGATAGTCCTTCCGAATAGGTAAGAAATGAGCAGACTTGGTTAGCCGATCAACGACCACCCAAATCGCATCATGTCTTTTCCGAGTAAGAGGTAACCTAGTAACGAAATCCATCGAGATCTCCTCCCACTTCCAAGTAGGAATCTCCAAAGGCTGCAATAAACCACTAGCTCTCTGATGCTCAATCTTAACTTGTTGACAAGTCATACACTTTGCTACAAACGAAGCCACATCTCGTTTCATGCCGTTCCACCAAAAGTGTTGCTTAAGATCTTTGTACATCTTGGTAGAACCAGGATGAATAGTAAATGGGGAACTGTGAGCCTCCGACATCACCGTCTCACGAAGTGCCGGATCGTTAGGAACACAAAGTCTATCCTCATACCATACCACACCAAAATCATCACCCCTGAACTCTGTCTGCTTACCCGCTTCCACATTCTGAACCACAGACCACAGCTCACCATCATCCTTCTGAGCCTCCTTAATTCATAGTATAAGATTGGACTATACTTTCATACTAGCCCAATATCCATCATAACCTCGTACACAAAGCTCAACATCCAAAATTCTAAGTCATTAAGGATTATGGGTTCAATCTCAAGGCTTGCTATCATACCAGATTTCCGACTAAGTGCGTCAGCAACAACATTAGCTTTGCCCGGATGGTATTGAATGTTCGTGTCATAATCCTTGAGAAGTTCTAACCATCACCCCTGTCTCATGTTAAGTTCCTTCTGGGTGAAAATATACTTGAGACTCTTGTGGTCAGTAAAGATGTCACACGACTCACCATACAAATAGTGCCTCCAAATCTTTAATGCAAACACAACAGCAGCCAACTCTAAATCATGAGTCGGGTAATTCTCCTCATAAGGTTTTAATTGCCATGAAGCATAAGCAATCACCTTTTCATGCTGCATAAGAACACAGCCCAAACCCTTCTTCGACGCATCACTATAAATCTGAAAACCCCCAGAACCAGATGGAAGAGTCAAAATAGGAGCAGAAACCAACCTCTGTTTCAACTCTTCAAAACTCTTCTCCCGCTCATCAGTCCAAACAAATTTCTCACCCTTCCTCATCAGTTTCGTCAGTAGTAAGGCTAAGCGTGAGAAACCCTCAACAAACCGTCCGTAGTAACCTGCAAGCCCCAAAAAACTCCTAACCTCAGTCACAGTAGTAGGTCTCGGCCATTTCGTGATAGCCTCAACCTTAGATGGATCCATGGTGATACCATTAGCGGATACAATGTGACCAAGAAATGCAACTTGGTTCAGCCAGAACTCACATTTTGAAAACTTGGCATATAACTTCTGCTGCCGAAGAGTTTCCAAGACAATCCGAAGATGCTGCTCATGTTCTCCTTCAGTCTTAGAATAAACCAGGATGTCGTCAATGAAAACGATAACAAACTTATCGAGATACTCATGGAATACGTGGTTCATCATATGCATGAATACAGCAGGAGCATTCGTCAAACCAAAAGGCATAACCAAAAATTCGTAGTGACCATATCTGGTACGGAACACAGTCTTAGGAACATCTTGTTCCTTCACACGTAATTGGTGATAACCAGACCTCAGATCAATCTTCGAGAAGAATTTAGCCCCTTGCAGCTGATCAAACAAATCATCGATACGCAGAAGTGGATAGCGATTTTGGATAGTGATACGGTTAAGTTCACGGTAGTCTATACAAAATCTCATACTTCCATCCTTCTTCTTTACAAACAAAACAGGAGCACCCCAAGGTGAAACACTAGGACGGATGAAACCATTCTCCAACAGTTCTGGCAACTGTTCCTTCAACTCTTTCAACTCTATAGGTGCCATACGGTAAGGAGCTTTAGAGATGGGTTCGGCACCTGGGATTAATTCGATGCCAAACTCGACTTCCCTTGCAGGAGGAATACCAGGAAGTTCATCGCGGAACACATCGGGAAAATTTTGTACAACAGGAAGACTTTCAATGCTAGGACTTTCCAGAGACGTATCTTTAATAGATGCCAGAAAACCTTGACAGCCACGTGAAATCAGAGTTCGTGCCTTCATAGCAGAAATAATCCTAACAGACTTAAGAGGCTGAGAGCCGTGATAAATAAAATCAGGTCGATGTAGGTTGCCAAAGATCACCCGTCTAGTATGGCAGTCTATGGTAGCTTGGTGAGAAGCCAACCAATCCATACCCAGAATAATATCAAAATCAACCATATCAAGAGGAAGCAGATTCGCAGAACGAATGCGGTCATCAAAACGTAAAGGGCAGTTTAAATATTCATGGTCAATAAGTATGTGGTTCTTCATGGGTGTTGAGATGGATAAGGGGTTAGTTAATGGTGTTGGAGTCATGTTTAGTTTCTTAGCAAATGTGACGGATACTATGGAGTGTGTAGCACCAGTATCAAATAATACGAAGACAGTATGATTTCCAATAAATAGAATGCATGTAATAGTACCTGACGTGTTAGCCGCCTGATCCCTAGTAACAGAGTACACGCGACCTATGGTTGGGGGTAGTTTGATGTAGTTACCAGGCGTAATATGACCCTTCTTGGGACAATCCTTAATCTTGTGATGTGTAGACCCACATGAAAAACAACCACCTGAAGCTCTATAACACGGACGCCCATGAGCTTTTCCGCAGGTAGTACAAATAGGAACAGAAGACGAAGGATCTGTAGGCCTCTTCTGACTAGTAGACCCTGAAGAATGGCTCAGCTGATTACCACGCACCGACTGATCTTTCCACGACCTATGGTTGTTTTTGTGTTGTCTGTCATTCCCAGGCCTAACTGCAAGCCTCTGGTCTTGAACCCTCGGCTCATGTCGCCTCTGATCGTGACCCCTATCCGTCTGATCTCTATGCTCATAACCCCTGTCAGTCTGACTTCTCTGCTCGTGACTCCTGTGACTGTTACCCTGACCCCTCGACTGAATGCGATCACCATCTCGGTTCCTCTTGTTGTAACCACTACCCTCATGAAGAATCTCGATATTACGGGCGGCATCGGCAACTAATGACACATCTGCAAAGTCAGTGTTGACGACGCGATCAAGTACCCACTTCTTTAGACCCCATTTGAAATGCCTCGCTTGATGGCGAGCATCTCCAGCAACTGGCCCCACAAAATTAACCAACCGTAAAAAACCGCTGCATATACTCTCTAGAGGAGTCATTCTCAAACTGATAAATTGAGTTGTACTCACGCTTGAATCTCTGCTGCTCTGATAAAGGGAAATACTGTTGGTAAAAGATATCGCGAAAGTTACTCCAAGTACAAGTAGCAACAAAGTCCTCTCCTCTCTTGGCCTGTTTGTAAGCCTTCCACCAATTAAGGGCATCCCCCTCAAGTTTGAATGTAGCCAATCTGGTCTTGAAAACATCAGCACAGTTCAAGACCTCAAACAACTTTTCCATATGGGTTATCCAATCCTCTGCCTCCGTAGGAGTGGAAGCAGAGCTAAAGGATAGTGGCTTGAGTTTACCAAACCGCTCGAGCCAAACATGAATGTCTGTAGGAGGATTACCACCACCTCCACTAGATGAACCAGCACCATTGCGGATGTCGTTGGTGATTCGCGTGGTCAACTCAGTAGTCAAATTGGGAAGAATGGTATTGAGGGCATTAGCAATCATTTCCTCAAAGTTTGGGGCACCATCATCATCCCCATTGGGTTGACCGTTGTTACGACGTGTGTACACCATCTGAATGATTATAAAAACAATTAGCAAAGGCAGAAATAAAATGAAGTATGATAGGAAAAGACGCAGAAGGAATCCTAATGTCTACCCAATCCTCACAGGTCATAGCCTAAGCTCTACAGGTCAAACATAGGCTTTGATACCATAATTGTAACACCCCAACCCGACAAGGGTAGAAGTATCACATTATGGTGGCATATCAGAACATACATAATAAAAACGCAAGCAGAAGTCTAATCATAAATACCAAAATGTAAGTCAACATGACTTAAAAGAAATACATAAGTTCCACAAGAAATCCAAATGAAGGAAACATCATAATCTGAGTCTCAAATAAATGAAATAATATGGAATCAAAGCTAAGATGTCGAGGGTAAGTCTGCACTCAGCTCCTACTCTCATCCTAAAAGATAGCCCCAGCTCCTAGCTTAATAACCTATTGCGGAGAAAAGAAATGCGGCTGAGCTTAAAAAGCCCAGTGAACAGATATATATAAAAAGTACTAAAACTGAAAATGAGAATTACAGAATATAGTGCATTGGGGAATAATATAAGGTATATCAAAATGTATCAAAGGTGTAAAGGTTGTCAGAAATCTACCACGAGCCCAGAAACATATCATATCATAACATCATATCATAATCTTCATAAGTAATCATAAGTAACATAATGGAGTGATCAGCTCCTAGAATTGTGAAGGGCATGTAATGCACACAGTACCAATCACCAGAAATATATCATATAACATAACAGATCAGATCTAGGATGCATCCATACGCCCCTGCAGAAAATCATAATGGCCAGAAACATAATACATAACAGAAAGGGACGGGGTGGAACATCACTCGACCACCCTAGAGTCATGCCATTGGTGCATCAATGACATGGTCATGAAACCCCCATGACTAGTGATAGCTCGGGTATCAAACTGAAGGGTCAAACAGAATGTCAAAGGCTTATGTCATCGCATTAAATCAGAAGTGTCATAATAGAAAGGCTCATAGCAAAGACATCAAAATCAGAGGTTAAGAAATCAAAAGATGTGAAAGGATCATGAGAAACCTTATAAGAAAGGTCAGAATATCTGTAGCTTATGCAAATAGACAAACAAATAAAAGATGGATCACAAAGAAACGGAAAGTCACTCCTTCTTCACCGAACCTATACAAATTAATAATCACATATTACTTATAAACTCATTTTAATCAGATTTCATAATTTAGGTTTCTTTCTATTTTTAGAAACTTTCCATTTTTAGTAACTTTCCAAATTTAGTAACTTTCCATATTTAGTAAGTTTCCATATTTAGTAACTTTTCATATTCAGTTAAATTAGGTTAGGGTTCAGGATTATCAATTAGGTTAAACGCACCCACACACAAGTCAACACGACATTAACAAGACACACCCGATATAAGAACATGCATTAGGGCATCAAACACCAAAGGAACCCACTAAACGAATTTTAAAAACGTATCAGAATCCCAAACTAAAAATCAAAAAAATTCTCACAGGAGCCCTAATGTCTGAAGAGTCTACTTGAATTTTTAAAAATTTTATTATTAAGTGGATACCCCCTTTCAAAAATCGTTTATGCAAACATGCCCAGATTCGGATCTGCAGATACACTTCAAAAGTATGCAATTAAAAACCTAACCACATGACTTCATAAAATTATACAAAAATTCCATGAGGTAATACACATATGAAATATGGTTCTTGTAAATTTGTGGCCTCTAGTTTGCTACGGTTTGAAAATGAAAAATCCTAAACCGCAACTGAAATAAAATTCTGCCAGAACAGTTTTGATATATCAACACAATAAATTCAAAAATACAACCAAATCAAACTCAAATCCTTCTAAACCAATTGGAATACTTTACTAAGACCCAAAACTAGGTTTACATGTGGAAATTCAGTATTATAAACTTAATAAGCTCACGTTATCAAGCACACATAATCAACTATCAAAACTACCAATCTCACAAATCCATTTTAGGCCATAGCTAGCACCATTTTAATTATTAGTCATGCATACAAGCTTACACCATTCACCCACAACCCATTTAGACATCATATTAACATATTTATGAAATCAAACCTAAGAAACCAAACACCAAAATCAGTTTATGTGATCTAAATATTCAAGAACCGTTTTAACTAATCACAAACAAACCCTAATTCGTGTATCCCTTTTTAATCCAAATAATTATGTGATCAATATATATATTATTTACAAAATTAACTCATCAAAAACATATATACAAACCCCTCCTTCGAATCATTCAAGATCAACAACAATAACATCCATACGAAAGCACATAAAATAACGACACAACAATCACAATAAGCCCTAATTCTTAAGTATTAAATGCGTTAGGGTTTCCAGGTTTACAAGCTTATTAAATGTGAAATTAATAGATCTAATAAGAGTTCACATCTAGGGTTCGAAATAATGATGGGTCGAATCATAGCAACATGGGTCGATTAAAATAGAAACTAATAAGTCGAATACACAAGTTTTAGCATGCTAAAATCTATGATTTCATGTGGCGTATTTAGGGTTAACGAGTAGCAAAATAAACCAATTAATACGCGTATTAAAACATGTTACTAATTAGATTTTCTTGTTGACTATATTCAGATTCATGTGTATTTGTTGAGTCGATTTGGGAACAGGAAAACAAGAGAAAGATGTGATGTTACCTTGTGCTTAACGAGACAAAAAGAAAGGAGAACAAGAACCTTAGAACCCCAATGATCTAATACTAATGAACCACCAGCAGCAAGACCTTCGAACTCTTTGCCCTTGAGAGAAAAATAAAGTAGGAAGTATGTTTTTATTTTCTCAGTCTCGAACCAAAATAGGAGGAGGAAGGAGATATACGTTTTCTTAATAAAACGATTTAGGAGGGAGTCAACAAAATAAAGTCGTGATTTTAGGAGGAGATTGAGAGATATATGAGGTAAATTTCAAGTGATTATCCGAAATTTGTGTGAGTAATATGCAGTGATTTATTTTGTTAATTTACTTGCCATATTTACAATGTAATTGTGTACAAATTTATAATATTATTCGGCCCTTATTACTTCTTAACGTGTGATAGGAATTATTCAATTGTAGTTTCCATAATTTCGATCTTAAATGTGTACATACAAACTAAGGGAAAATCGGCCTAGCATGACTTAAAAAAATAAAAAATAAAAAATAAATAAAAAATAAAAAATAAAAAACGTGTGATATCACATAACTTAGGTTTGATAGGTTTTATTTTGTACTTAACTCATAATGTAGTTTGAGATTTATATTCATTAAAACATATAACACATAGTTTTAGGTGTTTAATTATAATGTGTAATTTAATTATAAGGTAATGTTTTTTTGGATGACATATAGTTAAATTTTCATACTTAGGTTAAAATGTATAATGCTCATGTATAATTATTTGTATGCTCTTATAAATTAAAAAATTTTGATGGGCAAAATGGGAATTTCAAATGAATGGAAATTTAGGGTTTTACACATTCACTTGGGGATCTGGTATCCGAAGGATTCTGGTTTTGCACTAAACACTTTTTCAGATGCTGATCATGCCGGATGCATAGACACAAGGAAAAGTACGTCTGGGGGAGTACAATTTTTAGGTGACAAGCTTGTCTCTTGGCAGTCAAAGAAGCAGGACTGTACATCACTGTCGTCTACCGTATCAGAATACGTCGCCATGTCAGCATGTTGCGCTCAAGTCATCTAGATGCGGTCACAGCTGATGGACTACGGATACGTGTTCAACAAGATTCCGATGTATTGTGACTCCAAGACTGCCATAGCTATTTCGTGCAACACGGTTCAGCATTCAAAATCCAAGCATATTGTTCTCCGGTATCACTTCATCAAAGAGCACGTGAAACAGGGTATGATTGAATTATATTTCGTGGGTATAGAATACCAATTGACGGATTTATTCACCAAAGCCTTGCCTCATGCAAGATTTGTGGAATTGGTTCACCAGATTGGTATGCGATGTTTGACTCCAGATGACTTGGAAAATTTTCTTAAAAACAACTAAACCGAGTCAAGCATCCAAACTATCTTTGTAAATAATTATTCAAAAACACAAAAAGATTTTCCAATTACATTTTCATTAAAAAAAAAAAAAAAAAAAAAAAAAAAAAAAAAAAAAAAAAAAAACCTCTTTAAGTGTGCAAAAGTCAAAACGAATCAAAATATGTTCTTGTAAATTCAAATTTCATCAATTTCAAATCACGAACATATTTTGAGGGGGAGAATTTTTCTTAACTTTTTCACATTTATCATCTCAAATCTTCATCGAAAAATATTTCTATGATCTCTTGAACTACAAGATTGTCAAAATTTCAAAATTATGTCTTAATTCAAGGGGGAGAAATGGAATTAAACAAAGTTTTTCATCAAATTGATCAAAGTTTCAACCGTTACAAACGTCAAGGACTGAAATTATCAAGTTGTTAAAAGATGTCTCAATAGGACCTTATGTGGACTAGGATTCTAATTAAGGGGCTAAAATTGTCACAATAGGACCTGATGAGATCTAGAACACAAGTTAAGGGACTAGAACTAACAAATAAGCAAAAATGGTCAAATGTAGGTCAAATTCTGTCCATTTCCCACTCACTTAATCACACAGTATCACAAAAGTTTTTTCCCACTCTCTAAAATCAGCCAAAAACGCGCCAACATTCACTATCACAAACAAGGTTTTCGATTCTTCATGGATTATCAATTTGTAAGTGCTTAAATCAATCTTGTATGCATTATAATCATGTGTTTAACATGTCTGTGGCCAAATGTCAAGTAATACATGATTTTGCGAGTTAGGGTTTAAGGAATGGATTTGGGCGTTTCTTGAATGATGTGTATTAATATAATTAACTTAGGAATATAGTTGTACGTCATGTTATAGTATGTAGTGCTATCAGTTAATTGTGAAAAACAACATCAGAAAGCAAAATTTGATGATTTTAGGATTTAAGAAAGTCGACTTTGTGTGATATGCTTAATGAATGATGTGATTTGCTATTTGAATTATGGGATATGCTTATTTGTGGTTCTTGAATAAGCGGTTAAAGTTTCATAACATGAATCAAAAGGTTGAATAAATTCGAGTGATTGCGTATGATAATAGTGACAGTGATGAACAATGAATTGCTATGAATGACTTTCTGAGTGTTTATCTGTGCTTAGGACATATTTTGGATGCTTGTTAAACATGTATGGTAACTCGTAAATGATAAACATGAAATCTGATTAACTTGGTAGTTACCGAGTTTCTATGTTCATCTTTCGAGTTTGTGCTTAATAATGTTACCGAGGTTGTGCTTAATAATGTTACTGAGTTTGTGCTTAAAAATGTTACCGAGTTTGATGGAATCTTTCAACTTTGTCTCCGAGTTAGGAGACTAAATTCATGGACTTGCCGAGTTTCTAGTAACTTACCAAGTTTCTAGTAACTTACCGAGTTTCTAGTAACTTACCGAATTTCTACAAACTTGCCGAGTTTCTACAAACTTGCCGAGTTTCTACAAACTTACCGAGTTTCTACAAAACATTGCCGAGTTTCTATGAACTTATCAAGTTTCTAAAAAAACTTATCAAGTTTCTAAAAAACTTATCAAGTTTCTAAAAACTCAACAAGTTTCTAAAAACTTATCAAGTTTCTAAAAAACTTATCAAGTTTCTAAAAACTTATCAAGTTTCTAAAAACTTATCAAGTTTCTAAAAACTTGTCAATTTCCTAAAAGGCTTTCCAAGTTTGTCACAAGTGTTTTCGAGTTTCTAAACTTACCAAGTTTGACACAATTTTTCCGAGTTTGTCACAATCTTTCGAGTTTGTTACATTTTTTACACTTAGGACTCCTTTATAAACTTAGGAAAGTGCAAATGCTAGTATGAACTTGTTTGCATGATTAAGGTCTGTATGTATGACATGTGAATGTTTTCATGATTTAGTCTGTCTATGTGATGCATCATACAAGTTAGGCCATTATCTTGTAAACAAATTATATTCACTAACACATATATGCGATGTCTATTGTGTATTGTCGTTGGTGTTTATGGCATACAGACTAATCATGTCTCAAGGATCAGTAACTCGAAAGGAGATGGTACCAGAAGGTGATGAACGCAAAATCAGTGAATCAAAATCAAGAGTCGACTTTGAGAATCTGCCATGTCACGAATCATGTCAAATAGTTGTGGAAATACTCAAGAGAAACTACATCAGTTCTATGATGACAAAGACAGCCAGTATACCTGAGGTGTATATGAATCAGTTTTGGCATCACATGACCGTAGGAAAAGACAACAAACACATTACAGTCAAAATTGACAACACAGAGATTCAATTTGGGGTTGACATTCTTCGCCTCGTTCTAGACCTTCCATCAGAAGCCTCAGGTCCAAGAGGCAGATTCCACGATGAACCAACCTTTGAAACCATGGTTGAAACATTAATGTGTCTCGGCTACGATGATCAGGAAGAAGAGCTCACCTCAATCTCCAAAGTGGACAGAAAGTACATCCCTCAGCCTTTGTTGACCCTTTACACCATAATCATTCATTGTATAACCGGCAAATCAACTGGACTTGAACACCCAAGTCTGACACAGTTACAATTCTTCTGGGGTGTCGTCAACTTCTACCACATGGACTTCGCCAAGTTCATATGGAAAGACATGATATTCCAAGCCCAACAGTTCTAACAAAAGAAGGGTTACAGGGTACCCTTTCCTCGATTCACCAAGCTCATAATTTCACAATTCATGAAGAATCATCCTGAGATAGATAGAAGAACAAATGAGAAAGTACATACCGAACACATGGATCACATGTTCACCAGGGTTAAAGTACAGACGACCAACACTAAGAAACAGGGTGTGAGAATCCCATCGTGTATGTTGACAGAAGCAGTGATGGAAACTGAAGCTTATCAATTGTACGATGAGGCTGAGAAGGCCGGAAAGGTGGGTATGACTGTCAAGGGAACAAAGTCGACCAGGGGAAAAGGTAAAGCAACAGGAAAAACTGTCCCACCAGCTACTTCAAGAACAAAGAAAATTGGAAGAGTGGAAAAGAAGAAACTAATAACCAGAGCCAAGTCTGCTAAGTTGCAACTCAGAGACGAACCCACTGATGAAGAGGAAGAAGAAGGAGTAGATCTTAGAAAATGAAGGAAGAATCAAGAACTTGAAAAGTTGAAGACAGTAATGGTTGAAACAGACAAAGTTTTAGGCAAAGGAAGAGGAAAATCACTCAAAATGTCAGATCAATCATTTAAACCCATCGAACCACCACTGACTGTAGAAGAAGAGAAAGAACAATTTGAGAAAGCATCAAAGGCAAGCAGAAAGAAATATCTAGCTGAACAAGAGAAGATTGACAGAAGAAAGAAAGGAGAAGGTTCAGCTTCACACGTTGAAGAAGAACAAGTCTTATCTGAAGAGGAGTCTGAAGCCACAAGATCAATGACTCTTAATGAATCAGAGGGTGAAACTAAAGAGTCATCAGATGCGAATGATGATGATGAAGAGGAAAATGATGATGAAGAAGAAGAGGATGAAGAGGGTGAAGACAATGAAGATGATGAGAACAAAGATGATGAAGGCAATGAGGAAGAAGACGAACATGATGACAACCAAGGGGAAAACCCTTTACCATCTCCACAACCATCTTATGTGGGTCAATCCCCCAGTGAACTTAATGAACTAAAAGAACAATTTGCTGCACTTCAAAAGAAGGTTAATGAACTTCAACAATCAAAAGAAAGTGAGCACAAAGCAATGGATGTACAGCTCACTGAAATGAAAAAACAACTGGATATACAAAAATTTCACATCAATAATCTCAAATCTTTTAATCTGGAAAAGGTAGCAGAGGAATATCTTCAAACACATGTCCCCCAAGCAATTAGCACTCAAGTACCCCAAGAGGTCGGCAAACATCTTCAAGAGGCACTTCCAGAACTTCTCAAGGAATATGTCAAACGGAATCTGGAAAGAACTGTGGCGGATCTGATGAAATCCATACCAATGACAGTTCGGACCGTCCCATCCAAACCATCTACTGATGTACTCAAAGGACAATTGCTTGAAAGTATCATGGATAATCCCGAAGAAGATGAGCTTCGTCAAGCTTTACTTAATTCAATCAAGGAAGCCGAAAAGAAAGCAGAGGCATGTAAGAAGGATAAGTCAACCAAGCATCGTCGGGATGATCCTGACAAAGACGATAAAGGAAAGAAAAGAACGAAACCTTCAAAATCAACTAGCTCTTCTACCAAAGCACCTTCTTCTGGCACTACCAAGCAATCAAGCCAAGACAAGTTCGTCCCTCTTGAAATCGGGGCATTTGATGAGGCTGAATCACATGATGATGTAAGCATAGATGAAGATGAATTTGCTCCTGCACCACCCAAAGTTAAAAATGTGCTCGCGCCACCAGCAAATGGGAAAGCCACGCCTGCACCAGAATGGGTAAATCTGACCGCTCCAAGATTCGATTGGTTTGAGACGATGGTGGATGCATATCCAGAAGTTCCAGCCGAGGATACAGCACCAGTTGAAGGTTCAATTGTGGATTTCACCAAAAGACTAAAGAAGATGATGAGAGTTCAGAAGTTGAGGTTGCTTGATATCATCAGAGTTTGCAAAGGTGGCTTCTCGGAATTCAAATCAGTGACAACTTCAGAGCTGGAATTTGAGTACAACTTGGAACAAGTGGCAAGAGCTCTGTTAGAAAATATTGATTGGGTTCATGCTCGGGCTTCTCGTCCATCCGATCAACTTCAACTCCGTGATTACTCTCAACCGTTACCACTTGTCGGTCAACCCAACAACCCGAAGATACCCAAAGCCTATTTTTTCAACAACGATCTGGATTATCTTTTCTATGGAAACACAAACCCTGAAAAACGTTATGCTACTTCTCTCACCAAATATCAGGCATCGTCTTATACATTAGAAGGTTTCGAAGAACAAATCAGCGATTTATTCGTCAACAAAGTTGAAGATTACAATGATGAAGCTGCTCTTAGAATCTATCACTGGCCAGATATGCGAAAATGGTTTTATAAATGGATGCTTACCAAAAGGTCAAAGGATGATGTTTTTCACAAGAATAAGATTCTATCAATCACAAGCGCTGAAACAGAATCAATGTTTGGGTATAACTTTCTGAAGAAGATTACCGTGAGGAGGCTAGATGATCAAGAATACACCTTCAGCGAAGCAGACTACCCCTACCTGAATATCAATGATATTGAAGACATGTATCTCCTAAAATTTCAAGGAAAACTCGAACATCTTCCTGGACGTCTTCAGTATGACATCATCAACTCGATTCTGTTATACATCCGCAACATTGTCATCAGATCAAGAGTTGAAGATGTGCATCTTGGGGTAGAAAGCTACCAAAAGAAATTGAACTTAGTCCATCCTAATATCAAACCTCCGGGAATCAATTACAAGAAACCTTATACATTCGGTGATAGACCATTCAGAGTAGTATACGTTAGAAGAAGTTCACCAAAATTCATGGGTTATCAGGATCTCCACAAGCTTAGCGATGAAACCTTGCTGCTTGTCAAGTCTGAACTTCAAAAGATTCTGGAAAACAATAGAAAGGGGTTGAAGTCCGGGTGGTTAAGCCATATGCAATGGAAATGATGTGAAGCAAGCAATCAAGTTCATGGAGAAGATTGATCGAAGAATCAAGTTCCGGGTGACGATGAGACGATTGGAAAGCTATATGGGAGGATGAGCAAGGATTCCTAACATTCTCACATTCCGTCGTCCTAAGCAATAATCTGTGGTACCATTGTCATATTTCATCATGTATTATCTTTGACTATGGTTTGTGTACACATCACAGTGCACAACCTGTACTTGTAATGAAAGGACCCTGAGGTACGCTTCAGTGCCTCAATCTTAATATAAAGAGCGAAAGCTTCTTACTTATGAGTAGAATTAAACCAAAATTGTTCTAAGTTTTTTTCAAAATTCTGCTCATAAGGACAAGTATTCCCTCGTCAAGGGGGAGTATTTGAAAATTAATCTTTGTTCCACAAACAAAAGTTCTTAAAATTCTTCCTACAAAACTCAAAAAGCATATTTTTATCAAACATTTATCAAAAACATCATAAGTATGCTATTTTAGAGGGTGAGAATAAAGATATGATCAAAATATGGTAACTCAAAAGTTGATATCTCACAAGAGCTTGACTCAGAATTGACCCTCGAATTAACGATAGCAAAAGTCAGTAGTCGAAAAGACATGTCCGGGACGGGTAATAATTTCAAGCCAGTTTATCTAGTGATGTAAACGTGTCTCGCAAAGGATGTGTCTAAGTAGAATGTACCAATTTCGAGCGATTTTCCTTAAATATGATCTGCACGGGTAATAATTTCAAGCTAGTTCTACTAGTGATGTAAACGTGTCTCGCAACGATCATTTTCATTGAAAATCAATCAATTCAAAAAGTGCTAACTCTACCCGACATGTGCAAATTTACCTTAACTACTTATGAGCACATGTTAAGGGGGAGTATTTCTAAAAATCACAAAACTCTCAAAGTGTTAACAAAATATGTTTTTCACAATCATAAACACTTTGAGAGATTTTCAAAAAGTTTGGTTTATGGAAACAACAGGATAGTCATGGATTTATAAGGTGACTAAGGTTAGGAAAAACCATCCTATGATTCGCCAGAGCCGGAGGGATCTACCCAAGGACAATTCCAATAGTTTAGTACTAGAAAAGTCCTAGGAATGATTGAAGAAAAAGGAGAAATGAAATGAAAGGAGAAAGAACGGGTTGAAGAATGAAAAAGAAAAGTAAAGAAAAGGGTGAAAAGAAATAGCCCTCCATTTGTTCAACCTTAGGGCAGACACCGAGTTCAATACATATGCTACTGGTTGTTATTACGGTAACACTGGTATTGAAGATTAAAGTCGTCATGGACCCAGTGACGCAATGCACTAAACCTTCTAGCGACTCAGGTGTCTCTCAAAAGACACTTGTTTCATTTCACACGGAGAACCCTTCATTATCTATCGACCTCTCACTCCGAGATGCGTTGATATTGAAAAGGAGGCAATCTGCTCCATGCCTACGACGACCAAATATAAGCACTTAATTGAGTTTAGATCCATGAGATACATCAAAGATCTCTTAGGTACACTTAGTATACACTGGATGTTCAACAAAAGGAACACCAGTTGTAAATTATAAGAGTGTCCTTCGCAGGTCTTAGCAATCTGCCGAGAACATTCATGAGAGAAGCCACAAATGTGATTCTCAGTGATTGAATGGAAATCCTGCAGGGTCAACATCAAACAGCCCTGATAGCAGGTCACTTCGGTAATCCTTTGTGGGTTACGCTTTGTGTTAGCTCCAAAACGGTCTACAGTCGTGGGATGATCTCCAGCGACTCACTGAATCATGGGTGCACTTCGGTGTGTCTATGTAAGCCCTTTCGGGGGTATCCGATTCAGAACGGCCTAGGTGAGGATTAGAGAAAGTCTTCACACTGTGCTGTTGATAATTTTGAAGTCCGAACCTGTAAGTACCGGATGATTTATTGCTAACTATTTACTTGCAGCTAATCATGGAGACCGGGAGTTCCATCATCACCAGTTTCCATCATGCTCATATCCTGAAGACAAAGTTCTCACTAAGACTTAGAGATAACAAAAGTTCAAAGAAATTAAAGAAAAGTCAAAGTTCAAGCCTTACAAACTTTCACAAGCCAAAGATGAAAGCTTATGAAGTGAGAACCGTTTGAAGAACAAAAGTCAAAAGACATATGAGCATGATGGAAAAGACGTAAAGACAAAGTCATTAAAGAACGTTGGTGAAAAGGCAGATTAAGACGAGAAATTACCATATCATATCACAACAAGAACAAAGAACAAAGATCCAAGTGACGTCAAAGCCAAAGAAGCAAAGACGACGTCAAGCAACCTTGATGACCAATACTTAGGGGGAGATTGTTGGGAACACTTTATTATTATCAAGTATTAATCATTTATGTAATAGGTTGCTTAGGCCTTTAGGTTTGATTTAAGGCTCAGCCTGTGTAGAAGGCCCATGGTTTGTGTCTATTTATTTATATTAATTATGTTTAATTAGGGCTAAAAGCCCAACCCTTGTAAGAAACTATAAATACCCCCTCCCATTCAAGGGAGAGGGTTGGTTGGTTAATGCAAGTATCATGTCATTACTCTTAAGCTTAATCATCCACTCTATTTCTCTCTCTAAGTTTCTCTCTCTAGATCTAAGATTAGATTAGTAGCTTGTGTGATAAATCTAAGTAATAACACCTTCCTTTATGGAGAAAGGTATCTTGGAGCATTTTTGTGAAATTTGAAAGTATGGTTAAAGATGATTATCCTATAGATGCAAGTGAGATGTCCTAATCCTAATATGAGTAAACATCAGTGAAAAGAATCCTAGTGATGAAAGTGAGTGATCTTGAGTGAGGGATTTAAACGAAAGTTTGAAAAACTAGTTGTTAGTCTGGCGGAACCAACGGATAACTAGTGCGGACCCAAATTTTTGGTTCCGCGGAATCCGTGGGACTTATTTTGGCGGAGCCAAAAGTTTCAACAGAAGGAACCCGAATTTTGGTTCCGCCATTTTCGCCAGATAGAATTTCTTAACAGAGGGTATGTCAAAATACCCGAAACTAGTTCAATTCCTGAAAATTGTCCTAAAACATATGTAACTACTTAGTTGTGAATGATTAAAAACAAAAACACATATTCTAACATATGGTAAGACAAGGATCAAACGGATGATTATGAACTTACCATATATGGAAGATAAGCCAAACAGTGGCTTAAACATGGAAACTTGATAACATCAAAGTGTTATCATCCTGCATGACACGGTTAGTTCACATGATCATTCAAAGATAAGTTTCTATCCTATGACAAGACACATACATTAAACGTCATTGTAGAAGCAGATATACCAAACACCCTTTACAAGAATACTACATGTTTAAAAATGTAGTGACACATTTAAACACTTGACCATCTTTCAGGATACTTAATTTGTATCATTTAGTTCTTATTCTAAGCACATTATGCAAGATTATCACATAATATATGCAAGGAAAGATATCTAATAATACAAAAATAATTTGCCAACTTAGTGCACAAAATCTACCAAATGTCCTATTGTGCATAAACAAGTAAATGAGAATCATGGAAAGATTGATACTTATGTATTACAAACAAACAAGTGCAATCACAACTTTCAATAAGCAAACAACATGTATGCAAACAACCAAAACAAGTAGTCATATAGCATAGTATAAAAAGAAGGATACTTTTCGTCACTTTGTATTTAAACATGACGATGTACAACAAGCTTGATTATTTTCCTTTACATAAGTAAATATTTCCTATTTTAGCAACATTTCTACTTATGAGACTTATCAAATCATTTACGAAGGGATTTTTCAACTAAAATTATAGTTATCCCAAACGCTCCTTTAAAAACCGTATTTTTCGTAAATTTGCTTCAAGCACACAATTAGATACTCAATTATTTTGAGAAATCTTTTCTTTTGATTTTTCAAAGACTTCTTCAAACTTATATACAAAGTAACATTTAACTAAAAAGTTTCTAAGTATACTTAGCAAAACATTTTTCATATTATATTCCGCTTCAATGGTAATTTGATACATAGATCGTACTCCATTTAAGAAACTATTTGTTTTGAAAATAAGAGCCACGAGGCCCTGATACCAATTGTGAAAACATAGAGGGGGGTGAATACGTTCCCATTTTAAAAACATAAAACTTGTTGTATCAAATGTCCATTTAAGCTTGTTGTAATATGAAAGATGCCAATTGTTGTTTATGACTAACATATACTTAAATAAGTTGTCACACAAGTATCACAACACAAGCAATCATATAATGCAAACATAATAGTAAAGCAATAAGTAAAAGAAAGCGCAAACCGAACACGATGATTTATAGTGGTTCGGTCATGGAGCTCCTCTCCGCCCAACTTCACTCTCCGAGTACCCAACTCGAGAGTTACTTCACTAGATCAACAAGCTCCCTCCTCGGCGGAGAAAACCTTACAATCGTCGCTTACACTTTTTTCGGTACTAAGCTAGATACCGAGTTCTTTTACAAGGGTACAACCACTCCTGACGTCGCTTATACAATTTTCGACACTAAGCTAGATGTCGAGTTCTTTACAAGGGTACAACCACTCCCGTCGTTGCTTATACAATTTCCGACACTAAGCTAGATGTCGAGTTTTTTAACAAGGGTACAACCACTCCCAATATGTTTTATGAACCAACATAGAAACCTTGTGTTTTATGGCATAAACACATAAACCATCTAATCTAAATGAACTTCCATTAATAGGAAGCCTTCAATGGATGAAGATCACAAGCTCTCCAAACTTGTTGTGATGGATCTTCATATATGTATGCATGTGAAATCTAGATGAACTTCTTGAATAAGAAGTCTTCAACCATTGAGGATGTCAAGTGCCCTTGAATCTTCATATGTTGGTATGCTTTGATGGATGATGACTTCAAGATCTCCAAGCCTTTTGGTAGATCAGGAGGTATGCTATGCTTATGGTGGATGATGACTCACGATCTCTGAGCTTGCTTCACAGGATCATTACGAGTGTATGCTTACAACATAATGAAAGTTAGTAACATTATGATCATTATGAAAAGGGTGATTAATGTGTGTTTCTACATGGTTTCCTACTGATCTAAATGTATGCAAAAAGTAGAGAGAATGTGTGTTCTAGTGGGTTGAAACAATGGGTAAACAATGGGCTACTATTTATAGGAAAACTTGTTCAGACAACCCGCAGATTTGGCGGACCCAAATCCTGGGGTCCGTCCCCTTTGCTGTTTGGTTCCGTGGGAACATGACAGCTAAGAGCTTTACAAATCTTACCATATCCTGTCTAATCTTGTCAAGATCTTGCAAAGTCAACTCCATTGCTTCAAGATCTTTACAAGATATATTGTAAAGTCAACTAAAATATCTAAAGATTTTCTAATGAGGTATGCAATGATGTCATGAACATATTTCCATTTTAATAATTAAAATGTAAATAATGTAAATGTATAAATATATGTCCTATGTATATACTAGCTTAACTAATATATGTTTACCAATTTGTATCATGTTAGTTTGACACCTAAAGTGTACTTATCCTATTAATCTTAGGAAACATGATGTACAAGTAAAAGTACTTGTATATGCAAAATGTGAAATAAGGTTCTAAGTAGAATGGTTAGCTTTTTTAAAATACTTAATGACCTATCCGTATTTTAAACATTCTAAATGGTTTGTTAAGGGTTTAATCATAATGCCACATAACAAACATGTACGAACCTGTTTTGTATCATACGAGGATTCGAAGGTGTTGGATGTATGTTGAGACAAGATATGATTACAAGTAACTTGTACATTTTACGTTATGTATCAAGTTACATGTTTGTCATCAATCAAAATAAACGATACTGCTTGCACTAACAGTCTCCCCAACGAGACTGCTTGCACTAACATTATGAAATCCTTAAAGGTACATTTGCGAGACGCAGATGCCTCGTTTTCCGTGGTGGATCGGTTGTTGTTGTTGCTCGAGCGGGCTATGGTAGCCGCTTGAGTCTCAAAAGCTGCTGCGATACCATCAGCTTTCATTCTTTGGATAGCTTCAGGGGTCAAAGTTGGTGCGGGAGTGACAGTTTCATTTCTTGTGCGAGCCATAAGTCTATTAATACCACAACAAAACACAAATTTAGAATCCACATAATGACCATGCTAGAATAATTCGAGTAACAATGAAATTGTATACTAGTCCTAACAATATAGTCACAATGTGAAATCACAACCAACTGAGAGTCATAAAATCACGACATGTTTGGGTAATATCATAAATAAATGATCAACTCTTGGTATAGAACTGCTAAGGAATAAACTGATTCATCTACAAAAGCTGAAGTTCAGCAACTTTCTCTACATTCATCAATTTCCTCTTGAAATATTCTCCATTATGACTTTGCAATTACATCTCAGTTGTAACATTCAAAGAATTGTAACCTTCATAAGTAGCCTCACGACATGCCTAATCACAATACACATGAGCAACCATGGCCACGTAAGTCAACATAAATATATAGTAATTCTAATCCAGCCACATGCATCAAGAACTTGATCTGTTGTTTTACAAAACGCAACGATACAAGGTCCTTTATGAATGTCTCATGTGGTAGGCTAAGATGCCTCAAAACTACAACTGATGTAATGTATGTCTAGTTACTGGACGTCTCGTCCATGTGTCTCTTCAGCTCTGTGACCTGATCCAGATGTCTCTGTTGTCTGACCTGCATGTCCTCGATGAGGTTCTCTAACGTAGCGGCTCTGCAGCGTGCTTTGTAGAACTTCTTCAATCCGTCTCCGTCTTTTCCACTGTAAGACCATCATATGGGATCGTGTCTCAAACATCTCTGTTTGAATCCTTGTCAGACCACCTTGTAGATCCACCCTCTTAGATACAAGGTCATGTATAGTGTCGTTTGACCGTCTCGGGGCGGTCGAGTGATGCTCTATCAACGATGCTCAGAGGCGTAACAATCTGCTCCTTATGATGCTCCAGTCGTGTCATGATGATGGAGGGAGTAGGTGTGCGGGTAGTTGCGGTCCTGGAGCTCTTTCTCCAGTCTCGAAGGCTCGGGCTAGAGGGAAAAACCTGGGGAGGAATGGTAATGATGATGAAGCCGATTCACCGAAATCTGCTTATGTGAGCCTGGTTCTGGGGGAGGGTACATCCGCCTTAGGAGTCGGCTCTCGTTGGTGTTGTGCGAATGGGTAGGAATGGGTAAGTAGGTTAAACAAGTATTCGGGTATGACCAACGGTGGAAGTGGTGATGGTGGTATAATCGGAACTATGGGTAGTCGTATCCTCTTGCGAGGTCGACGTGTTAGGAACTATAGGTGAGGTGATGGATGATAAGGTATCCTCAGACTCCATGTCCGATGGTGGGGTACTAAGGTGGGACACGGAAGGTATGGTACTGTAATAACCCCGTAAATAGTAATTGTAAGAAATTAATAACACCAAGTATATAAAAGTTAACATGCAATAATCCTGTTAAGCAATACTGTAAACATAATGTTATGAAACCTGCAGGCACGGAGGGCGTAACGTGGTATGGTGTAAAGTTGGTCCGTTTTGAAAATGTGGTTATAGTCCAAAGTTTCAAAAATATTTGGTTCCCTATAACTATAGCTTTGATGCCAATCTGTAACACCCCCTAAATTTTGAGTTAACAGCGGAAGACTTAATTGGGTAATTATTGGAAGGATCATAGTTATAATCATAGAAAATGACTCAAAAGAGACGTTTTGTAAATCATTGTCATTCATTTAGAAATTCAAATACAAAAAGAAAATTTCAGCGTTTAATATTCCATAAAAGATAATGTAAGTTTGATATAAATGACAGAAATTTATTTGACACCAAAACCATCCGTTAATGCCCACTCCGTGCCTTGAATGCTCCGTTAATTACCTGAGATAAACATGCTTAAAAGTGTCAACACAAAGGTTGGTGAGTTCATAGAGTTTATAAGTAAAACAGTTGTTTTCAATAGTTTCCAAATTTAAAGTGATAAAAGTAATAAATATAAGTTTTGATGAAATAAGTAGTGATAAGTAACTCATATGCAAATCAGTTGATCATAAGTTTCAAGTTTTAAATGAAAATGGGTTACATTGTTATACGCCCGAAATGTAATAGTGGGTCATGTAATGTTCCCTGAACTTATAATAGCGGGTCAAGTAATCTCCCCTGAACTTATAACAGCGGGTCAAGTAATCTCCCATGAACTTATAACAGCGGGTCAAGTAATCTCTCCTAAAGAGTTTAATAAACAGTTAAATAATAGAAAAATGGGGCTATGACTCACGGCAATCCATGAAAGTTTAGAGTATGAAAATAAATTGAAATAGTTGAGCATGTATCTCCCCCAAAAGTATAAATCAAGTATTAAAAGAGTAGGGGCTACGACTCACCTTAGCTGTGAGGTCAAAGTAATGTTATGTCGAAAAGTATCACGGGAATGGCTCCAACACACGACCTGGATGATAATAAGGAAGTCTAAGATTTTGACGGTTTTGGCCTAATGATTGAAATGGTATCGAATGACGTAGTGGTTTATGATGAGAGTGAATGATATGCTTAAAATGCTTAAAATTCAAAAATAATATTATATATAATATTATCTTGTTTTTATGTTTTTGATTCCACCATTATCGTTTCCTCGAAATTCGTCAATTTAATACGTTAAGTAAATCGTTAAAAGTTCGTTTATAAATATAATTATAATGTAACGTGTTTAAATATATGGACGAAACGTAAAAATGCACGTGATTGTGTGGAAAAGGTAAAATATGAAATAGGAATGAAAATGGTATAAAGTTACAGTAGGTCCTTGAACTTTTACAGTTTCTACTCTAACGGAGTTAGCGTTGCACCGTTAGTCCTCGGTTATACTTTTAGTCAAAAAAAAAGTCAAACTCGACATTCTAAACCTCCAACTTACTGTTTTTAGCATTTCCTACCCTTATTTTACTGGATTTACAGTTTTGATCATAGTTTTGGGAAGTTGGCAGTTTTAGTCCCTAAGGTTTAAATGTTTTGCAAATTTAGTCCAAAAATCACAAAAAAAAGTGGAAAAAGATTTCTGAAAGTTTCTACATTTTTATAAAGCTTATTCAAGTCTAATGAAACTGCTTATTAGGCTGGAGTGCTTATTTTTCAGCTAATGGGCTTAACGAGCCAAATTAAAGGCCCATTAAGGATTTGTGATCCACGGCGTTTCCGGACAAAATGGGCTTTTGTTTGGGCTTATTTCAAGGTGACAAAATCATAACAATTGAGCTTATATGTCCAGCTTATCCCAATTTCTTATAATTAGTTTAATGGGCTTTTAAGCCCAACCGAGTAATAATACAAGTTTTAAGCATTTTCGAAATGGCTTAGCTTTGGCTATTTTTAAGAGCTTATAAGACGTTATAATAGAAAACTCCACACATGAAACTATTAGTTGGGTATATGTAGAATCGAGTCAAGCAATAATATTAATGTGTTATGTGTTCGAATTAGTTTTTATAAGCTCATTCCTAGTCGACTGTGAGCATTTAAAATAAATGAAAAAGACTTAGAAATATTTGAGTTTACTTTTATACGTGTGACATGAAATTAAAAAGGGAGTTCGTTAAGCTATAAAACAAGTATGTAAATGTTGTGTGAGTGTGTTAATTTGGTTCCTAGCCTTCCATCATAGGAGGCAACCAAGTTTTTCTAAAAATAAACAATACGAGACGTAAAAATCAAAAGAAACTATATACGTTCGAAATGAATTAATAAACGATGCATGTAGGTGATTTTAAGGTTTTAAAATAGCAAGTTGAAGACATGTTATTCGAATATGGCAGGCTTAGATAGGATAAGTAGTAGAGTGATCAAGTATTTTGAGCATGGTGATGTCGGTTTCATGTGTGAATGAGCAAGTGGCTTGGCCATTTTATTCCATTCATTCGAAATTGAGATAGGCCAAGGTGAATTTTTCTAACGTGACCAAACTTGGGACAGTTAAATGTGGAGTTTAATAAACTTTCGGTGATAAGTGAACAAAGCAAGGGTCGAGTGGTATGTACATGTGAATGCATTCGACTCATTAAATGGTCCAAAACGACTTGGTAACATGTGATATTGTGGGACAATGTGAAGAATACGTTTGAGAACTCATATATGATCCAAGAAAATAATAGAACTAGGTAAAATAGAGTTTGGGTCGAATTGGTTAATATTGGATGAAAATGGAATAAACTTGAATGTGTGTTGAAGGTGTTTTACTTTGGCCTTCGTTTTTATATCAAACGTTGGAATTAAAAAATTGGGATTCGCCACCTTGATTCTATGGTGGGAGGGGAGTCGAATTGTTCAAAAACTGAGGTGTGTCGTGTGTTAAAATCAACAGAAAACGGGGTCAAGTTAGGACGAGTTGTGCAAGTGAAATAAATGAATTAATAAGTTAAATGGGTGTGGGTTGGGCCTGATGAACAGTAACAGGCTAGAGTGTGGGCTGAGGTTATACAAGGATCCGTTTGATGTGCTTGTGAGTGTGTTTGGTTTTCGTGGTCCGCGTGTGAGCTCTTTTCGATATTTTGAGATTAAATGTAATGTAATAAACAAAATTTTAAATTTTGCTCGTAAAAATGGGTAATTTGAATTGTAATAGTAATTTAATACATAATTAATATTTTCAAATCATAGGGGATTTTTACAGGTAGCTACATAGGCAATAAGGGTCGAAATACTTTATTTGGAAAGTGGATTGATTCAGTCAAATATCTAAGATTATCATCACACACTAACCCCAATTTCTAACATTTACAAGTTCAAGGTACTAAATTGCACCCTTAATAATCCAGGGTAGTAGAAAACCCGGTTAACCAAGTTTGAGGTAACAAAATACACTTTTGCCTTATATAAATTGTGTTTTCAATAATTTTTAAATCAAATCGTTATTGAATTTATGTACATGTTAGTTTACTTTATGTTAATGATAAAAACCTAAATTTTAAAAAATAAATTAGGCTTGTATTTAGGAATAAATCGTGTATAGCAGAAGTGTATGGAATTTTGTGTCTATCGGCTTGTCAAGCGGTGACTGTGTACGACTCCTAGAGATGGCCATGATGTAAATCATTTATACTTTATCTGACATTTTCTGTTTGAGTTTATACATGAATCTTGATCACGTATTCATTCGGGATCCAACGACTTCAACATGCTAGAAAGGGCGTTTTCTTTTTTGTAACTTGACCAACTAGTTGTATTCAACTTGTAGTATGAGCTCACATGCCCCATCAATATATATTTAGCCATGCCTCCATTTGTTGATCGTCATCACTACTTGCTTAGGTGGCATTTTATTGGTACTCCACAGGGGCGTTAAAAAACCGACCTGATTCAAATTCGACTTGGACTTGACTCGAAGGTCGGGTTACTCGGGTCAATAATTTTATTTAGGTTATTCGGATCAACTCGAGTAACTCGAATACCAGATAGGGTCGGGTATCGAGTTGAAATTTTTTGACTACCTTGGGTTCGGGTCTATCCGCTTGACCCGAATAAGTGTTTTTTTTTTTATTATTTTTTTTAATATATTTTTAAAAATTATCTGTTTAAACTAGTACAGATAGACAATTTTATTATCATTGTACTCATATTCGGGTTGATCCAACTCGAATTGACCTGAATCCGACTAACTCAAATTCAAATAGAGTCAAGTTCGGATATTTTATTTTTAGACTTAACCCGACTTTTGACCTGACCAGAATTGACCCAAACCCGACCAACCCGACCCGATTAACATCTACAAGTAAACAACATCTCATATATTTTGTTTAACAAAATCTTAAAAGTCCTTGTTTTGAATGCTACGATTATGAATTCGGTTAAAGCACACGGTATGATAACTCACAATGTGAGTTATACCTTAACTCTCACCACGTTAAGGGCAATTTACCACACCGTGTGTGTGAGTTAAGGGTAGAGTTACCATGGTAACGCAGCGTTAAGAGTATGAGTTAAGGGTGAGTTACTGTTGAAATGTGGTTAACAAATTAATATGTAAATGTCTAGTATCGAACCCGAGACCTCGGGATTGCACACATTACAAATGAGTATTAAGGAATAATAATAAATGTATTTTATATATTAACACGAGAACTTAACGACCGTTAGTGTTTTCCGTTAAATGACTAACGACCGTTAAACGCAAATAAGGAAAGAAGTGTTTGTATGTAATTAGGAAACAAGGAAAAGATCTAGAAACCCTCTCTTGGGTTGAGGATCGACCGGCCATAGGGTTGGATCGACCCAAACCTTTGCTTTTCTTCCAAGTTTCTAATCTAGTATAAATACAAACACAAGGGGTCTTGGTTTTCATAACTCTTGAACACACAATTATCCCTAAAAGTTTTCTTCTCCTTTTCTTTGTGATTGCCGATCGAACACCTCCTCCAAGGGTTGTTTGGATCGAATTTTTGTGATCAAAAATTATTCTTGTGTTTTACTTGCATAACCTTAATACGGTTTAATTTGTGTGTACAAGAACGAGGTAACAACACACTATTGTTGTTATCAAGAGATCGAATAACAAAACGGTAAGGGGTTATTCATTGATCTAGATTAAATCATATTCAAGATTTATTGAAGTGCATCGGGTACGTTTTCTATTTATGTTTAAGTTAATTAATTATGTGTTATACCTAATTGTTTACATGCTTCCGCTTTTATGTACTTTGTGTTATGGAATTATATGATTGTCATGAGTGTCAAATTCCAACAGTGGCATCAAGAGCCATGTATAACATGTAATTGATTACTTAAACAATAAAAAACGTATCTTTTAAATTGTTTAGAATATACATGCTTTCTTTTCTAGGGTTTTAATTATTAAAAATTGCTTTTTTTTTAATAATAAAAATCGAACCCTAACCCTAATTTAGGGGGGTGTCGATTTAATGCATAAACCCTAATTAGGGTTTGTGTTTTTCATAATTAATTGTAATTAATTAGAAACCCTAGGTCTTTAAACAATTGTTGTGTTATGAATCTTGTGACCTAATTGCTATATGATATGCATGAATTCGTGACTATTTATGCATAATTAGTCACGGATTAAATTACTTGAATTAAATTGTTTAGATGTTTGCTACATGTTTTAAATAAATCTAAAATTAGGGAAGACCTAATATATATTAAATTAATGAATCGGCTATGTGCGACGTGGTATATTATCATTAAAACTTACGCGGCCAATTGTTGGTGTCTGTGGTCCATTGGGTACAATGCGCTCGAAAACCAATGGGAGTTTTATTGATTCTATACATAATAATTCACATATAGATTATTAATAGGATTTGTTTAAAAAGATTGCATGTGGCTAGATGTTTCAATTACAATTAATTGTTTTAATTGTTTTATTATTAGTTGATTATTTGTTTTCTTTTAATTACTTGTTTATTGTTTTTTTTATATGTGATATGTTAAAGTAAGCAATAAAAAGGGTAATTTTCAAAGAAAATAAATTGGACTAATAATGGTGAAACATAAAGTAATAAAGTAAGGATCTTGCAAAGTCTTATGTGCCGACAGTGGTTCGCTTCGCATGGTAATTTGCTCCCAGGCGAGACTAGCAAGATCTAAACTTTGTCACTTAATTTTAAGACTAAGATCATAAACTTTTGCTTGATTGATGTTTTTGTACAATAGTGTGTGAAAGGCGGACCAAAGTTGACAAACTGTGTGGTGGGTTTATCTGGAGAGGGGTTTTTTAAGAGATTCGCTCGTACCGGCTCTTCGGGCCCGCTTGTGCGTTAACTGCGACTTACCTATATCACTATTTACGTACACTGTCATCTTAAGGGTGATTTACCTCAATTCCACGCGCCACTTTTGTGGCAAATATCCGAATAACATGTAAGTAGTAGGATATGTGGGCGATAATTGTTGGTACTTCTTT
Source organism: Artemisia tridentata subsp. tridentata (assembly GCA_021014915.2). NCBI lineage: Eukaryota > Viridiplantae > Streptophyta > Magnoliopsida > Asterales > Asteraceae > Artemisia > Artemisia tridentata. Next base: position 283,358,852 of record CP139505.1, on the reverse strand, counting down.
AATTGGTGAACCCAATACCTCAAGTAAATAGTTTTTGGTTTACTCTTAACTAAATGGTAAATAAAAATTGTTTTGAAAACTAATGTGTAAAACCCGAAAATCTAAAACATATTAAAGACCAAAATACCCTCGTAACTTTGAAACTTAATTAAAATTTTATATAACTCACGAATTAATCACAAAACTTATGAAAACGAAACAAACATGGCATGAAATAATTTTGAGTCATCACCAGATAATTTTCAAGCTACCAATAATGTTTAAAACACATTACGAGTCCAAATAAACCGAAAATCTCATGTTATATATGTTACGTAAATTGTAAAATTAATAAAGAATATATACTACACAATAAGAAGGAAAAACGTCAAGTTAAGTTGTGTTTATTTTGGGTCTTAAGTTGGGCCGATCCACCCTCCTTTTTCACTCCTAAATGTCGACCAAAAGCCAACCCAAAACAGCCCATGTATTGTTTTATTCCCTCACATAAAATACCGACCTTCATAGCTCCCAAAATAACCCTAGAAGCTGTCAATTCTGCCGCCATTTACTGCTGGAAATCGACCCCAAGAAAACCTCACAAACCCTCCATCTTGATCCCATTCTAAGGTAATTAATTAATCTTACATCAATACATAGTCGTACGAATCAAAAACTAACAAAAAGGGTGCGTTTTTGTTTCTTGTTTGGGGCTGTCGATCGCACAAAAGGAAGGAAGGAAGGAAGAAGATTTTTCTCGTGTGGTGTTTTGATTCCGTGTGGTTGTATTCTTCATCTTGTCATCAAGGGTATTGTATCACTCGAATCCTTGTTCAATAATTATGGCTATACATAAATCATGAATGAAAAACAAGTGTCACATAAAATAACAAAAGAGAAAACCCTAACATATGCTACTTATGGATCGATTGGTATAAATATGGTGTATGATTCGATTTGATTATGTTATAAGCAATTATAATCAGACCTAAATGTGTTTTAAACTCACCAATATTGTTTAGTATCAAGAATAAATGAATGGGATCATAAAACTCTAAGTAATCACATGTGATGATGAAAACAGATTCTGAGGTGAAACTTTAACCAACTTTAACCGACCATAAATTAATCATACGAACGTGTATTTTCATGTTTCTGGAGTCTAAAACTAAGTTCAATGAATTGGCTACCTGGGAAAATTTAGTTTGTAATTTTTGGAGGCCTGGAAGATTACTTTTTGATTTTTAGCAAATTATGTGTCTGATCGGATTTAAAAGTCTGGAAAATCAGTCCGGGTTTTTGATTTTTAATTTCCAAACCGTATTGAATTGGAAGGAGCCCTTTGAACTGGAAAATATTTGGGATGTATTCTAGTAACTATAATTTTTCTAGATTTTTATGAATTTTTCTAAAGGGGTAACCAAGTGATAACTTTTCGGGTGTTCCATCAGATACGATTCTGGAACAGTTTGTAAAAGTGAATTTTTCTTTCATACTTAAACTAATCAATAAAATCTGGAAAAATTAACTAAAATACTAGAGACATTGGGGAAGCTCTGTGAATTTTTTTGGATTTTATTACTGAGTCCTACTATGATTTTTAAATTAAATGAAACGGGTCCAGAAGTACCTTAAAAGCTGAGAAAAGTGTATTATGATATTTAAAAGGGTTAAGTGATTATTTCCAAACATTAAAGGGTCTATATTGATATTTTGGTAATACTAAAGGACTAAACTTGTAAGAACCTGTAACTTCATAGTAAATACATTTTACACCCTAATATTATGAGAATTTCATATTCGTCCCTAAACTTATGATAATTACCTAATGAACCCTAAAGTATGAAAACTACTATATGAACACTAAAACTTTGTAAAAGACATTATGAATCCTAAACTATGAATACGATCATCTGTAATACTTAAAATGGAAAGGTTTGTAATTCTTTTCTACCCCTCTAGGTGTGAAGAAGGAGAGGACATGATCCTTTGCATCTAATTCTTTTGGTTTGTGCTTTGCTTTGGAATAAGGTACAGATATTCTGACCTTTCTTTTAAGGTTTCTCATGATCTTCCTCGTATTCTGAATCCATTAGTTTCTGATTCGATTGCTATGATTTCCCTCTGCTTGAACCTTCCCGGTTGAATTCCATCTGATATGATTTCTGATCTGAAGCTATGCTATGAAAACCTTTCCTAATTATATCTTGAAAATGTTTTGAGAAAAGCTATTTTGAAAGGATGTTTATAAATGAGGCAAAACCATTTTTATATAAATATTACTAACTTTTATGAAAGCTATTTTGGAAGACTAATTTTTATGAAAAACCGTTTTGAGAGAATATTTTTATGAGAATTACTTTAAAGGATCGTTTTATGAAGACCACGAATAAAGGATTTTCTAAAATGGACTTTTGGATGAAAGTTTTAAAATGAACTTTTGATATGAACCTTGATTACGATTATGATTTATGATTCAGTTAAGATTTCCCAGGCCATTGCTATGTTCCCTTGTGTATGAACCTCTGGATATGACTTTGAGATGCACCTTCTGATATATGACCTTTTGATATGACATTGAGACCTGACTCTTAGTTTGATACCCGAGCCACCTTTCTGTTACCTAGCCAGGAAGGTAACCTGGCCATGTCTGTGATGCACCACTGGCATGACTCCTGTGTGGGGGAGTGATTTCTCACACCGTCCCTGTTCTGCTATCTGCCGGCTATTATGATTATGTGATTATGACTTCTGTTTGGGGGGCGTATGGATTGCAATCCTAGATCTGTTCTGTTTAGTGGATTTAACATGATTTGATATGATTTGTCTGGTGACTGGTGCTTGTGTGCAATACACGCCTTTCACATATATCTGGGAGCTAGCTACTCCATTTGAAGAATGAGGACACCCCTCATATTATCTGATTATCTGAGAGGTCTCCCCTCTATATGATTATGAAGATTTATGGTTACACTGTTATGATATGATATGATCTGTTTCTGGGCTCGTGGTGGATGACTATCCTAAACCTTTACTCTTGTACCTTATTTATATCTCATTCATTATGATATGCCTGTTCATTTCCGTTGCTTTTGTTTCTGTTTATTATATATCTGTTCACTGGGCTTTTTAAGCTCAGCCGCACGTTTTCTTTCCGTGTGCGGCAGGTTTTAGTTTGGAAGCTGGGTATGAGTGAAGAGACCTTTGGACTTAGAAGACTTTGATAGTTTTCGGAAGTAGAAGAGTTTAGAAGGATTCGCATTGTCAGACATAGTATTTAGTTTTGTTTCTCATTTGTAACCTTGTAGTTGCAGTATATCAATTGTAACCTTTGAGATTCTATTGTATTATTTAAGTCGTATGTTATGCTTGCCTTTGATATGTCACCATTTGCGTGACACTTCTACCCTTGCCGGGTTGGGGTGTTACAAATTGTTTTGAAAACTAATGATACAAAGATGAGTGCATGCATCTTTGTACATGTTTTTGTCACATCAAAAACTAAATACCCTAAAATTTAAGTTACGTGCCATCTAACTATAAGGAACACTTGAAGTTAATTTTGGGTATGCGTGAGACCTGGACCAAAATTAATGACAAGGTAAATTTCCAAGTGTGCGTGAGACCACACATGGATGAATTTGCAGTTTCTAAGTTAGACAACTTAATTAAGCTGATGCGTGAGACCTAGAGCTTAAGGCATGAGATGGGATAAAACATGCTTACGTGACATATTGATGAATCAATATGTAGTAAATCCCATAAATTATCTAGGAATTGGAAAACTTGTTTGCCAATTATTGTATGACAGATTACCATCTTTTGTACTTCCACTACTAGCAGATCAACTGATGTAGTGGAACTATGTAAAGTTGGATCCTAGATTTTCAAGGAAATTAAGTTGGTTATATGAATATATCCATGGGTATTATATTTTCTTGAGAATAAGTATTATCGAAAATACTAATGTTTGAACTTTTCTATTTTCTGTAGAATGGCTCAACCCGATAACTCCGTGTATGCTGCTTTCAAGAGTCATCTTGAAAGAGCCAAATTGACTGGGAAAAATTTCAATGATTGGCACAGATCGCTCAGAATTGTTTTGAGGGCGACTGGTAAGCTCAATTACTTGAATACTCCTTGCCCTGATGAGCCTGCTGCGAATGCTTCTAAAGAGGTCAAAGCAGCATGGAGAGTTGAGTATGCTAAGTACACTGAAGTTGGGTGCTTAATGCTACAAAGTATGGATCCAATGATGAAAAAGAAGTTTGAGTATTATTTTCCATACAACATGCTCGAGCAGCTTAAGAAGTCTTATGAAAAGACTCCTGAAATTGAAATGTATGAGTCTCTTGACAAACTACACAGCTGCAAACATGGTGATGGTAAACCAGTTGAATACTATGTGAATGAGATGAGAGATTTCTTTGATCAACTTCATAGAGTCGGATTTGGTTATCCCGAGAATGTTCAAGTTAACCTAATCAACAGATCCCTTAACAAGGATTTTGCTGGTTTTGTACAGAACTTCAACATACATTGCTCGGGGAAGACAGTTTCTGAGTTACTCGCATTGCTTGTTGACTATGAGAAACACTTACCATCCAAGGGCAAGGCTCCTACTCCGCAATTGTTGGCAATTCAAGGAGGTAGGATCCAGAAAAAATCGCGTGTGAACAAGGGTAAGGGTAAAGGTGATAAAGGCAAGCAGGTCATGGCCTATCAACCAAATCCTAAGGTGAATCAACACCAGCCCAAGAAGAACAAGGTGAGTCCTCCAGGAAAGAAGGATCAGGCTTGTCACCACTGTCATGAAGTAGGGCACTGGAAGAGGAACTGTCCACTCTACATCAATGACTTGCGACAGAAGAAGCAAAAGAGTGAAGCTGGTAATCCCAGCTCTTCAGGTGCGTTCTTTGTAATCGAATTATTTACTCTAACTCGTAAATTAAATTCCTGGGTATATGATACGGGATGTGGTATTCATATTTGCAATACTATGCAGGGGTTTAGAGTTGAGAGAAAGCTGGCCTATGGACAACAATTCTTGCACGTGGGTAATGGAGCACATGCAACAGTTGAAGCTATAGGCGTATTTGATTTAGTGTTGCCTTCGGGCCTAGTACTATCTTTAAATAATTGTCATTATGCACCGTCAATTGTTAGAGGTGTCATTTCATTTTCATGTTTGTTGAACCTTGGTTTTGAACATACTATTAATAGCAATGGAATTTCTGTTTCTTTAAATGGTGTATTTTATTTTAATGCTATTGCTGTGAATGGTATTTTTGAACTTGATATGAATGATAATGATAATGCTTGTATTAAAAATAATTCGATGTATAGCATCAACAATAAGAGAATCAAGAAAAGTCTGGATTCGTCTTATCTTTGGCATTGTCGTCTTGCACACATAAGCAAGGATCGCATGAAAAAGCTGCAACATGATGGGCTTTTAGAAAAGATCAATGATGAATCATTTGATAAGTGCGAATCTTGTATAAGTGGGTGATGAAGCGAAAAGTGTACCGCTTTTAAGGGGTCATTTAAGCCCTAAATCGTATTTATTTGATCAAATATTGCCCTAAATCGTTCCTTTTGTCATTTTAGGTACTTTGGAGAAGAAATCTGGGAAAGGAAGCATTTTGGACGTTTTTGGAGCATAAAAGTGAAGAAAACGACAAAGTCTCAAATTTACGCTGGAAAGTACCTTTGACGGCGTCAGGATTATCCCCAGACGGCGTCATGGCTTGGCAAAAGTGGTGGATATGAAAATTACTCATGATAAGCCAGAGAAATTTGCATGGGAATTCTGACGGCGTCACCCTTTGGAGTGATCAAGGTCGTCACGACTTAATATAAAGAGGGACGGCGTCACGCCTAATTATGACGGCGTCAAGCCTTGATAAGCCAGAGCGGATTTTGGAGAGCTAAAGAGGGACGGCGTCAAGAAGGCCATCCAGGAACCCTAAAAGCGGCGAGGTGACGGCGTCACACTCCATAACGTGACGCCGTCAGATCTGAAAGTCTATATATAGTTTTGCAATTTTTTGTCATTAGTGTGGAACTATTTGTGGAACTTTGTGTGTAAGAACCCTAAGACGATTTTAGCAGCTTTTTCAAGGCTTTTTGCCTTGAGATCTTCCATGTTACATTGAAGATAAGTTATCAATTAATCATTCAATATGTCTATGTGTTGTTTGATTCTATCTTGTTCTTGTCTTTTGTTTAACATGCTAGGCTAGATTTATCTTGTGTTTGCTTAGATCTAATGAAACCTAGCTATTGATTATTGGTTATTAGTGTGTTATTAGTTGTATTGGATGATTGTTCATCTATGTTAGGCTTAAGAAAACTGGCTAACTTCCTATTCGGTAACTTGCTTGAACGTCTTAAGAAACATGAACCAATGCGTACTAAGGTTTTTATGGTTGTATTTAATGCACAAGCGAATTCTAGTGATCCCATGTTAGGAGCTTCCTAGCCGGCTCGACATAGGAGTGAAGTAGGAGCTTGTAGAGTTGGGGAAGTACGTACGCCACCCCACGATTGGTATTAAGGAATACACCCGTCATCCACGCGATTAATACACACTAATCAACCGGTAAAAGATAGTTAGGGAGTAAGGAAATCTAAGTAAACACATTTCTCTCCACATAAGTTTTACCACCTTTTCATTTTCAGTTATTTTATTTTATTTGCATTCGTAGTTATTTGGGTTAGTTGACTAGCAACTAATTCCACCCACTCTTTCAAACCCGAGATTTTACTTGCTTTCATAAAAATATAAAAAAAATACAAAAAAGAATCTTCCCTCACCCTTAGACCTATTAGAATAGTTTTTCATACCTAACGAACACTATTCCCTGTGGAGAACGATCAATCCCCCGTACTTACCACTACACTATACTACATCGGTCAGGTACACTGCCTGGTGGGGTTGTAAGCCTCTTGAGATCCCTCGAGAGGTAAAACCTGTTGTAAGGTTGCAAAACCACGCATCAAGTTTTTGGCGCCGCTGCCGGGGAATAGTTATTGTTTAGGTTGAATTTTTTTATTTTATAGGTCTACTCACTAGATTCCTTTCTAGTGAGATTTTTATTTTATTTTTCTAGGTTTTCTTTAGTCTATCTTTTTCTGCTCTATCCATTGCTCAAATCTTCCTTTGCCATCATGGTAAACGAAGATCTCTCCAATCTCAGAGTCACCAGGAGTCGTAGTTCACTAAGCGACCTTATTCCACCCTACGCAGAACCTGATAGGGAAATGCGAAGATTAAGGCGACTCTTTGCAACACCCGAACCATCTGGCATTGCCATCGACTTTGATGATGCCCTCTCCGAGGAAGAATCCAATCATCATTCTACACCTCCTAGCCCTCAACCCAATCACGATATGGAGGTTCCCGAAATCCCAATCCCTAAATGTCTCAAGGACTACTCTTCTCCTACCTCACGTGGTTTTTCCAATGCTATCGTTTTTCCAAATGAACGCACGGATGGGGTCTTGCGTGCAACCGATATTTGGCTGGTCCAAAGTGTATGCAAGTTTCACGGATTGAAAACTGAAGATCCAATCCAACACATCAAGGACTTCCTGAAAATAGTGGATACCCTCCATACGGACGGAGCCACTAGAGATACCTCCCGGCTGCGATTCTTTCCCTTCACCCTTCATGAAAAAGCCGGAGACTGGTATAACCAACTTCCCTCCGAATCTATTTTCACATGGGAACAGCTTGCCTCAAAATTCTATGAGAAATTCTTTCCATTAGGAAGAACTTCAACGTTAAGAGACGAAATCTTCCGCTTCCATGTTGGACCAGCTGAACCCATTCACGAATCCTGGAACAGATTCAAAGATCTGATTAGACAAGTCCCTCATCATGGCATTGAACTCTGGCTTCTGGTCCAAATCTTTTATGACAGTGTCCCTAAAAGCGACCAATGTGGCATTAATAATTCGGTAAAAGGAAAAATAGCCAACCTAAGTGCTGAGGAAGGATGGAATAGAATTGAGGAATACGCAAATGATCAAGACGATACCTGGGATGAACCCGATTCGATCATGAGCATTTCCAAGATCATGAAAGAGCCTCCTTTTGCTAACCGGTTGAGTAGAATGAATGATCAAGTCTCTTATCTAGACAAGTCACAACCAACTAAACGGTTGTCAAACCCGTACTTGATCTGCGACCAATGTGGTGGCCCGCATGAAGTGGAGGAATGCGAGGATAATACCACCACCGAACAAGCATGCTTGTCAAGCCACGACATCTTCGATGATCCTTCGCTCTTAACTTTCTACCAAAACAATGATTTCACCCCTTGGGGAAATCTTGTGAGAGAATAGGGAGGAGGAGAATATCCTGACTTTAAGGTTAGGAGCACTTTTGAGGATGATCTTGGGCATTTCACGTTTGAAAAGAATCTGCAACTAAATGGTCTCGACAACCTTATCAATAGCCAACAAAACGACATGAGGGCCAAATTCGCAGAACTCAACGCCACTCTTGACGGCCTTGGCGAACCTCAAAGAGATCCCTTACTCGCCATCACCACTCGTGCTGGAACAACTACTAAGGACCCACCTTACCCAGCTCAACAATCTAACGTCATGGAACCCAACACCCCTCATGAAGAGAAAGATAATGTGAACGATGAAAATCCCGAACAAACCCCTCCGGTAACTCCCTCTCCACCTACTCCAACCAAACAGCCCATTAAAGTCCCATACCCGTCCCGTCTCAAGAATCAAAAGGTCGAAAATGATAATAAAAGATTCTTGTCATATTTGAAGAATTCGGTCGTCACCATACCCCTTCTTGATGCATGTTACCATATGCCCAAGTATAGTACATACTTCAAGAAGTTGCTAACCAACATAAAAGGGCTTGAGGGTCTTGTAACCTTAGGAGAAGAATGTTCTGTGGTGACTCATCGAGGGCTGCCGAAGAAGGTGGACGATCCAGGTAGTTTCACCTTGCCCTGCTCAATAGGATCTCTTTCAGTCAAGAATGCTTTAGCCGACTTAGGAGCAAGTATCAATCTTATGCCGCATTCCATGTTCCTCAAATTAGGGTATTCTGGATTGAAACCTACCCGTATGAACATCCAACTAGCCGATAGATCAGTCAAATACCCCTTAGGAATATGTGAGAACGTGATGGTTAAGGTAGGGAAGTTCAAATTTCCAGTCGACTTCGTCATCTTAGAGATGGAAGAAGATGACTTAGTGCCCATTATTCTAGGGAGGCCATTCCTTGCAACTGCTCGTGCTGTTATTGATGTTCATGACGGCAAACTAACCTTACGAGTGGGGGCCGATAGCTTAACCTTCGACATCAAGGACACAATGAATCTTTCTCTCGAAGCAGATAATCAGCTGTATTTCATCGAAGAAATCGATGAACTATCCGACGAGATTGACAATTGTATAGATGAACAGATGGAAGCTGGTTGGTTGCGAGATGAAGCTTTCTTACCCATCTTTGAGGAGGAAAAGACTATGGATGTAAACGCAGTCTCTTTTTATCCCAGACAAGAAATCGAACAGCTTGAGCTTCGTAAACCCGAGAACAAACTTAAACCCTCCATCATCGAGCCACCTGCGGTAGAACTCAAGGAACTCCCAACCAACCTTGAATATGCTTTCCTCCAAGGGGAAGATCAACTTCCGGTAATCATAAGCTCTTCCTTGAAAAGTGAACAAAAAGATAAACTCTTAGGAGTTTTAAAAAAATATAAAGGAGTTATAGCATGGAGTGTAGCCGACATCAAGGGGATTGACTCTACTTTCTGCACGCATAAAATCCTCATGGAGGAGAATTATAAACCCACCGTGCAGCCTCAAAGGCGAGTAAACCCCAACATTAAGGAAGTCGTGAAAAAGGAAGTCATTAAGCTCCTAGATGCAGGGCTAATTTACCCAATTTCCGACAGTCCATGGGTAAGTCCTGTACAGGTTGTACCAAAAAAGGGAGGAATGACAGTAGTAAAGAACGATAAGGATGAGTTAGTGCCTCAACGAACAGTAACTGGATGGCGTGTGTGCATCGATTATAGGAAGTTGAATGATGCAACCCGAAAAGATCATTTCCCTCTCCCATTTATCGACCAAATGTTGGAAAGGTTAGCAGGGCATGAGTACTACTGCTTCCTAGATGGGTTCTCAGGATATTTCCAGATCCCTATCGCTCCTGAGGACCAAGAAAAGACTACGTTTACATGCCCTTATGGCACCTTCGCCTACAAGCGAATGCCCTTTGGACTATGTAACGCCCCCGCCACTTTCCAGCGCTGCATGACGGCAATCTTCCATGAGTTAATGGAAGACAGCATGGAGGTCTTCATGGATGATTTTTCGGTCTTTGGAAACTCTTTTGATCGCTGTCTTGCTAACCTTGAGAAAATGCTCAAACGTTGTGAGGAGACTAACTTGGTACTAAACTGGGAAAAGTGCCACTTTATGGTAAAAGAAGGGATTGTGCTAGGGCACAAAATTTCAGGAAGTGGAATTGAAGTAGACCGGGCAAAAATTGAAGCTATATCCAAACTTCCCTATCCAACAACTGTCAAGGCAATCCGTAGCTTTTTGGGTCATGCTGGCTTCTATAGGAGATTCATTAAAGATTTCTCAAAGGTAGCTAAACCAATGACTCAGTTGCTCATGAAGGATGCCCCGTTCGACTTCTCTCAAGAGTGCAAGGACGCATTCGATCGATTGAAGCAGGAACTTACCCAAGCTCCAATTATGGTCACCCCTAACTGGGAGTTACCCTTTGAAATCATGTGCGATGCTAGTGATTATGCTGTTGGAGCAGTATTAGGCCAAAGGCTTAACAAACACTTTCAACCGATATACTACGCTAGCAAAACCATGAATCCTGCTCAAGAAAACTACACTACCACTGAAAAGGAATTACTAGCCGTGGTATTTGCTTTTGATAAGTTTCGCCAGTATCTTGTCCTTTCTAAAACGGTTGTTTTTACGGACCATTCAGCTATTCGATATCTTTTCGCTAAACAGGATGCTAAACCACGGTTACTTCGTTGGATCCTACTATTGCAAGAGTTCGATGTTGAGATTCGTGATAAGAAAGGAGCAGAGAATCTTGCGGCTGATCATCTCTCTCGTCTCGAAAACCCCAGCCTCGCTGAATCTGACAAGAGTGAGATTCGGGAATCATTTCCTGAAGAGCAGCTCATGTCAATAAATGATTCTGAACCTTGGTATGCGGATTATGCTAACTACCTGGCAAGTAGAGTCATTCCTGAGCATATGAGCAGGCATGAAAAAAAGAGGTTCTTCAATCAATTAAAGTACTACTTTTGGGATGAACCCTTCTTATTCCGAAGATGTCCGGATCAGGTAATCAGGCGTTGTGTTTCGGAAAAAGAGGCTGTCAGAATTATGAAAGAGTGTCATGCAGGTCCATCGGGAGGACATCACGGAATGAACACTACTGCACGAAAGGTCTTCGACGCAGGATTCTATTGGCCTACAATATTTCGTGATGTGAAGGGAATGATACAGACTTGTGACGCGTGTCAAAGAGCTGGGAATATCTCTAGGAGGGATGAAGCCCCACAGAACTATATACAAGTTTGCGAGGTTTTCGATGTTTGGGGAATTGATTTCATGGGACCCTTCCCATCTTCAGGAGGGAATGAATACATCTTAGTGGCAATTGACTATGTTTCGAAATGGGTGGAAGCGCAAGCCCTTAGGACTAACGACGCTAGGGTAGTCATTCATTTCTTAAAAAAATTGTTCGCTAGGTTCGGAATTCCGAAGGCTCTTATTAGCGACAGGGGAACCCATTTTTGCAATTCGCAAATGGAGAAAGTTATGAAAAGATATGGAGTCTCTCACCGATTCTCCACCGCTTACCATCCTCAAACCAATGGTCAAGTCGAAAACACTAATAGAGCCATAAAGAGAATACTAGAGAAAACGGTCAATCAAAACAGAAAAGATTGGTCTTTTAAGCTCGATGAAGCTTTGTGGGCATTTCGAACCGCTTATAAGACACCAATCGGGACAACCCCGTTCCGTATGGTATATGGCAAGGCATGCCACCTTCCAGTAGAACTGGAACACAAGGCGTATTGGGCACTTAAGGCTTGTAATTTGGATTATACGGTTGCGGGAACAAATAGATTCTTACAGCTCCAAGAGCTCGATGAATTGAGATTAGAGGCTTATGAATCTTCCATTACATACAAAGAAAGGGCAAAAAAATGGCATGACCAACGGATTAAGAGACCAAAGGAGTTTTCAGAAGGAGACAAGGTCTTATTATATAATTCTCGCTTAAGACTATTTCCTGGAAAACTTAAATCCAGATGGTATGGACCTTTTACCGTAAGGAGCTCCTCTAAAACCGGAGCCGTTGTGTTGATTGACGACGAAGATAGAGAATTCACTGTGAATATACAACGAGTCAAGCATTATCAAGAGAATGGTAATGAAATGATCAATGAGGAAGACATAACTTTTGATGAAGAAGTCACGTAATGTAGGTGACTTTGAGTCTAGCTACAAGACTCGTTAATAAAGAAAAGCGCTTCATGGGAGGCAACCCAAGTTTTATTTGCTTTGAGTGTTTATTTGTTTGTTTGTTTGTTTTTATTTGCTTCCGTATGTGTGTTTAATTTTTATTCTTGTTGATTCATGTTCAAAAGTAATTTGTAAAAATGCTTTATCTCGTTTTTAACTTCGTCTTAGCTACATATAAAGGTATTTTGCAAAAGTTAAGTGTAAGGGAAATCTAAATCGGTTTATTAGAACACAAATGAACATGAATCGTAATAATATTAAATTAACATACATATTAGTATTTGTTTGAGTCAAATGCTTGTATCGAGTCATAATGATGTTTTGCAGGAATTCCAGGAAGTAAGGTATAGGTTTCTCCAAAAATTTTCCGGAAACTTAACATGAGAATTCTGTCAGATCATTTCTGACGGCGTCAGGCTTTACAACCTGACGGCGTCAGGTTTAATTTTCTGAAAATTTTTGAAAGTTTTGTTTTCATAAAAAGTTTTTATTAAATCTCTAACTTATAATCTCCAGGAATCTGCAAAATTATCATTCCACAAGCATTATATCCTTATATATAGAATTTATCCCGCCGATGTTATGCAGGTTTTCGTGTTTGTTTTCTCAGGTTTAACAGGTTATTTTGGACAAGGAAATGTTTGTTGGATCAAGCTTATGGCGATGCATTAGTCATGGAGCTTCAACATTACTTTGGAAGAAGATTTAACCATGTTACTTCATTATCCACCGAGCGAATCAGGGGAGTATTTGATTTCATTCTTTTACTTTTTTCTTTTACATCTTGTTATTTGAACATTGGGGACAATGTTCATCTTAAGTGTAAGGGGGGGGGGGGGGTAAAAGTACGATTAGAGAATGCTCTTACGCTTGATTTTTGTTTGTTTAATAGTAGATGTGTAATAAAACTGAGATAAATACCTGTTAGGGTAATTTTAGTGCCAAATTTAAAATTTTTTACAACATTTAGGAGTGAAACTTTGGTCTTAATGAGCGTCTCATGGATAGGAAGTTATATGACTAGCACAAAAAACCGTACCACTAAAAAATTTTCCACCCCCAAATATGTGAGGTTCGCCCCTAGAATTGGTAGGAAAAGCATTTATGCTATGATGTGTGTACCGGTAGCACTTAGATTCTAGAACTTGCGTTAGGACCATTCCGAGGCCACAAGTGAGACTACATTCGTGTAGTTAGATTTACTACATGATAAGAGGCATTAGGATTAACTCATTGTTTTACACCTGTGTTTTTGTTATAATTACATTGGCTACATTGGTCAAGTAATTCTCCCACACCCTTTGCGTTGTACTCATTTTTAGTACACGATACCCCTAGTACACCCCTCAGAGCCTATCTTTTCGTTTCGACCTTTAAGCATTTTACTTAAAGGAAGAATTTGTTACACCCCACTTAAATTTACACCCAAATCGCCTTAGCCTACCTTGTATGCACTCATTTTTAGTGCATTATTGTGACAACATTTGTTTAAACCCAAGTTAATTATCTAGTTGATTACATGGTTGCTAAGTCGAGTCATATCCTTGTACATATTGTTTTGGGACGATTGGGACTCGTGGGTAAAGTACTAGTATAATGGAGTAATGGGGAAGAACATCGTTTATTACCCCCATATGTGCTAAATATTTTAAAAGTACTCCAAGTTTTTCGATTATCTTAATTCGAGTCGATAGAATAGTTATTTGTAAAGTTATGTAAAAATTCAAGTGTAAGGGGAACGCAACGCCCCTATGATGTATTATTTTGGATGGTAGGGCAAGAGTGTATGTCAAAAAAAAAAAAAAAAAATCAAGAAAAATACAAAAAAATGAGAAAAAGAAAAGTAGAAAAATCATACGGACTACCATCCCGTTTCATTTTATGGTTATCTTATGTTTTAGTTATTTTGTTTCTAGCTTAAGATTGAGTCTAGTCTTGGCTTAGCAACATTGTATAGTACATGTAATTGATCAAGATCTTTAACTCGCCACCAGTAAAATATCCCTTATCCAACAAAACCGTGTTTTCCTTTTCCCAACACCTAACGTTATAACCCATGTAAAAGCCCTCTTTGATAGTTTATCTTAGGTGCTTACGCCTAGTGGAGGAGGTTTTTGATCCTTTCCCAAGCCTATGGTAATCTATTTGCTATGACAGGTAGTGAGAGATATTATCCGTTTTCATTTATGAGATTTATTTTGATGACACTTGAGAGATGTGAGTGTCTAAACACTACTTGTGAGGTGCTAGTTTGTAATCTCCGTGCTTATTATGATTAAAGTGGAACGAATATTTGTTGTAATTACTTTTATGTTAGCATTAAATGACCCCTAACTTGTATTTTGATTAGAATAAAAGCGCATTTGCTTGAGGACAAGCAAATCTCAAGTGTAAGGGTATTTGATGAAGCGAAAAGTGTACCGCTTTTAAGGGGTCATTTAAGCCCTAAATCGTATTTATTTGATCAAATATTGCCCTAAATCGTTCCTTTTGTCATTTTAGGTACTTTGGAGAAGAAATCTGGAAAAGGAAGCATTTTGGACGTTTTTGGAGCATAAAAGTGAAGAAAACGACAAAGTCTCAAATTTACGCTGGAAATTACCTTTGACGGCGTCAGGATTATCCCCAGACGGCGTCATGGCTTGGCAAAAGTGGTGGATATGAAAATTACTCATGATAAGCCAGAGAAATTTGCATGGGAATTCTGACGGCGTCACCCTTTGGAGTGATCAAGGTCGTCACGACTTAATTTAAAGAGGGACGGCGTCACGCCTAATTATGACGGCGTCAAGCCTTGATAAGCCAGAACGGATTTTGGAGAGCTAAAGAGGGACGGCGTCAAGAAGGCCATCCGGGAACCCTAAAAGCGGCGAGGTGACGGCGTCACACTCCATAACGTGACGCCGTCAGATCTGAAAGTCTATATATAGTTTTGCAATTTTTTGTCATTAGTGTGGAACTATTTGTGGAACTTTGTGTGTAAGAACCCTAAGACGATTTTAGCAGCTTTTTCAAGGCTTTTTGCCTTGAGATCTTCCATGTTACATTGAAGATAAGTTATCAATTAATCATTCAATATGTCTATGTGTTGTTTGATTCTATCTTGTTCTTGTCTTTTGTTTAACATGCTAGGCTAGATTTATCTTGTGTTTGCTTAGATCTAATGAAACCTAGCTATTGATTATTGGTTATTAGTGTGTTATTAGTTGTATTGGATGATTGTTCATCTATGTTAGGCTTAAGAAAACTGGCTAACTTCCTATTCGGTAACTTGCTTGAACGTCTTAAGAAACATGAACCAATGCGTACTAAGGTTTTTATGGTTGTATTTAATGCACAAGCGAATTCTAGTGATCCCATGTTAGGAGCTTCCTAGCCGGCTCGACATAGGAGTGAAGTAGGAGCTTGTAGAGTTGGGGAAGTACGTACGCCACCCCACGATTGGTATTAAGGAATACACCCGTCATCCACGCGATTAATACACACTAATCAACCGGTAAAAGATAGTTAGGGAGTAAGGAAATCTAAGTAAACACATTTCTCTCCACATAAGTTTTACCACCTTTTCATTTTCAGTTATTTTATTTTATTTGCATTCGTAGTTATTTGGGTTAGTTGACTAGCAACTAATTCCGCCCACTCTTTCAAACCCGAGATTTTACTTTCTTTCATAAAAATATAAAAAAAATACAAAAAAGAATCTTCCCTCACCCTTAGACCTATTAGAATAGTTTTTCATACCTAACGAACACTATTCCCTGTGGAGAACGATCAATCCCCCGTACTTACCACTACACTATACTACATCGGTCAGGTACACTGCCTGGTGGGGTTGTAAGCCTCTTGAGATCCCTCGAGAGGTAAAACCTGTTGTAAGGTTGCAAAACCACGCATCAGTGGGAAGATGACAAAGAAACCCTTTAATAATAGGATTGAAAGGGCTACTGATCTACTTGGTCTTATTCATACAGATGTGTGTGGACCACTTAGACATGTGTCAAGGAGAGGTGCTAGCTACTTCTTAACATTTACGGATGATTTCAGCCGTTATGGTTATGTTTATTTACTTAAACATAAACATGAGGTGTTTGAAACATTCAAAGTGTTTAAAGCTGAAGTAGAGTTGCAACTTGGAAAGAAGATTAAAGCTCTTCGATCCATAGAGGTGGTGTACACCACAACAAAATGGTGTATCTGAGAGAAGAAATCGTACATTGCAAGACATGATACGATCTATGTTTAATCTAACAACTCTTCCCTTCTCATTCTGGGATTATGCCTTGGAGTCTGCTGTTCGCATTCTTAACATGGTTCCCACAAAGAAGGTAGATAAGACACCATATGAGTTATGGACTGGAAATGCTCCTAACTTGTCTTATCTTAAGGTCTGGGGTTGCGAGGCGTACGTTAAACGTGACTCGGGCGACAAGCTCCAACAAAGATCTGTAAAATGTATCTTCGTAGGATACCCAAAGGAAACAATGGGTTACTACTTTTATTATCCTCCTGAGAACAAAGTATTCGTTGCTAGGTATGGAGACTTTTTGGAAAAGGATCTCATATCTCAAGAATTAAGTGGGAGGATATATGATCTTGAAGAAGATCAAGATGATGCATTACCTTCTGAAAACACTAACCAACTTCCTGAAGAACCAGATAGTCTGGGTCCTCCACCAGAAGTTGAAGTGGTTCCCATTCGCAGATCCGTAAGGACTGTAAAAGCTCCTGAACGTCTATGTCTTAACGTAGAATGTGAGGAATATATACAAGGGGATCTTGATGAACCGCTTAGTTATAAAGCTGCCATTAATAGTCCTGAAAAGGAAAAATGGTTAGTTGCTATGAATGGGGAAATGCAATCCATGAGAGACAATGAAGTCTGGATTGAAGTGGACCTTCCTCCTAATGCCAAGGTAGTTGGAAGTAAGTGGCTCTTCAAAAAAAAAACTGACATGGATGGCAGTGTACACACCTATAAAGCCCATTTGGTAGCTAAAGGCTTTACTCAAACGTATGGCGTTGACTATGAGGAGACCTTTTCTCCTGTAGCTGACATTAGGGCTATCAGGATTCTCATAGCCATAGCTGCATACTATGACTATGAGATTTGGCAAATGGATGTCAAAACCGCCTTCTTAAATGGTCGCCTAGATGAGGATATCTATATGGCACAGCCTGAGGGGTTTGTGAATCCAAAGTTTCCAAATCGTGTATGCAAACTTCAAAGATCCATTTATGGATTGAAGCAAGCATCACGACAATGGAACCAGAGGTTTGATAGTGAAATAAAGAAGTTTGGTTTTACTCAAAATCTTGATGAGCCATGTGTATACCACAAAGTTAGTAGGAGTGAAGTAATTTTCCTTATATTATATGTCGATGACATATTGATCATGGGAAAAGACATTCCAAGTTTGCATGAAGTCAAGGCATATCTTGGAAAGTGTTTTTCTATGAAAGATTTAGGGGAAGCTGCTTTCATTCTGGGAATTAAGATATATAGAGATAGATCTCAGCGATTAATTGGATTAAGCCAAAGTGCTTACATCGATAAAATATTGAAGAGATTCAATATGCAAGATTCCAAGAAGGGATATTTGCCGATGCAAGAACAACATGGCTTGAGCAAGAAAGTTTGTGCTTCAACACCTGAAGAGGTGAAACGCATGGAAAAAGTTCCTTATGCTTCGGCTGTAGGATCTATTATGTATGCGGTTAAAAGCACAAGGCCAGATGTGGCATTTGCTCAGAACTTAACCAGTCGATATCAGCAAAATACCGGTGAAGCTCACTGGACTGCTGTTAAGAATATTCTTAAGTACCTTAGGGCTACTAAAGATATGTTCTTAGTTTATGGGGGTGATCCACAAGCAGAACTTGATGTTACAGGTTACTGCGATGCTTCATGGAAAAGTGATAAGGATGATATGAAGTCTCAGACTGGATACGTCTTTGTCATTAATGGAGGAGCTGTGGATTGGAGGAGCAAGAAGCAGAGTACATTAGCGATGTCTGCAGCAGAAAGTGAGTACATAGCTGCATCAGATGCTGCAATGGAAGCCGTCTGGATTAGGAAGTTTGTATCAAGGCTTGGAGTTATGCCTTCGATTCAACGACCTATAAAAATGTATTGTGACAATTCAGCTGCAATTACATTTGCCAATGAACCTGGAATCATGAAAGGCACCAAACATTATCCGATCAAATATCACTATGTGCGAGAGCAAATAGAGATTGGGCAGATCGAAGTACTCAAAGTTCACACAGATGATAACTTGGCAGATCAATTGACGAAAGCTCTTCCTGGCACTAAGCTTTATAAGTTAGCTGAAGGAATAGGTCTTCGTAAGGCTGAAAGTTTCATGCCCATTTGTGATTAGTATTTGGATAAAGGATGTAATAGACAATTATTGATTTTATGAAATAAAGTATTGTTTATGTTTTATTGTCTTGTTGAAATATACATATATCCTGTTTTTGCATGTTTATATCCTTGAATAATTTTATTATTCTAAATGTGTCCATTGTCGGTTAATGATATGGGAATATCATTAAATTAAGACAAATGTGAATGTTGGTTAAAGAATATACTTGAAAGTATATTGATGCGTAGTCATACCAAATTCACATGATATTCTAAGAGTAGAGTATAGGACTTATCCCAACTAAGCATGAGATTACTTATGGATCTTGTCATCAAGTAATTCATGAAATAGTTATCCTCAGACTTGAGATACCAGATAAGAGTCATGGATGTAGTGCATTTTTGTAAAGCAATCTACCGCTTACCGTAACTGGAAGTTATAAGGATTGTTTTCAGAAGTGTTGCAAAGTCCATGGGTTATTCTTGTAGTCAAGAAAGAATTTGTTCCTTCAAATTTTGTTTGAAGTATAATACTGCTGGGCCCCTCGTAGGGTTGACAAAATGTTTGCGTGGCCACGCCCAAAGTCTATCTGGAATACGTTCAGATGTTTTGGTAATTTTGTTCGATCAATAACAACGAGAAACAGAAACATTAATAAAGAGTGACTTAGATCCATTTCTTTATTAATATAGTATTAGTAACAAAAGGATAATAATAATGATGAATCATTAAAGATTTTTCAGGAAATCTAGCTCGAGTCGGACTAGGGGCATTAGAGTGTTGCAAGATGCCAACCAATGTCATTTTGCTATTAATAAATTAACCAAGTGGAGTTGTTGAAATGTGGTTAACAAATTAATATGTAAATGTCTAGTATCGAACCCGAGACCTCGGGATTGCACACATTACAAATGAGTATTAAGGAATAATAATAAATGTATTTTATATATTAACACGAGAACTTAACGACCGTTAGTGTTTTCCGTTAAATGACTAACGACCGTTAAACGCAAATAAGGAAAGAAGTGTTTGTATGTAATTAGGAAACAAGGAAAAGATCTAGAAACCCTCTCTTGGGTTGAGGATCGACCGGCCATAGGGTTGGATCGACCCAAACCTTTGCTTTTCCTCCAAGTTTCTAATCTAGTATAAATACAAACACAAGGGGTCTTGGTTTTCATAACTCTTGAACACACAATTATCCCTAAAAGTTTTCTTCTCCTTTTCTTTGTGATTGCCGATCGAACACCTCCTCCAAGGGTTGTTTGGATCGAATTTTTGTGATCAAAAATTATTCTTGTGTTTTACTTGCATAACCTTAATACGGTTTAATTTGTGTGTACAAGAATGAGGTAACAACACACTATTGTTGTTATCAAGAGATCGAATAACAAAACGGTAAGGGGTTATTCATTGATCTAGATTAAATCATATTCAAGATTTATTGAAGTGCATCGGGTACGTTTTCTATTTATGTTTAAGTTAATAATTATGTGTTATACCTAATTGTTTACATGCTTCCGCTTTTATGTACTTTGTGTTATGAAATTATATGATTGTCATGAGTGTCAAATTCCAACAGTTACCACACCGTGTGTTGAGTTAAGGGTGTGAGTTAAAGGTTGTGAGTTAGAAGTTTTATTTTTTATAGAAATGTGGGGCCCAAAATATTGAGTTATGATTAAGTTATGATAAAATGTGTTTTTTTTAGTTAAGCTTGAAATGTTATTTTGCGTATTACACCGCTTAATACTTTTGCGTATTACAATTTGTTGTTGTATTTCTTATCAATATATGGAATGATCAATTTCCAACCATACTTGAGTAGAGTTCAAACTAATCAAATTATTTTCAAAATCATAATGTAGTCAGTATTAACTAAGAGTATTATTCTTGAACTAATTAAATGGTAATTAATTGTGATTGGTCAACCCTTTTGGCGAGCTTGATGATTTAGCATCCTGTAACGGCCATTAATGTGTGATTAGGCGAATAGCATCATTTCACATGATACATGCATTCTAGCGAAATTGCCTACGGAAGTTTGCAAAAGTATTTTAAACATTAAATTATGAGAAGCAGCCGGGGGCAATGTCCTCTACGAAATTAACTTTGTAACCACTTATAGGTACCGAGCATGAACGATGTTTATACATGAATCGCATTTACTTTAAAATTTTAGTTTAATATACGTCCACATAAAAAATTGATCGTGTTTAAAACTTTGTAATTGTGATTTTACACACGGGATTCAGACCATAATTATAATTAATAATTATATTTTAACTATTTGTGTTCAGTGTTTAGTTATAACCCATGCTTATATTTTGATATTTATATACTTGTTAATAATATAGTTGTATTATATTCAATTTTAAAATTCGTGTATGCACGAGTTAAATTTAAAAAAAATAATAATATGAGTCGTTAAGTATTTTTTTAGTATATAAAATATTAAAAAACATGGAAACTATTAAGTTCTATATTAACTTCATATAATTTATTTAAAATTCAACAATTAAAGTTTTATTAATTCCCCTATCATTTTTTAAGTTTCTTTTTTACAAAATCGACATATATATATATATATATATATATATATATATATATATATATATATATATATATATATATATATATATATTGTTAGGAACATGTTTTAATTAATTACAAGTCTTGTTCATTTAGATGAAATGTTGCACGCTAAGGGTTATATTGTTTGTATTAAGTGACCGGTCCATTAGTAGCCCATGGGCCGCCCACCTTTGTTAATTTCTTCTAGAAAGTTTAGCACATGGGATGCCCTAAGTATTTGCCTATAAATAGAAGGCAATGGCTCCTCATTTCATGTTGGTTTTTCATGTATGTGCGAAAGCTCTGCTCGTGTGTAATTGGATTAAGTGAAAGCCTTCCATTCTTCTTATTTTCTTCTTGTTCTCTTCTCTAGTTTGCTTATTAGCTTATCTATCTTTATACGTAGCTTAATCTAGTGTAGTAGTACGTGTTCTTATTTATCCTAACGAGTGTGTGTTTGAGATATCATCGTGACCTACAAGTGGTATCATTCGCCTAGGGATAATTAGGATCGTGTGTTTGAGTCATTAGTATCGTTAATTACGTTGGTTTTCTAGTTATTGAAAGTTTTTGTTCACATCTTAACGTTAAAACTCTTGTTTGTGTTGAAAATAGCTTTGAGATCGTTAAAATTTCACTAATCTTCATCGGTTTTCATATTTTCTACGTTAACAAAGCTTAATATTCATCAAATCTTTTGATTACTAATCGTTTAAAGTCAAAAACAATCGGGTTTCTTGGTTATTTAGACGATTTGGTGTAATCTGTATTATTAGCGTATTGGAAAAGTTGATGAAAAGTGATATTTTTGGTTTCTGAGTGAACTTCGACAAGTTAGGGTTTTATCGCAGTTGCAATCCAGATAACTAAGGGTTTTATCGCAGTTCGAATCAAGATAAGTTAGGGTTTCATCGCATTTGGGAGATCTTCAACTATCGGCATTGGGACTCAGTATTGTACTTTCTTGTATTAGAAAGTAGTAATACTTCGACTTGGTTGCTTCTCTTCTCTTGTACAAGAGTTGAGAATTATCGAACTTGGATTTGTGATAAATCTATCGCATTTGCCATAAATCATCGCAGTTTGATATCTTATCTTATCGCTGTTTGATATTTTATCGCATTTTGCTATAACTTATCGCACTTTAAGATAACATATTTAAATTGTCATTATTTATCGCACTTTATAGTTTTATCGCATTTTCTATTTTCATTATCGCTATTGAAGGTTATCGCACTTGGTGTAGTATCCTTATCGCACTTGGTGAACTGATCTTATCGCACTTGGTGAACTGTCATTATCGCACTTGGTTATCGCACTTGGTGAACTGACCTATCGCATTTGGTGAACAGTACTTATCGCATTTGGACAAAATCTTTAGATTTCCAAACCAACTTAACATATATAATCAACACATATCTTAATTATCTTCAAAGATCCAGATATGTCTCAACCACCTCATTTCAATTACTACTACCAGCTACAGCAACATCCACAACAACAGCAATTTCATCCTCAGTATCAACAACAACAAGCATTCGTGCAACAACATCAATTTATCTCTCCACCACAAGTGTCCCCACAACAAATCATGCAACAGAATCAACAACTGCAGAATTATTCATCCTACTCCAGAGAACCTCATTGGTTTAACAAGATGTGTGAGGCAATTAGTAGTTAGCAATCACGTCATGAAGCTGGAAGTCAAGAAACTCTACCAATGCTAACTCCGGGTAACTACGTGCAATGGGCTAGTAGATTCCTCAGATTCGTTGAACTCAAAAAACCTCATGGTCAATACCTCAAGAAAGTAATTGAAGAAGGACCCTATCCTATTCCAGCTACTGTTGTTCCAGCAACTTCAGAGAGAGAAGAAACAACCACTCCCACTCCTGTTGCCAACTATACAACTGAGCAAACATTACAACAAGAAGCAAACCAATTGGCAATGTCTTTCATACTTCAAGGAATTCCCAATCCTATCTATCGAAGTATTGATGCTCAAAAGACAGCCAAAGATATGTGGGAACATGTTCATCTTCTCATGGAAGGAACAGAGTTAAACCAGGAAGATCTTGAGTCAAAATTGTATATGGAGTACACTCACTTCATAATGGAACCAGGGGAAACCATTGAATCTTACTACCACCGTTTCACCAACATTATCAATGACCTTGATCGTCATGATATAAAGTTACCAAAGATTGCTGTCAACTCCAAATTCCTTGGATGTCTTGGTCCTGAATGGCAGAAGTATGCAACTTTTGTAAGACAGACAAAGAAAATTGGTGATGTCAAATATGGACTCATGTATGATTACCTCAGACAACATCAATCAGAAGTGGATAAAGAAATTGCAGCACGAGGAGGTTTCACACCCGCACCGACATCAAACTCACTTGCTCTCGTTGCTCAATCTAACTTCTCTTTACCACATCAGGAATTTGGCCAATCATCTTTTCAACCAAGTCTTCCACCTCAACCTCATAATCAAATCATTCCATATGAAGCACCACAACAATACTCTGATAACCAGCTGGTTCCATACAACAACACCGATTCAATGTTGTACTCAAATGCAGATTATGATGAAGAAGAGGATGCTTTCAACTCTCTTAATGAAGCATTTGGATTGATTGCTAACGCATTTGGAAAATTCACCAAATCCAACAACCGTCTTCGTTCATCTTCAAATACCAGGAATCAGGCAGTTGTTAATGATGGCAGAGTAGTAATTCAAAACAGGTCTTCAGGCAGATATGGTTCGGGAAATCGTGGATATGTTACTTAAAGGGTTCAGTCAGGAGGAAATCGGTTCAATACTGCAGGGGCAAACAGAAACAATATGGGGAATGATCAGAGAGGAAATTCGACTGTTGGGAATGTTCAGAGAGGCATTGCAAATACATCTATCACATGTTACAACTGTGGGGGGAACGGTCACATGGCAAATGCTTGTCCGAAGCCACGAACAATGTGCAGTGCTTATCACAAAGAGGCTCTTCTGATGGCACTCAAAGATGAAAAAGCTGCTGGAAGGTTGACTCAGAATGATCAAAGTTTTATGGCTAATGTGGAATCAGATGATGAAATGGAAGATCTAGAGGCAAATGCTGCAGTCATGCTTATGGCTAATATGCAAGAAATGAATATGTCCGAGTCAGGCCCGGTCTATGATACCGATGGTCTTTCTCAGGTACCTGATCCTACATGTCTCATCCATGAAATTGCTTTACCAGCTGCATCTTCATCTACAAATGAAACGTTTGATCAACATGATTCATTCTCATCACCATCCGATGATCAAATCAACACCGTAGTATCATTTGATGATGATAATACCGTTGTTTCATTTGATGATCTCATTGATGATGACAATTGTGATCATCTTGATCAAATAGATCCTTTGACTGATCAAGATTCAGAATTACAGGCCTTGTTATTGACCACCCAGTCACAAATAGAAAAATGCAATGACATCAATCAGAAGCTCAAAGATAAAATTGCATTGTTAACAAAGGATAATGAGTGCTACCAACTACAACTTTCGGGATATCTTAAACAAGATAAACGTGAAAAAGGTTTTGAAATAGCTTTCCAACAAGAATACGTAAAAGTTTAAAATTTAGAAAGTCAAGTTCGTGAGCTAACCGTTGCCAAAGCTGAGCTTCTCTCTCAAAAAGAAAATGATCAATTTGAATTCAAAAAACAAATTGATGCTTTAACTTCTGAGTTGTTAAAAACTCAATTAGAGCTTTCAACTTCTCAGAAGGATCTTCTTGAAGAAAAGCAAGCCAATAGGAAACGTGTTGACTCATATCTTGATCAAATTCTGGATTTGGAAACCAAACTCAAAGAATTTCAAAACATTGTGTATAAAACGGGTAATTCTGTAACACAAATTCAAAAAAATGTTGTGAAACCGAGTCCTAAAGGAATAAGTTTTGCACTTGGAACTGACACACCCCGTAATTTACACAAAGCACTCAAAGACAATCCCAAGTTATACAATGCAACATTTCTGTTAGATGATACCTTTCAACGTGTTGTTATGTATTCTGTTGATGAAGAAACTGATTTTCTTGCGAACAAGATTGAGGGTCGATCAGATTCACAAACAAATTTTTCAAAGATACATTATGATTATAATGCACGACCTCATTTGAGCAAATCATTTGTCCCTCCTAAGGACCATCCAGAACAAACGTTAACATACACAAACATAAGTGCTCCTTCGTCTATAACTTCTGTCCCCACGACTACTGTACATTTCAAAGATTGTCTGACAGAGGATCTTGCTGATCCACAAATGCCTCCAAAATGTCGGGTTCTTCGATATTTTAAGACATTTATGGACGACATTTCTCGTTTGGAGAATGAAATTGAGTTTAGTTCTCAAATTCCTGTCTCTTCTTTTCTTTCTCCTGTTCAAAAAGAAAAGAAAGAGATTCTTCAAAAGAAAATTCTTCCTCATGTCAGAAATCTGAAGAAATGCGCAACAAAATGGGAAGAGGAGTTATACACAGAAGTAGCATCTATGCAAACCATTTTCAAAGCTAAAGATGACAAGGTTCAACGTCAAAAACTTCAAAGGAAATTTTTAGCTAAAGAAAATGATCGACTCTTGGAAAAAGTTTTGTGTTATGACGTAGTGTCTGTGATTATGAATTCGCTCTATGAATCTGGTAATGCTTTACTTGTGAATGATCATGTTGTGGATAGTAAGATGTTGCGTATGGAGATTGATAATCTGGTACATGAGAATGAGAATCTTCGACAGATCAACAATGATGTGGAAAACAAAGTTTTTAATCTTCAAAAACGGCTTGACTGGTGTCAAAAACAGAGTGTTGAATTTGAACTTAAATTTCAACATCTTATAGCGTCTTTATCATTTCAAAACAGTCATGTTCCTGAAAAATTTAAGGAAACAAAAGCTTTTTTAAGACTTAAACTGTTTGAAAATGAAAAGGAACTGGATGAAATTCTTCAAAACAGAAATGACACAGTCCGCCTCAACAGAAAATTAGACTCACAAAATCAAGAATTTCAACACATCATTATTGATCTGAAGAAGAAAATCAGAGTTTTAGACACAGGCAAAGCAAACGTTCACAAGATTGCCCAGGGATGTATGTAGTAGACAAAGAACATACCCAAGCATCTGATATAACCACTAATTCAGCTACTTGTACTTCCACAGGACTAGAAACCACATCTAAGGTCAGACATTCCAAGACTCACAAGAAACAGAGGAAGAATAGAGTCAAGAAACCTAGGAAGGAGTTATCTAAGTCTGAAGAAGTTCCAGTTAGTAGTATGAATAAGACAAATGTAACATCAGGAATAGAATTGCACTTATCTGAGTCTAGTTCTAAGATTGATGTAACAGATGCTAAATCTTTAAATATTAATGAAGATGTTTTGGTTGATGCTACTTGTGTTTTTTGTCGTAATAGCATATTATCTGGTGATCATACAAAATGTGTTGCTAAAACTTTGCTGACTAAGAGAAAGAAACGAACTAGTGGCGCTTCCTCTAGGCTTAAAACCAGTGCAAAGTCCATTTTAGGAATGCCCCCACTAGCTGTTTCTGAGAAGACAATGGACAAGCCCAAATCCAAATCGACTGCTTCACCTAGTGCATACATTAGGAAAAAGGCAGAGACTAGTTGGACCTGGCAACGTTGGTTACAGCACACTTTTGGTTTTCAATGGTTACCTAAAGTACTAACCTCTTGTGTTACTAACCCAGCGGATCCAACCGTTATCAATTCTCCACCTGTTTCCAATGTTTGTGATGCAGGTGATTCAAATTGTCCTTTGGATTGTTGATAGCGGGTGCTCCCGACACATGACCGGCAATCTCAAACTTCTTCAAAACTTTATTGCAAAGTTTATCGGAACGGTCAGATTCGGGAATGATCACTTCGCTGCAATTATGGGCTATGGGGATTACATTAATGGGAACATCGAAATCAGCCGTGTGTATTATGTTGAAGGCCTTGGTCATAATTTATTCTCCGTGGGACAATTCTGCGATGGAGACTTGGAAGTAGCATTCAGGGAGAAAACTTGCTTTATTCGTGATCTTCAAGGCAACGACCTCATGAAAGGGAAACGCGGAACCAGTCTGTATACTATCTCCCTTGAAGGCATGACAGCTTCTACTCCTATTTGTTTACTCTCCAAGGCTCATCCCACAAAGGCTTGGTTATGGCACAAAAGATTGTCTCATCTCAATTTTAAAACCATCACTGACCTTGCCAAGAAGAAATTAGTTGACGGTTTACCAAAATTCATATATGCCAAGGATCACTTGTGTTCTGCGTGTGAACAAGGGAAAAGTCACCATGCTCATTTTCCTCCCAAAACAAAACACAGCACAGACCATGTCCTACAACTGCTTCATATGGATTTGTGTGGTCCGATGTGAGTTCAGAGTATTAACGGGAAGAAGTATATTCTGGTAATAGTGGATGACTACTCAAGATGGACTTGGGTCTATTTTCTTCGGACTAAAGATCAAGTTCCTTCTATCCTCATCACGTTTCTCACCAAGATTCAAGTTCAAGTCCGCAACACTGTCCGCATCATCAGAACAGACAACGGGACTGAATTTAAGAATCAAATCATTCGGTAATTCACTGAGAAACATGGAATTGTTCATCAGACTTCAATAGCTCGCACTCCAGAACAAAATGGTGTAGTTGAAAGACGAAACCGTACGCTCGTGGAAGCAGCTCGAACTATGTTGATCAATGCTCAATTACCGGATTATCTTTGGGCTGAAGCTGTCAATACTGCTTGTTATACTCAGAATCGTGCCATGATCAAAAAACGACACAGCAAAACACCATATGAGCTTATACAAGGAAGAAAACCAAACATCAACTATTTTCACGTCTTTGGAGCATTGTGTTATCCGAAGAATGATAAAGATGATCTTGGTAAACTTAAGGCTAAAGCAGATATTGGGATATTTGTTGGATACTGTGAGAACTCCAAGGGATACAGAATTTGGAATCGTCGGACTGGGGATATTCAAGAAACCATACACGCTAATTTTGATGAACTCACTGAAATGGCTTCTGAGCAAGACCGCTTGGAACCCGTACACAACCGTATGAACTTTCCTGCATCTTCATCTGCACCCCTACCTTTCAACAGGAAGGATATGGAAGATTTGTTTGCACCCATGTTTGATGACAGTTTGGTTAACAGTGCGTCAGAGGCTTCCACAATTTCAGCTGCTCCACAACTCTCAAATCAAGCACCTGATCCATCAGCATCTACCTCTACCGTAGTTGCTGCCGATGCACCACAACCTGAACCATCATCATCAATGGATAAAACACCTCAACCAGCAGTTGAAGATTCTTCCCCCACTTCTCATCAAGTTCCCACACCTTCAGATTATGACGGGAATGCATTCTTCAATCCATTTGTTCCACCACCAACCATTCCAGAACCAGGAGAATCATCCTCGAGCAATATGGACCCGTCAGATCACCTTAACAACATTCAACATATTCCATCCACCCACAAATGGACAAGAGATCACCCTTTGGTAAATATAATTGGAAATCCTAACAATCCAGTCATCACAAGACAAAAACTTCACTCAGACAGTGAACACTGCATGTATGCACTCACTGTTTGTCAATCTGAACCTAAAAACATCAAAGAAGCCCTTACATACGACAACTGGATTGAATCCATGCAAGAAGAGTAGGAACAATTCAAACGTTTGGAAGTTTGGGAATTAGTTGAAAGACCAGATGGAGTTTATGTTGTTGGATTGAAATGGATTTGGAAAAACAAGCTAGGTGCAGATGGTACAGTGATTCGTAACAAGACCCAACTGGTAGCAAAAGGATACAGCCAAGAAGAGGGTATTGACTTCGAGGAATCATTTGCTCCAGTAGCTTGGATTGAGGCAGTTCGAATGTTTCTGGCATACGCAGCCCACAAGAATATCACAGTCTATCAGATGGATGTGAAGACGGCATTTCTCAATGGACAACTCCGAGAAGAGGTGTACGTGTCACAACCAGAAGGCTTCGTGGATCCAGATCATCCAAACCATGTATATCGGCTTAAGAAAGCCCTTTACGGCCTTAAACAAGCCCCGAGGGCATGGTACGATAAACTGTCTGCATTTCTCCTTGCTAATCATTTTACCATTGGAACTGTTGACCCGACTTTATTTATACAAACACACGGGGAAGACATTCTCATTGTACAAATTTATGTGGATGATATTATTTTTGGTTCAACCAATAAAAAATATTCAAACGCTTTTTCTAAAGTAATGAAACAAAACTTTGAGATGTCTATGATGGGTGAACTTAATTTCTTTCTAGGATTGCAAGTTCATCAATCACCCCGTGGTATATTTCTAAGTCAGTCAAAATATGCTCAGGAAATCCTGAAAAAGCATGGTATGACCAGCTGTGACACCTATAATACCCCAATGTCCTCCTCATCCCCAAAGCTAGATGCTGACATACATGGGACACCCATTGATCCTACGAAGTATCGTAGTATAATTGGCTCGATCATGTATCTCACAGCTAGCAGACCGGATGTTGTATTTGCCACATATCTTTGCTCCCGATATCAGTCTAGACCGACTGAACGGCATTTGTCAGCCGTTAAAAGGATCCTTAGATACATAAAGGGAACCATTAATTTGGGGATCTGGTATCCAAAGGATTTTGGGTTTGAACTTCTTGCATTTTCAGACGCTGACCATGCAGGATGCTCAGACATACGCAAGAGTACATCAGGGGGAGTTCAATTCTAGGGTGACAAGCTCGTCTCTTGGCAATCAAAGAAACAAGACTGCACCTCACTGTCTTCAACAGAATCTGAGTATGTAGCCATGTCTGCCTGTTGTGCTCAAGTCATCTGGATGAGATCACAACTGATGGACTACGGTTACATATTCAACAAGATTCCGATGTATTGCGACTCCAAGAGTGCCATTGCCATTTCATGCAACACAGTCCAGCATTCGAAGTCCAAGCATATTGATCTCCGGTACCATTTCATCAAGGAACACGTGGAAAAGGGTACTGTTGAATTATACTTTGTGGGAACTGAACACCAATTGGCGGATCTATTCACAAAAGCCTTGCCTCATGCAAGATTTGTGGATCTGGTTCACCGGATTGGTATGAGATGTTTGACGCCAAATGATTTGGAAAAGTTTCTTAAAAATAATTAACCAAGTCAAACATTTCCAAAACTATCTTTGTAAATATATTTAAAAAAAAATGCAACTACAATCCCTCATCCAACACGTTGTTTATTTTTACAATGTCTCTAATTAATTTTTAACACGTGTTGAGGGGGAGATAATTTTTTACCACAATTTTTTAAAATTGTACTTGCATATTTTCAGAAATTGTTGTTTCACAAAATTTGGTGATAAGTTTTTTAAGATAGATAAGTTGTATGCCTTAAATATCAATAATGAGACTTAGTGTTTGAATGATGGTGGTTTAGGACCTAATGTTCAAAATTATCAAGGTTAGGGGACTATATGTGTAATAAGTGCAAAGTTAATTGGTAGATATTTAAGTCAAGAAAATTAATTATCGCAGTTATTACTCTGCCAAACTCACCAACCGTATTCAATACACCCCACCCACCATCATCGACGGCTTACAATCATTCTGCAAATCCGCTCAAGATTTTCGAATTTTGTGAGTGATCTTATAATTAACATGTGATTATTTAAGATGGTTTTGAACAGATTCTTGATCCAACGGCTAGAACAATCAAAATTGTAAAATTTAGTTCTAGGGTTTGCGTTAAATTGGGGATTTTGGATTAAGAGTGTTTGTATTGAAAACAATTGTACGATAATGTTGATACATTGTTTAGGAACCTTTATTGCATGCTTAATTACACCCAATCACTATAAATTGTTAAAATTGGATTTTAGGGTTTAAGCGTCAATTTAGGGAAAACTATGTGTATGCGTTATTGTGTAATGTGTTTATTGGAATGTTGTTGTTTGATGCTTAATTGAATGTTGGCATGCTTGATTTGTACCCAGAAATACTTTAAGTGAATCGATTAAATTTAAGGGTTTATGAAGAACACGAACACTAGCAGTTTGATTCTTGCGTATTTGTGGTTCGTTTATGTTATAACTTAGCCAGAATGCTCATAATAGTCATTTAACTTGTTTGTGAAAATCTGTGGACACATATCATGAGTTATAATGAATCACGATAAGGATTTAAGTGTATGTTCATCGTCAAATATGTTCGTAAACTCTTGTACAAGAGTTTATCGAAGTTGGCCAAAATTATCGCAGTTGGGATGATTATCGCAGTTGGATAATTATCGCAGTTGGGATAATTATCGCAGTTGAGATTCTTATCTTGATTGGTTTAATTATCTTGATTGACATAACTATCGCAGTTGGATAATTATCGCAGTTGGGCTAATTATCGCAGTTGGATAATTATCGCAGTTGGGATGATTATCGCAGTTGAGTTGATTATCGCAGTTGGATAAATATTGCAATTAAGATACTTATCTTGATTGAATAATTATCGCAGTTGTCATAATTATCGCAGTTGACATTAATTATCGCATTTGACATAATTATCGCAGTTGTGATCTGATATAAAATTTTGATCAATTTCCTTAGGTATATCCTTTTATACTTATTAAAATTAATCAAATTTTAGAGAATTTGGCTAACTCTTGATAAATTCTTTGACCAAGCATGTAACAACCAATCATAAATACAATAGGGTGCTATGTTTTGCTTTTAAAAGCTAACAATTTTTCTAACAAACATGCATTCTGTATATTCGTATATGATTGTTGATTCAGAAACACATCAATGGCAACTTCACAACAACAACCTCTTCTTGCTCTCACCAAAGATGAAGTCTTTCCTCGCGGGTATACTCTGGAAATTGGGAAGAACAATTCACGAGTAGAACTAGACAAGATCAAGTGCTCTGACTCAAGTTGCCAGATTGCAGTAGAGATTCTCAAAGCTCATAAATGCAGGGATCTTCTTGATAGCTCAGACACAATTCCAGAGCTATACATTCATCAATTCTGGGATACCTTCACTAGAAGCAATGATGACAAGTATTTCACTTGTACCCTGGATCGTAAGAAAATCAGAGTTACACCTGCTACACTCCGCAAAGCCTTAAAACTTCCAGAAGCACCTGAACCTTCTAACCAATACCACCCGACACCTTCAGAGTCTGAGGTCATGCAATTCCTGGAAGACATTGGTTATGATGTTCAACCTGATACACCATTAACCACAATCTCCAAAGTCAATGCTAGATACATTCCTCAACCCTGGAGGACTATCTTCTTCATCATAACCCATTCCATAACTGGAAGAGATAGTGGGTTTGAGCATCCAAGACTTTCTCATCTTCAAGTCTTATGGGGATTTCTAAACCAAGAACCAATTGACTTTGCTGCTCTCATTTGGGAAGACATAATGTACTTAATGTGAAAAACATCCAAGAAAATTCCATTTGTACGATACACCAAAGTTCTTATTAGCTATCTACTTGATCTTCATGAAGACATCGATAAGCGACCTACTGATCAAGAGGTTCATGAGTACAGCATGGATAAAACATTAAGCAAAGTCTACTTCCCAAAAGAAAGCACGCTGATGAAGCGAAAAGTGTACCGCTTTTAGGGGGTCATTTAAGACCTAATCCGCGATTATATGATCAAATATTGCCCTAAATCGTTTCTTTTCTCATTTTAGGTACTTGGGACGTGATTTCTGGAATATGAAGCATTTTGGAGCTTTTTGGACGTTTTTATGCTCAAGAATGAAGAAAACAAAAAGACCAAGGAAAGTCAGGATTTTACACCTGACGGCATCAGGCTTTGGATGCTGACGCCGTCACTTGAAGATGAAAGTGGTGGAATTATACACGTGACGCGCCAGAAAGTTTTACATAGGAATTCTGACGGCGTCACGTGTTAATGGATGTAGGCCGTCAAGTGTTAAGTTAAAGAGAGACGGGCCAGAGGATTTTTGAAGGTGACGGCGTCAGGATCATAGACCTGACGACGTCAGATGATATAGAGTGACGGCGTCAAAGTATTCTTACACGAGAAGGAACCTTAGTGAAACCGCCACAAGTTAATCAAGACAATCACAACTCGCGCGCGGAGTAGCTGTCACTGTTTTGGCCATAAAATCTTCATACGAACTCGGATTTAGGTGATTCAAGAGGCCACGGAATCGGGACGAAAAAATCTACAATTTGGTGAAAAAGGGGATCTGACGCCGTCACTTGTGAAGGCTGACGCCGTCAGATCGATGCGGACAGAAAATCAGCTATAAATACAACATCACAACTTCACTTTTTGTAAGCCCTAAACCCTAAGTCCGATTCTAGGGTTTAGGTAGGTGTTTTTCCAGCAACTTAGAGGGTTTCAATCATTTCATAAACATCAAATATTGGTTTGTTGATTCTAACTTAATTATGTCTTTCATTATTATGGTTGTTTGCCCTTCATTGATCATGCTTTGCTAATTCACCTAGTGTTTACCTATGATTGTGTGAAACTTGTGTATAACTAATTAGATCTTATTGATTTCTTGTTGATGTGTGTGTCCATCTCCATCAATTAGGGCGTGACAACTTTAATAGATCTAATTGGTTTAGCTTATAATTCTTGTTTCCTATTGTCTCTTGTATGATTGGGTGATATCGATGTTAGGCTTAAGAAAACTGGCTAAACTCCTATACGGTAACTTGCTTGAACGTCTTAAGAAACATGAACCAATGCGTACTAGGTTTATTTGGTTGTATTTAATGCATGAGCGAATTCTAGTGATCCCATGTTAGGAGCTTCTTAGCCGGCTCGACATAGGAGTGAAGTAGGAGCTTATAGAGTTGGGGAAGTACGTACGCCACCCCACGAATGGTATTAAGGAATACAACCCGTCAATTAAAACAAGGTGTGACAATTCAATAGGTAGAATTGGATAGCTAGCAAGGAGTAATACATCATAGGTAGATACGCTTCACTTCCCTTGTAGAACCCTAGTTTACTTTCCTGCACATCAGTTTAATTTAGTAGCTTTTGGGTTAGTTGATTAGCAACTAATTCCGCCCCTTCTTCCAAAACCAGAGATTTTTACTTGCTTTCCATAAAAATATAAAATACAAAAAGAATCATCCCTCACCTTTAGACCTAGTAGATAAATTTCAATCCTAACGAACACTATTCTTTGAGTTGAACGATCAATCCCCCGGTACTTGCCACTTCACTATACTACATCGGTCAGGTACACTGCCTGGTGGGGATTGCAAACTTCTCAAGATCCCTTGAGAGGTAAAACCTGTTGTAAGGTCGCAAAACCACGCATCAAGTTTTTGGCGCCGCTGCCGGGGAGTAGTTATTGCTTAGGTTGAAATTTTATTTTTATTAGGTCTACTCACAAGATTCCTATCAAGTGAGATTTTTTCTTTTTATTTTGTAGCTTTCTCGTAGTCTATCTTTTCTTTGTGATTTTGTTTGTAATTTGCTTCAAATGGACTTTTCACTTAGACTTCTAAGATTGCAAGATATAGTTGAGTGGCTAGAACACCAAAGAGTTCAAAATACCTCATTTAGAGACACCTATGAATCATATGAGCCTTCACCTAGGATAGATTCTTATGAACAAACTCCATGTTTAGGATCTCATCTTAGTGAGGCCAATAGGAAAAGCGACCTAGTTTGCCAGGGAAATATGGATAGAGCCGAAGCAATAAACCATAAGTTGGATGAAGCGCTAGGTTTGTTATCATCACTACCTAAGAAAACAATTGATGAGGATATAGGTGATCTTGACACGTGGAATGATGAGGTAAACACCATAAGCCCACAAAATACTCAACCATCATTTGAGGCACCCACACCGCCCGTGACTTACCCGGAAGAAGTAGAAGAGACTTTAGGAATCCCGATGGAGGTAGAACCCTTGGACCAAGCACAACTAGAGGATATAGGTTTGAACACTTTTAGTGATGACCTTACTCTTAGTTCTAGGGAATTTCCTAGTGTTGATGAGCCGGAACCTCAACCGTTACACAACTTTTCATCCTTAGATTTACATCTAGGAGACAAAAGAGGAATCGACCCACCCATAAACCAATATTATCCGGGTAGTTTTAGGATGAAGGAAGCCATTCACTCACCCCCTTCACCTCACGTGGCATATTTCCACCCTAAGGGTGTGTATCGCTACTTTCACCCGCACTTAATCCTAAGTGTAGGGAAAACCTCCCCTATTTCCGTTAAATAAGGGTAGAGTCAGGCTCGTGACTCGAACAAAAACAAGCGCTTCTTGGGAGGCAACCCAAGCTTTATTTGTTTGTTTGTTTGTTTGTTTGTTTGTTTGTTTTGTTTTATTTGTTTCCGTATGCAAGTTTAATTGTTATTGTTTGTGCTCATGTTTCAAAGTAAATTGTGAAAATGCTTTATTTTGTTTTTAACTTCGTCTTAACTACATATAAAGGTATTTTGCAAAAGAAAAGTGTAAGGGAATCCAAATTTGTTTACAAGAACAAGATTGAACATGAATCACAACAATATTAAATGAGCATGCATACTAGTAATTGTTAGAGTCAAATGCTTGTATCGAGTCATAATGAATATTTTGCAGGATTTCCAGGAAGTGAGGCATAAGTTTTTCCAAAAATTTTCCGGAAACTAACCATAAAATTCCTGCAGGTCACTTCTGACGGCGTCAAGGTTAACACCTGACGGCGTCAAGTGTAAAATTCTGGAAATTTTGCAAGTTTTGTTTTTCTACCGGAGTCATAAAGTTTTTGTTAAATCTTTAGTTTTATAAACTCCAGGAAATCTGCAAATATTCATTCTACAAGCATTATATCTTTAATCGTTTTGTTTTTATTTCTAA
Source organism: Artemisia tridentata subsp. tridentata (assembly GCA_021014915.2). Classification (NCBI taxonomy): domain Eukaryota; kingdom Viridiplantae; phylum Streptophyta; class Magnoliopsida; order Asterales; family Asteraceae; genus Artemisia; species Artemisia tridentata. Next base: position 283,322,438 of record CP139505.1, on the reverse strand, counting down.
GTCTGGAATTACATCTAGTTGTGAGTTTTCTTTGTTCAGGTTGATGCTTTGGGTTTTTTGTGTTTGTTTTCTCAGGTTTAACAGGTTATATTGGACAAGAAGATGATTTATATTTCGGAAGGGAAGCTTTCAACGTTCATTTTCTTGGAGGATGATTTAACCATGTTACCGGATTATCCATATCGAACGAATCAGGGGAGTATTTGTTTTCATTCTTTTACCTTATTTACTTTTACATCCTTTGAATGAACATTGGGGACAATGTTCAGCTCAAGTGTAAGGGGAGGGTAAAGTACGATACCTTATAGAATGCTATTACGCTTGATTTTTCGTTTGTTTAATGGTAGATGTGTAATAAAACTGAGAGAAATACCTGTTAAGGCAATTTTAGTGCCAAATTTAAATTTTTTTACAACATATAGGAGTGAAACTTTGGTCTTAATGAGCGTCTCACGGATAGGAGTTATATGACTAGCACAAAACCGTACCACTAAAAAATTTTCCACCCCCAAATATGTGAGGTTCGCCCCTAGAATTGGTAGGAAAAGCATTTATGCTATGATGTGTGTACCGGTAGCACTTAGATTCTAGAACTTGCGTTAGGACCATTCCGAGGCCACAAGTGAGACTACATTCGTGTAGTTAGATTTACTACATGATAAGAGGCATTAGGATTAACCCATTGTTTTACACCTGTGTTTTTGTTATAATTACATTGGCTACATTGGTCAAGTAATTCTCCCGCACCCTTTGCGTTGTACTCATTTTTAGTACACGATACCCCTAGTACACCCCTCAGAGCCTATCTTTTCGTTTCTAACTTTAAGCATTTTACTTAAAGTAAGAATTTGTTTACACCCCACTTAAATGTACACCCAAATCGCCTTAGCCTATCTTGTATGCACTCATTTTTAGTGCATTATTGTGACAACATTTGTTTAAACCCCAAGTTAATTATCTAATTGATTACATGGTTGCTAAGTCGAGTCATATCCTTGTACATATTGTTTTGGGACGATTGGGACTCATGGGTAAAGTACTAGTGTAATGGAGTAATGGGGAAGAACAACATTATTACCCCCGTATGTGCTAAATATTTTAAAAGTACTCCAAGTGTTTCGATTATCTTAATTCGAGTCATTAGAATAGTTAATTGTAAAGTTATGTAAAAGTTCAAGTGTAAGGGGGATACAACCCCCCTACGATGTATTATTTTGGATGGTAGGGCAAGAGTGTATGCAAAAAAAATAAAAAATAAAAAAAATAATAAAAAATAAATAAATAAAAAAAAAAAGCATACGGACTACCATCCGCCTCTATCTTTTATTTATGTTTTGTTTTGTTCTATGTTTATTATTTCGTGATTAGTTTAAGTTGAGTCGAGTCTTGGCTTAGCAACGCCTCATTCTACATGTAATTGACCAAGATGATTGACTTACCACCAGTAAAAATATCCTTATCCAACAAACCGTGTTTTCCTTATCCCTACACCTAACGTTATAACCCTTTGTAAAGACCTCTTTGATAGTTTATCCTAGGTGCTTACGCCAAAAGTGGTAGAGGCGTGATCCTTTCCCAAGCCTATGGTAATCTATTTTCTATGACAGGTAGTGAGCGATATTCTTCCATTTCCATTTATGATATATAAATTTACAACACCCGAGGGATGAGAGTATCCAAACACTTATTGTGAGGTGCTAGTGTATAATTTCCGTGCTTATTTTGACCAAGGTGGAATGATCATTTGTTGTAATTGCTTTTATATTAATGTTAAATGACCCCTAACTTGTATTTCAATTGGTGGAAAAGCTCATTTGCTTGAGGACAAGCAAATCCCAAGTGTAGGGATATTTGATGAAGCGAAAAGTGTACCGCTTTTAGGGGGTCATTTAATCCCTAATCCGCGATTATATGATCAAATATTGCCCTAAATCGTTTCTTTTCTCATTTTAGGTACTTGGGACGTGATTTCTGGAATATGAAGCATTTTGGAGCTTTTTGGACGTTTTTATGCTCAAGAATGAAGAAAACAAAAAGACCAAGGAAAGTCAGGATTTTACACCTGACGGCGTCAGGCTTTGGATGCTGACGCCGTCACTTGAAGATGAAAGTGGTGGAATTATACACGTAACGCGCCAGAATGTTTTACATAGGAATTCTGACGGCGTCACGTGTTAATGGATGTAGGCCGTCAAGTGTTAAATTAAAGAGAGACGGGCCAGAGGATTTTTGAAGGTGACGGCGTCAGGATCATAGACCTGACGACTTCAGATGATATAGAGTGACGGCGTCAAATTATTCTTACACGAGAAGGAACCTTAGTGAAACCGCCACAAGTTAATCAAGACAATCACAACTCGCGCGTGGAGTAGCTGTCACTGTTTTGGCCATAAAATCTTCATACGAACTCGGATTTAGGTGATTCAAGAGGCCACGGAATCGGGACGAAAAAATCTACAATTTGGTGAAAAAGGGGATCTGACGCCATCACTTGTGAAGGCTGACGCCGTCAGATCGATGCGGACAGAAAATCAGCTATAAATACAACATCACAACTTCACTTTTTGTAAGCCCTAAACCCTAAGTCTGATTCTAGGGTTTAGGTAGGTGTTTTTCCAGCAACTTAGAGGGTTTCAATCATTTCATAAACATCAAATATTGGTTTGTTGATTCTAACTTAATTATGTCTTTCATTATTATGGTTGTTTGCCCTTCATTGATCATGCTTTGCTAATTCACCTTGTGTCTACTTATGATTGTGTGAAACTTGTATATAATTAATTAGATCTTATTGATTCCTTGTTGATGTATGTGTCTATCGTCATCAATAAAGGTGTGACACTTCAATAGATCTAATTGGTTTAGCTTATAATTCTTGTTTCCTATTGTCTCTTGTATGATTGGGTGATATCGATGTTAGGCTTAAGAAAACTGGCTAAACTCCTATACGGTAACTTGCTTGAACGTCTTAAGAAACATGAACCAATGCGTACTAGGTTTATTTGGTTGTATTTAATGCATGAGCGAATTCTAGTGATCCCATGTTAGGAGCTTCTTAGCCGGCTCGACATAGGAGTGAAGTAGGAGCTTATAGAGTTGGGGAAGTACGTACGCCACCCCACGAATGGTATTAATGATTCCTCCCTTACAGTCAACTATTTTCAACCAAGGATATCGGTCAACTAAAGTCGAACCGTAAGGGAGAAAAATGCAATTTAAATCCGTGGGAGTTAAGTACATGAGTACAGAAAAGTGCATCCCCGGGTCGTTATGTCCCAACGAGGTGTGAAAAGTGTAATATAATGAATATGTGTGCTGAAATGATATGGAATATATAAAAACAGGAATCTGATTGACTGACACTGGAATGTGAATAGTCATAGCTCTGTCACAGCTGTATCGTTAAAAACGTACAATCAGAAACCTAAAAACGTAAAAGGAACTAAGCAAATAAGCTTCTTAAATAGAAGCTATCACTTAGCTTTATGTGGTTCTTTTTGGTTTTTCTATTTATGAAACTATCTAAATAAAGTATTTACAAATGTACGTTTAACATTAAATTAAACGTAAACGTACAAAATGAAATAAAACAAACATTCCCAAAGAGGGAATTTGCATGCCTTAACGGCTTAAATGCAAATTAAATAAAATAAATAACTATATTTACAAAGCTATTATTATAATAATTAGAAAATCTAAAAACCTAAAATGTAAGTTCTATCTATAAAATGTGAAAGATAATTAAAAACGACTAAAAAACGTAAGAAAAACGGTTATCTAAAACTTACGTATACAAAAACTACAAAGAAAACTAAAAACGCGCGGTTTTATTAAAAACTACGTACGTGCGCGAGTTAAAACGTAAAATTTGTGAAATATAAACACTATGGGTACAATTATAATTTTTACATGTTCTATATGATAAAAGAAAATTTTTAGAAAAAAGAATTATATTTTTTTGACTTTTATATTTTTTATTATGATTTAATTACTATTATACAAATAAAAATACGAAATAAATACTAAAACTGATCAAAAAAATCTGAAATTTTTTATATAAATACTTTACATTGTTGTGGTCCTAGGAAAAATAAAATGGGCGCCCCAGCTTATTCTGATAAGCAGTTAATAAGCTAATAAGCTTGAATGGGCTTAATGGCAAAAAAAAGGGTTAAATACAACTGGAACACCAGCTCTAACAGAACTGGTGCTCCAGAGCAGATGGGAGGGGCGTTGGTTATAAAGGGTTGAGGTATGGTTGAGGTCAGGGGTTCGAGCCTAGGCTCACCCTTGACTTCCCATACTTCCCTTTTTTTATTTTTTTTATTTTTTTGCAAAAACTTTAAAAAGCAAAGTTTTTATAAATAAGAAAATAAGCAACTTTAATAAAGGGAATATTTTTACAAATCACAAATAAGCTCTCATTCGAGCTTATTTCTCAGACAGTTGAGCTTTTGAAGCTCAACTAGCACTCAAAAATGGAAAAAAGCTTGAAAAAGCTAAAAGCTATGAAACAAAAAGTTGAATAAGCTAAGGATAGCTTATATACATGTAAAGCTAGCCAAAGAAAAGAGAAAAGAAAACAAGATAAGCTGTTACAAGCTTATGAGTCCAAACAGTCAAGCTTTAGGCTTGACTGTTGGAACTCAAGCTTGAAAAAGCTTGAAATAAGCTATACAAGAGGATCAAAAGGCTGAAATAAGATGTACATACTATTATTATACATGTATAAAGAAATCAAAACTATAAAATCTAAGAAATAAGCACTATAAGAGCTTATGAGACATTCAGTTGAGCTTAAAGGCTCACAGTGGACTCAAAGATCAAAATAAGCTTGAAAAAGCTATACAAGGAAAACAAAAAGTAAAATAAGGTATAAACAAGTTTTATGAACATATATTAACAAGCTTGTGGACTGAGAATCACTCAATAAGCTCTAATGAGCAAATAAGCACTAGTCAATTCCACACAGCCCAAACCATGGCCTGCAACTTATTTGGAATGGCTTTTTGACTGACGGGTTAAGCTCAAAAAGTCAAAGTAAAAGTTGGAGTTGCAAGATGGCTTGGTAAGCTTTCCAAAAAGCCCAAGCTCAAGTATTTTGGTTCATTATTGAGCTTGTTAGGGGCTTTTGAAAAACAGCTTATTTACCCTAACTCTCAGTATACACTGAGAGTAGGACAACCTTTAAGCTCATTGCAGCCCTAGCAAATAAGCTAGGGCATGGGATTAAATGATTGGAACTTGTAGACCAGCTGGTAAGCTCTTAATAGAAGCTTATTTCATCAGCTGGGTCCAAGTATTGAGCTTGTTATTGGCTTATGAAGGTGCTAGGTTTCTGCTGATGGTTCAGCAGAAATAGGTAAAATGGGACAAGTCATTTAGCAATTGCAGCCCTAGTTAATGGGGTGCAAAGGGGAATTTAAGCATGGAATCTTATGCTTGGGTGGATAAGCTCCTCAGGGAACTAATCCACTCAAGTTTATGACTTCTAATGGGCTTAAATAGGAGCTTAAGGAAATGGTGTAAGTGCATAGAAATGCACTGTTGTGATTGGGCAAACAACAGCTCCTATAATGGCTTGTCAAAAGTGCTCACAAATGCTCAACCTACACTGAGCCTTTGAGTTGGATAGCTTGCCTCTCATAAGGCCAAGAATCACAAGCTCAAGCTTAGTGGGGAGGCTTTTTGTGAGCTTAAGAAACCAACTCAACCTCCACTGTTTGCTTCAGTGGAGGGAGTTTTGGATGGGACAAAAATAAGATGGTGAATAAGCTATCTAAATTAAGCTACAATATGAAAAACAAGAATACAAATAACAAATAAGCTATAAAGATAACACAAATATGCCAAGTCCACTAGCTAAGGGTCAATTCATAAGGCATATGCCACTTGACTGCTTACACAGTGGTGCAGGGCAAAAATGGGCACAAATAAGCACATGAAAAAGCTATAAAACATGAAAAACACAAATAAGCAAAAATACACTAATAAAGACAAGCAACAGAACTTTAAAAACCTAAAAGCATTAATCATAAAACTTAAAAACAAAGACACACTAAAAATCTAAAGTTTATTCTAAAACAGAAAATATGAAATTTGACTTTTAACAAAAACTTAAAAAGTTGACTAAATTGGATTTTAATCCTAAACTACTGATTCAATAAGCTATATAATGATATAAGAACATGAAATATACAAAGATGAATAAGATTAGAACATATATGCAGGATTTCAAGATCTATCAATCTAACAGCATGCCTAGAAATAGAATCAAGGGTCAAGTTGACTATTCTATATGCAAAACTGGTTGATCAAGGTTTTAATGAATTACTTAGGACATATTAGGCACAAAATCAAACAAGAACAGCACCAAACAAGTCCATAACCCAAATTAACCAATAATTCCAAACAATCCTCTAATGGGCTGTCTGCAAGTTTTTCAAAGCAAAGGGCTGTGTAAACCATTTCCATCAATTCCAGGGGTCATAAGGTGTCAAGTTAGACCCTTTTAATCCTAAACCAGTAGTCACAAAGGTCTAGGACTAGGTTTCTCAAAAACTAGCCCATTAGCAGTCAAATTGCAATTTCCAACCACAGACCATCCCAAAACATATAAACCTATTATAAAGCTCTAATATGACTTACAAACAGTAAATAAACACAAAAACAAGGAAATCATAACACATAAAACATTGAAACAGTTAATGCATAAAATTGAGAGAATGAAGCTTACAAGTGAATCCATGCTAAAACTGAGAACCAAGGATCATAAACCACTCCTAACTTGCTGTCAACAAGCTAGAAACCAGATAAGCCATCCAGATTAGCTTCTTCACCCCAGACCTGCTATTTGGACCAATTGTTGACTTTCATTGACTTTTCATAGATTTTTGGTATTTTCTGAGTTTTACATACTACTACTGATTTAAGGTCTCTACAAGCTTTAAAGCTTTTGTCAGGAGCTTATGTGAGCTATATGAGTCCTCTAAACAACTATACTACATGAAATTGAAGAACATGGAAATTTAAAGGAAATAAAGGTGAAAACTTGAAACTGAATATTAACTTGAATTAATACTGAAAACATAAGTTCATTACACTACTTTGGTACCAAGTACACTACTGAAAGCAATAAAAGACATGAATGTAAAGAAAGCAGTAAACTACATTAAGCTATGTGACCAAGGCTATTCCAAGGTACCCATTCTCTTGCCTCTCCTCTCTTTTTTATAGTCCTTTGAGTTCCCACTTGAGTCTTGGTCAAATCCCACCTCTAATTTCGTCCATTGGATGCCTGCAACTCATCCTAGCCTTTGATTCTACTTTTGGCGGGAAATCAGGAAAGTGGTTGTTTCTTCTGATTTAGCTAGTGGGAGTGGGAGAGATGCATTTAATGCATTTGGCAATGTTAGGTAGTGTGTTAGGAGGGGGAATGAGGTGGTGAGACAGCTGTGGAAAATGGTGAGGTGGGGGGTGATGACTGGTTATTGTTTGGCGGTTCAAAGGAAGAGGATAAGAAGTTTGACCGAAGTCAAACTTTCTTATTTAAATTAAGGTTGGGTCGGGTTGTGTTGTTTGGGCTTGGGTTGGTTGTGGGCTGGGTAGATGGGTTTAGGTATTATTGGATTTGGTTTAGTGTTTAGATCCGGATTTTGGTTTATATAATCATAGGGACCAAACTTGTAATTTCTGAATTGTTGAGGGGCTAAATTTGCCAACTTCCCAAACTTCTTCAAGGGACTAAACCTGCCATAAAACAATTACACAAGGACCAAAGTTGTATTTTTTAGCATTTTATAAACTTTAGGGACCTAATATGTAAATTTGGATTTTAGAGGGACTTGTTTTGTAAATTCCCAAAAGCTATCAAAAAGTTCCAAATTGTCATTCATGAATAGTACAAGGGTGATATTTGATAAAACTCCATTTTATAAAACACCCAGGGACTGATTTTGCCAATTTTGATACTTGAGGGGTAAAAGTTGCCAGGTTGTGTAAACTTTCATCCAGGGATTGTTTGTGAACATGTTTGATTATCCAAGGACTAAAGTTGACTTTTTACTCATTTTAAACTTTCAGGGACTAGTTTTGCCATTTGCTGAGATTTCAGGGACTGAAAACGACAATTGTTGTGAAATTGATCATTTTTCACTTGTTTTTCAATCTTTTGTACCTGAATCACATAAAAACACATTTTGATGAATTTGTATCATTTTGTGAGTCATTTGTGTGTTTTTGGTCGTTTTTGTGGGTTCAAATTGTATAAAAGATATGTGTAATTAGGCACATATCAAATCCCCCACACTGAACTATTGCTAGTCCCTAGCAATCTTTTATTAAAAACTTAATGGATTTCAAAGACTCTTTACCAAAAGCCATCACTTCTGGAGTAGCCAATTGTTTCAGTTCAAGTAAGAACTTTGGTACAAATGATAACCAAATGATTTTGAGCAAACCATAAGCTGTAAACGGATTTGATTTGTCTTTACCAGAAGCCGTTTGCTTCTGGACTAGCCAACTCTTAGATAAATTATTAATATTATCTTTGGTGAGCTGATTACCAATTATGGTTTTTCCACTTGCCTTTACCACAAGCCATAACCTTGCGGGCTAGTCAACTCTTCACTTATAAGGATATGGTGAGTTGAATACCATACAATTTTGGGCAAATTGCAAGCCATAAACGGATTTGAGATATCTTTACCAAGAGCCGTTTGCTCTCGGATTAGCCAATCCTTATGTGTGTTAGACATGGTGGACTGATAACCATTTGTTGTGTTTAGTACTTAGTACTTCCACTAAAAAAAATAATTAATTTTTTTTTTTTTTTTTAAATTTGGCCATTTTGGTGGAAAAAGGGACTAAAATGGAACATTTTTGATGAAATTCGCCAGAATTTCCCCCCCCACACTTGAACTGAATATTGTCCTCAATATTCAAAGTCCCGGCTATTATGCCGAATCCTTGAACGTAAAAAGATAACATTTCTGGTCAAGTGGGGTAAACACAACAGTTATTCTATTTTTTGGTATACAAAATTTTCATTTGTTTTTTAGATCTATATACGAAATGTGGGGCACACCCCCACACTTAGGTGGTAGAAAGGGGTAAGAAAAGTGAAACACGGGTGAAAACCCATGTTATGGCTACTGTTTATTGATTACCGAGTCGCTAGCTTGACTCGACCTCGAATTAAGTTGTTCATGAGGAAGCTACTGTTTTTGATAACCGAGTCGCTAGCTTGACTCGGCCCCGAATTAATTGGTTCATGGGGAAAAGATTGGGTGAGAAATCGGAGTGGGGACCACTCACAGAATTATGAATATATAGGGAAGGAGAATATTTTTGGATTTTTATCTTTTATATATATATATACAAAGGAAAAGAAAATATTTTTGTGTTTTATATTGTTTTATATTGTTTTTGGAAATGAAATATGATAATATATATAATATATATACAAGGGGTAGATAAAACACAAATTCATTATACGCACCACACCTCCCCGGCAGCGGCGCCAAAATTTGATTCCTCCCTTACAGTCAACTATTTTCAACCAAGGATATCGGTCAACTAAAGTCGAACCGTAAGGGATATCGGACCACACCTCCCCGGCAGCGGCGCCAAAATTTGATTCCTCCCTTACAGTCAACTATTTTCAACCAAGGATATCGGTCAACTAAAGTCGAACCGTAAGGGAGAAAAATGCAATTTAAATCCGTGGGAGTTAAGTACATGAGTACAGAAAAGTGCATCCCCGGGTCGTTATGTCCCAACGAGGTGTGAAAAGTGTAATATAATGAATATGTGTGCTGAAATGATATGGAATATATAAAAACAGGAATCTGATTGACTGACACTGGAATGTGAATAGTCATAGCTCTGTCACAGCTGTATCGTTAAAAACGTACAATCAGAAACCTAAAAACGTAAAAGGAACTAAGCAAATAAGCTTCTTAAATAGAAGCTATCACTTAGCTTTATGTGGTTCTTTTTGGTTTTTCTATTTATGAAACTATCTAAATAAAGTATTTACAAATGTACGTTTAACATTAAATTAAACGTAAACGTACAAAATGAAATAAAACAAACATTCCCAAAGAGGGAATTTGCATGCCTTAAAGGCTTAAATGCAAATTAAATAAAATAAATAACTATATTTACAAAGCTATTATTATAATAATTAGAAAATCTAAAAACCTAAAATGTAAGTTCTATCTATAAAATGTGAAAGATAATTAAAAACGACTAAAAAACGTAAGAAAAACGGTTATCTAAAACTTACGTATACAAAAACTACAAAGAAAACTAAAAACGCGCGGTTTTATTAAAAACTACGTACGTGCGCGAGTTAAAACGTAAAATTTGTGAAATATAAACACTATGGGTACAATTATAATTTTTACATGTTCTATATGATAAAAGAAAATTTTTAGAAAAAAGAATTATATTTTTTTGACTTTTATATTTTTTATTATGATTTAATTACTATTATACAAATAAAAATACGAAATAAATACTAAAACTGATCAAAAAAATCTGAAATTTTTTATATAAATACTTTACATTGTTGTGGTCCTAGGAAAAATAAAATGGGCGCCCCAGCTTATTCTGATAAGCAGTTAATAAGCTAATAAGCTTGAATGGGCTTAATGGCAAAAAAAAGGGTTAAATACAACTGGAACACCAGCTCTAACAGAACTGGTGCTCCAGAGCAGATGGGAGGGGCGTTGGTTATAAAGGGTTGAGGTATGGTTGAGGTCAGGGGTTCGAGCCTAGGCTCACCCTTGACTTCCCATACTTCCCTTTTTTTATTTTTATTTTTTTTTTGCAAAAACTTTAAAAAGCAAAGTTTTTATAAATAAGAAAATAAGCAACTTTAATAAAGGGAATATTTTTACAAATCACAAATAAGCTCTCATTCGAGCTTATTTCTCAGACAGTTGAGCTTTTGAAACTCAACTAGCACTCAAAAATGGAAAAAAGCTTGAAAAAGCTAAAAGCTATGAAACAAAAAGTTGAATAAGCTAAGGATAGCTTATATACATGTAAAGCTAGCCAAAGAAAAGAGAAAAGAAAACAAGATAAGCTGTTACAAGCTTATGAGTCCAAACAGTCAAGCTTTAGGCTTGACTGTTGGAACTCAAGCTTGAAAAAGCTTGAAATAAGCTATACAAGAGGATCAAAAGGCTGAAATAAGATGTACATACTATTATTATACATGTATAAAGAAATCAAAACTATAAAATCTAAGAAATAAGCACTATAAGAGCTTATGAGACATTCAGTTGAGCTTAAAGGCTCACAGTGGACTCAAAGATCAAAATAAGCTTGAAAAAGCTATACAAGGAAAACAAAAAGTAAAATAAGGTATAAACAAGTTTTATGAACATATATTAACAAGCTTGTGGACTGAGAATCACTCAATAAGCTCTAATGAGCAAATAAGCACTAGTCAATTCCACACAGCCCAAACCATGGCCTGCAACTTATTTGGAATGGCTTTTTGACTGACGGGTTAAGCTCAAAAAGTCAAAGTAAAAGTTGGAGTTGCAAGATGGCTTGGTAAGCTTTCCAAAAAGCCCAAGCTCAAGTATTTTGGTTCATTATTGAGCTTGTTAGGGGCTTTTGAAAAACAGCTTATTTACCCTAACTCTCAGTATACACTGAGAGTAGGACAACCTTTAAGCTCATTGCAGCCCTAGCAAATAAGCTAGGGCATGGGATTAAATGATTGGAACTTGTAGACCAGCTGGTAAGCTCTTAATAGAAGCTTATTTCATCAGCTGGGTCCAAGTATTGAGCTTGTTATTGGCTTATGAAGGTGCTAGGTTTCTGCTGATGGTTCAGCAGAAATAGGTAAAATGGGACAAGTCATTTAGCAATTGCAGCCCTAGTTAATGGGGTGCAAAGGGGAATTTAAGCATGGAATCTTATGCTTGGGTGGATAAGCTCCTCAGGGAACTAATCCACTCAAGTTTATGACTTCTAATGGGCTTAAATAGGAGCTTAAGGAAATGGTGTAAGTGCATAGAAATGCACTGTTGTGATTGGGCAAACAACAGCTCCTATAATGGCTTGTCAAAAGTGCTTACAAATGCTCAACCTACACTGAGCCTTTGAGTTGGATAGCTTGCCTCTCATAAGGCCAAGAATCACAAGCTCAAGCTTAGTGGGGAGGCTTTTTGTGAGCTTAAGAAACCAACTCAACCTCCACTGTTTGCTTCAGTGGAGGGAGTTTTGGATGGGACAAAAATAAGATGGTGAATAAGCTATCTAAATTAAGCTACAATATGAAAAACAAGAATACAAATAACAAATAAGCTATAAAGATAACACAAATATGCCAAGTCCACTAGCTAAGGGTCAATTCATAAGGCATATGCCACTTGACTGCTTACACAGTGGTGCAGGGCAAAAATGGGCACAAATAAGCACATGAAAAAGCTATAAAACATGAAAAACACAAATAAGCAAAAATACACTAATAAAGACAAGCAACAGAACTTTAAAAACCTAAAAGCATTAATCATAAAACTTAAAAACAAAGACACACTAAAAATCTAAAGTTTATTCTAAAACAGAAAATATGAAATTTGACTTTTAACAAAAACTTAAAAAGTTGACTAAATTGGATTTTAATCCTAAACTACTGATTCAATAAGCTATATAATGATATAAGAACATGAAATATACAAAGATGAATAAGATTAGAACATATATGCAGGATTTCAAGATCTATCAATCTAACAGCATGCCTAGAAATAGAATCAAGGGTCAAGTTGACTATTCTATATGCAAAACTGGTTGATCAAGGTTTTAATGAATTACTTAGGACATATTAGGCACAAAATCAAACAAGAACAGCACCAAACAAGTCCATAACCCAAATTAACCAATAATTCCAAACAATCCTCTAATGGGCTGTCTGCAAGTTTTTCAAAGCAAAGGGCTGTGTAAACCATTTCCATCAATTCCAGGGGTCATAAGGTGTCAAGTTAGACCCTTTTAATCCTAAACCAGTAGTCACAAAGGTCTAGGACTAGGTTTCTCAAAAACTAGCCCATTAGCAGTCAAATTGCAATTTCCAACCACAGACCATCCCAAAACATATAAACCTATTATAAAGCTCTAATATGACTTACAAACAGTAAATAAACACAAAAACAAGGAAATCATAACACATAAAACATTGAAACAGTTAATGCATAAAATTGAGAGAATGAAGCTTACAAGTGAATCCATGCTAAAACTGAGAACCAAGGATCATAAACCACTCCTAACTTGCTGTCAACAAGCTAGAAACCAGATAAGCCATCCAGATTAGCTTCTTCACCCCAGACCTGCTATTTGGACCAATTGTTGACTTTCATTGACTTTTCATAGATTTTTGGTATTTTCTGAGTTTTACATACTACTACTGATTTAAGGTCTCTACAAGCTTTAAAGCTTTTGTCAGGAGCTTATGTGAGCTATATGAGTCCTCTAAACAACTATACTACATGAAATTGAAGAACATGGAAATTTAAAGGAAATAAAGGTGAAAACTTGAAACTGAATATTAACTTGAATTAATACTGAAAACATAAGTTCATTACACTACTTTGGTACCAAGTACACTACTGAAAGCAATAAAAGACATGAATGTAAAGAAAGCAGTAAACTACATTAAGCTATGTGACCAAGGCTATTCCAAGGTACCCATTCTCTTGCCTCTCCTCTCTTTTTTATAGTCCTTTGAGTTCCCACTTGAGTATTTGATGAGGCGAAAAGTGTACCGCTTTTAAGGGGTCATTTAAGCCCGAAATCGTATTTATTTGATCAAATATTGCCCTAAATCGTTCCTTTTGTCATTTTAGGTACTTTTGAGGAGAAATCTGGAAAAGGAGGCATTTTGGACGTTTTTGGAGCATAAAAGTGAAGAAAACGGCAAAGTCTCAAGAATCGGCTAAAAGTTACTCTTGACGGCGTCACAATTAACATGGGACGGCGTCATGCCTTGGCAAGAAAAGTTGGATGTGAAATTTACTCATGACGGGCCAGTGAGTTTGCATGAGAATTCTGACGGCGTCACGCTTTAACTAAATCAAGGGCGTCACGGCTTAAATCATAAGGGGACGGCGTCACGTTTAGGATCCGACGGCGTCAAGCCTTGATAAGCCAGAATGGATTTTTGAAGAGCTAAAGAGGGACGGCGTCAAGATGGTCATCCGGGAACCCTAAAAGCGGCGAGGTGACGGCGTCACAATGCATAAGGTGACGCCGTCAGATGTCAAAGTCTATATATAGTTTTCTAATTTTTTGTCATTGGAGGAGAGCTTAGTGTGTGGAATTTTGGGATAAAACCCTAAGACGATTTTAGCTACTTTTTCAGGGCTTCTTGCCTTGAGATCTTCCATGTTTCATTGAAAGATAAGTTATCAATTAATCATTCAATATGTCTATGTGTTGTTTGATTCTATCTTATGCTTGTCTTTTGTTTAACATGTTAGGCTAATTTTATCTTGTGTTTGCTTAGATCTAATGAAACCTAGCTATTGATTATTGGTTGTTAGTGTGTTGTTAGTTGTATTGGATGATTGTTTATCTATGTTAGGCTTAAGAAAACTGGCTAACTTCCTATTCGGTAACTTGCTTGAACGTCTTAAGAAACATGAACCAAACGCGTACTAAAGGTTTTTATGGTTGTATTTAATGCACAAGCGAATTCTAGTGATCCCATGTTAGGAGCTTCCTAGCCGGCTCGACATAGGAGTGAAGTAGGAGCTTGTAGAGTTTGGGGAAGTAAGTACGCCACCCCACGAATGGTATTAAGGAATACACCCGTCATCCACGCGACTAATACACACTAATTAACCGGTAAAAGATAGCTAGGGAGTAAGGAAATCTAAGTAAACACATTTCTCTACACATAAGTTTCTCACCACTTTTCATTTTTGTTATTTTATTTTATTTGCATTTGTAGTAATTTGGGTTAGTTGACTAGCAACTAATTCCGCCCACTCCTTCAAAACCCGAGATTTTACTTGCTTTCATAAAATTATAAAAACATAAAAAGAATCTTCCTCAACCCTTAGACCTAATTAGAGTAGCCTTTCACACCTAACGAACACTATTCCCTGTGGAGAACGATCAATCCCCCGTACTTACCACTACACTATACTACATCGGTCAGGTACACTGCCTGGTGGGGTTGTAAGCCTCTTGAGATCCCTCGAGAGGTAAAACCTGTTGTAAGGTTGCAAAACCCACGCATCAAGTTTTTGGCGCCGCTGCCGGGGAATAGTTATTGTTTAGGTTGAATTTTTATTTCTATTAGGTCTACTCACTAGATTCCTTTCTAGTGAGATTTTTTATTTTATTTTTCTAGGTTTTCTTTAGTCTATCTATTTTCTTCGTGTCTTTGTTCGTAACCATTACCGTCCGACATCATGGAAGATGGTAATATCCTTAACCCACACAACCCACCACCACAACAACCACCACCACCTCCTAGAGCCCGTACTTTAGGAGAGTATTCCCGTCCTAGCCACCACGGCTATCGAAACACCATTGAGCTCACGCAAGGAGCCAATATCACACCCTTGCGATCCGACACCATCCGGTTGGTGCAAAGTGGATGCGCATTCCATGGACTTCGTTCTGAAGATCCTAATCAACATCTCAAGGACTTTCTTAAAATCGTTGATTCTATAGACCTTGATGTTGCCACTCGAGAGACGACCATATTGCGTCTCTTCCAATTCTCTCTGCGGGACCAAGCTAGTCAGTGGCTAGAACGTCAACCCGCAGGATCCATTACCTCTTGGGATGATCTCACCACTCGTTTCCTTGCTCAGTTTTTCCCACCGGGAAGAACTACCAAGCTAAGGAATGATGTCTTGATGTTCCAACAACGTCAAGGCGAAACTCTCTACGAGGCATGGACTCGATTCAAGGACTTACTCCAAAAAGTCCCTCACCATGGCATAGAACTTTGGCTCCAAGTCCAAATCTTCTATGACCATATCAATCTCTCCACGAGGCAAACCATTGACCAATCGGCCGGTGGCAAGCTACGTGATCTAAGTGCGGAACAATCATGGGCTCTCCTAGAGGATCTTGCTCTTTATGACAACGAAAGTTGGAGTGATCCCCGTGATTTGAATAAAACGGTCAAGGCAATATCTTTGCCCTTGAACAATTCAAGCACTTCCGACCGTAGGATCATAGAACTTGAAGACCAAGTCAAGTTTCTCATGAAATCCTACGAGGCTCCTAAACCTTCAAGCCAAGTGAACAAAATCACTTCTTCATGTGAGTTATGTAGTGGTCCCCACGACACTCGTGATTGCATGGAACTCCCCGAACAAGCTTTTGTGGACTACGCATCATCGCGTACCGACGGAGCGGGAGATAAGTGGTACACTTTCAAGCCCGAGCCAAACCCTTATGGTGATTCATATAACCCCTCATGGAAAAATCACCCGAACCTTAGGTGGAAACAAAACCAAAACACACAACAACCCAATTCTTCCAACCCACCTAATCGTTTCCAATCAAGCGGTTCCAACTCGAACCGTACTTTCAACAACAATCCTTCCGGCAATGGTAGTACCAATAACTTTGAAGGATTGATGTCTCAATTTATGGCATCTCAAGAAGCTCGTTTAGCCAAGTTTGAAGCCGATTTCAAACAAAAACAAAGCGAGATGACCGACAAGATTGACACCTTGTTGAAAGCCCTCAATGACCGAGAAATGGGAGCACTCCCTAGCAACACGGTCAAGAACCCGAAACTAAACGTCAACGCTATTTCATCGGTTTCGTCCCCTAGTTCTTGTCCACAATATTATTCGGTCAATTCCATGAGCACGTGTTTCAAACAAACCCAAATCATTCCAAGTGACCAAGAAGTTATGACATCCAAATTGGTCAACAACATAGTTGAAACACCTCCCACTCAAAACCTTGACGATGAATTCAAGGAGCTCCACCTTGAAAGTCCGGTTGTTGATGAGAAGAAGCTCAAGTTAGGCGAAAAAGGGACCGCCTTTGTTCAAAACAAGCTGCCTAAGAAGTTAGATGATCCGGGCTTATTTGTTCTACCTTGCAAGATCGGTAATTCGGAGGCTTATGATACATTAGCCGATCTTGGTTCAAGCCTTAACCTACTTCCGTTACCTCTCTACACCTCTCTAAAACTTGGAAAACTTGAAGAAACCGAGGTGATAATAGGCTTAGCGGATGGAAGTGTTGCTTACCCGGTTGGAGTAGTTAAGGACGTGTTAGTACACATTGGAAAGCTAACCATTTTAGCCGATTTCCACGTCCTTGATATGGTGAGCGACCCTACATGCCCCTTGTTGATAGGTAGAGGATTTTTAGCGACCGCTAGTGCTATGATTGATTGTAAGGAATCCAAGATAGCGGTAGGAGAAGGGGATACTTGGTCAGTCTATGATGTTAAGAAACATGCCTATGATACTAGTGAGGAACCGACACCCCATTGGTTAGAATTAAATAGGAGACCATCTAGATATGGACCTTGGATCGATAGAGACTTCATAGGACCCCAACGCCCATTTTACCTAGAAGAGGACTTTGTTAACCGAACGCATTCGGTAGAGCAACTCTTGGCTAGGGACACCGAATTGGATCCATTTGAAGACCCTCTAGTTTTTAGAAGGATGATTGATTTCCTAGGAGTTTTGCCAATTAACCTAGGAATGAATAAGTGGATTTGTGAGGAAGATGATCATAAGTGGAATTGGGATAAACCACCCAATGATGGAGATGGGTCATGGCATATCAAGATGACATTGTATGACCCGGATGGAGAGAAGTTTGAAAAGACATATCGTACTAAGCGGACCAATAGGAAACTTCAATCCAAGCTTAACCCTAAAGACGTCCTCGATGACGAGCTTACTTACATAGGGTAGCGTGACTTTGAGTCTAGCTACAAGACTCGTTAATAAAGAAAAGCGCTTCTTGGGAGGCAACCCAATCTTTATTTATTTTATTTGCTTTGTGTGTTTATTTATTTGTTTGCTTGTTTTTATTTGTTTCGTATGTGTGTTTAATTTTTATTCTTATTGATTCATGTTCAAAAGTAATTTGTGAAAATGCTTTATGTTGTTTTTAACTTCGTCTTAACTACATATAAAGGTATTTTGCAAAAGATAAGTGTAAGGGAAATCTAAATCGGTTTATTAGAACACAAATTAACATGAATCGTAATAATAATAAATTAACATACATATTAGTGTGTGTTTGAGTCAAATGCTTGTATCGAGTCATAATGATGTTTTGCAGGATTTCCAGGAAGTAAGGTAAAGGTTTTTCCAGAAATTTTCCGGAAACTAAAAACGAAATATTTTGTCAGGTCATTTCTGACGGCGTCAGGGGTTATAACCTGACGGCGTCAGATTTAATTTCCAGAAATTTTTGAAAATTTTGTTTTCATAAAAAGTTTTTATTAAAATCTCCAACTTATAATCTCCAGGAATCTGCAAAGTTATCATTCCACAAGCATTATATCCTTATATATAGATTTTATCCCGCCGATGTTATGCAGGTTTTCGTGTTTGTTTTCTCAGGTTCAACAGGTTATTTTGGACAAGGAAATGTTTTGAATCAAGCTTATGGCGATGCATTAGTCATGGAGCTTCAACATTCTCTTTGAAGGAAGATTTAACCGTGTAAATTCATTATCCAACGAGCGAATCAGGGGAGTATTTGATTTCATTCTTTTACTTTATGCTTTTACATTTGTCATTTGAACATTGGGGACAATGTTCATCTTAAGTGTAAGGGGAGGGTAAAAGTACGATTTTTGAGAATACAATTGCGCTTGATTTTTGTTTGTTTGATGGTAGATGTGTAATAAAACTGAGAGAAATACTTGTTAAGGTAATTTTAGTGCCAAATTTAAAATTTTTTACAACATATAGGAGTGAAACTTTGATCTTAATGAGCGTCTCATGGATAGGAGTTATATGACTAGCACAAAAACCGTACCACTAAAAAAATTTTCCACCCCCAAATATGTGAGGTTCGCCCCTAGAATTGGTAGGAAAAGCATTTATGCTATGATGTGTGTACCGGTAGCACTTAGATTCTAGAACTTGCGTTAGGACCATTCCGAGGCCACAAGTGAGACTACATTCGTGTAGTTAGATTTACTACATGATAAGAGGCATTAGGATTAACCCATTGTTTTGCACCTGTGATTTTTTTTTATAATTACGTTGGCTACATTGGTCAAGTAATTCCCCCACACCCTTTGCGTTGTACTTATTTTTAGTACACGATACCCCTAGTACACCCCTCAGAGCCTATCTTTTCGTTTCGACCTTTAAGCATTTTACTTAAAGGAAGAATTTGTTACACCCCACTTAAATGTACACCCAAATCGCCTTAGCCTACCTTGTATGCACTCATCTTTAGTGCATTATTGTGACAACATTTGTTTAAACCCAAGTTAATTATCTAGTTGATTACATGGTTGCTAAGTCGAGTCATATCCTTGTACATATTGTTTTGGGACGATTGGGACTCATGGGTAAAGTACTAGTGTAATGGAGTAATGGGGAAGAACATCATTTATTACCCCCATATGTGCTAAATGTTTTAAAAGTACTCCAAGTTTTTCAATTATCTTAATTCGAGTCATTAGATTAGTATTTGTAAAGTTATGTAAAAGTTCAAGTGTAAGGGGATGCAACGCCCTATGATGTATTATTTTGGATGGTAGGGTAAAAGTGTATGCAAAAAAAAAAAAAAAAAAAAAAAAAAAAAAAAAAAATCGAAAAAAATCAAGAAAAATACAAAAAAATGAGAAAAAGAAAAGTAGAAAAAACATACGGACTACCATCCCGTTTCATTTTATGTTTATTTTATGTTTATGTTTTGTTATTTTCTTTCATTAGCTTAAGATCGAGTCTAGTCTTGGCTTAGCAACGTTGTATAGTACATGTAATTGATCAAGATTTTTAACTCGCCACCAGTAAAATATCCCGTATCCAACAAAACCGTGTTTTCCTTTTCCCTACACCTAACGTTATAACCCATTTAAAAGCCCTCTTTGATAGTTTATCTTAGGTGCTTACGCCTAGTGGAGGAGGTTTTCGATCCTTTCCCAAGCCTATGGTAATCTATTTGCTATGACAGGTAGTGAGAGATATTTTTCGTTTTCATTTATGAGATTTATTTTGATGACACTTGAGAGATGTGAGTATCTAAACACTACTTGTGAGGTGCTAGTATGTAATCTCCGTGCTTATTATGATTGAAGTGGAACGATTATTTGTTGTAATTACTTTTATGTTTGCATTAAATGACCCCTAACTTGTATTTTGATTAGAATAAAAGCGCATTTGCTTGAGGACAAGCAAATCTCAAGTGTAAGGGTATTTGATGAGGCGAAAAGTGTACCGCTTTTAAGGGGTCATTTAAGCCCGAAATCGTATTTATTTGATCAAATATTGCCCTAAATCGTTCCTTTTGTCATTTTAGGTACTTTTGAGGAGAAATCTGGAAAAGGAGGCATTTTGGACGTTTTTGGAGCATAAAAGTGAAGAAAACGGCAAAGTCTCAAGAATCGGCTAAAAGTTACTCTTGACGGCGTCACAATTAACATGGGACGGCGTCATGCCTTGGCAAGAAAAGTTGGATGTGAAATTTACTCATGACGGGCCAGTGAGTTTGCATGAGAATTCTGACGGCGTCACGCTTTAACTAAATCAAGGGCGTCACGGCTTAAATCATAAGGGGACGGCGTCACGTTTAGGATCCGACGGCGTCAAGCCTTGATAAGCCAGAATGGATTTTTGAAGAGCTAAAGAGGGACGGCGTCAAGATGGTCATCCGGGAACCCTAAAAGCGGCGAGGTGACGGCGTCACAATGCATAAGGTGACGCCGTCAGATGTCAAAGTCTATATATAGTTTTCTAATTTTTTGTCATTGGAGGAGAGCTTAGTGTGTGGAATTTTGGGATAAAACCCTAAGACGATTTTAGCTACTTTTTCAGGGCTTCTTGCCTTGAGATCTTCCATGTTTCATTGAAAGATAAGTTATCAATTAATCATTCAATATGTCTATGTGTTGTTTGATTCTATCTTATGCTTGTCTTTTGTTTAACATGTTAGGCTAATTTTATCTTGTGTTTGCTTAGATCTAATGAAACCTAGCTATTGATTATTGGTTGTTAGTGTGTTGTTAGTTGTATTGGATGATTGTTTATCTATGTTAGGCTTAAGAAAACTGGCTAACTTCCTATTCGGTAACTTGCTTGAACGTCTTAAGAAACATGAACCAAACGCGTACTAAAGGTTTTTATGGTTGTATTTAATGCACAAGCGAATTCTAGTGATCCCATGTTAGGAGCTTCCTAGCCGGCTCGACATAGGAGTGAAGTAGGAGCTTGTAGAGTTTGGGGAAGTAAGTACGCCACCCCACGAATGGTATTAAGGAATACACCCGTCATCCACGCGACTAATACACACTAATTAACCGGTAAAAGATAGCTAGGGAGTAAGGAAATCTAAGTAAACACATTTCTCTACACATAAGTTTCTCACCACTTTTCATTTTTGTTATTTTATTTTATTTGCATTTGTAGTAATTTGGGTTAGTTGACTAGCAACTAATTCCGCCCACTCCTTCAAAACCCGAGATTTTACTTGCTTTCATAAAATTATAAAAACATAAAAAGAATCTTCCTCAACCCTTAGACCTAATTAGAGTAGCCTTTCACACCTAACGAACACTATTCCCTGTGGAGAACGATCAATCCCCCGTACTTACCACTACACTATACTACATCGGTCAGGTACACTGCCTGGTGGGGTTGTAAGCCTCTTGAGATCCCTCGAGAGGTAAAACCTGTTGTAAGGTTGCAAAACCCACGCATCAGTATTGGTCAAATCCCACCTCTAATTTCGTCCATTGGATGCCTGCAACTCATCCTAGCCTTTGATTCTACTTTTGGCGGGAAATCAGGAAAGTGGTTGTTTCTTCTGATTTAGCTAGTGGGAGTGGGAGAGATGCATTTAATGCATTTGGCAATGTTAGGTAGTGTGTTAGGAGGGGGAATGAGGTGGTGAGACAGCTATGGAAAATGGTGAGGTGGGGGGTGATGACTGGTTATTGTTTGGCGGTTCAAAGGAAGAGGATAAGAAGTTTGACCGAAGTCAAACTTTCTTATTTAAATTAAGGTTGGGTCGGGTTGTGTTGTTTGGGCTGGGTAGATGGGTTTAGGTATTATTGGATTTGGTTTAGTGTTTAGATCCGGATTTTGGTTTATATAATCATAGGGACCAAACTTGTAATTTCTGAATTGTTGAGGGGCTAAATTTGCCAACTTCCCAAA